>VZRV01002363.1:0-127538 GCA_013398115.1 Falcunculus frontatus | reverse complement strand
ACCGAGGGGCCGGGCCGCCTCCCGGG
The DNA here is from genome assembly GCA_013398115.1 of Falcunculus frontatus. Classification (NCBI taxonomy): domain Eukaryota; kingdom Metazoa; phylum Chordata; class Aves; order Passeriformes; genus Falcunculus; species Falcunculus frontatus. The sequence continues at coordinate 127,512 of VZRV01002363.1, read as the reverse complement.
GCCGCCCGACGGAGCCGCGCCCCGCAGAGCGGCCTGGGCCAAGCGCCTGGCGCGGAGACTGCGAGGTGAGAGAGCCGCGGCCGCGCACCCCACGCTCTGAGCCGGCTCCCGAGCCGCGGGTGCCGCTTCCTGCGCGCTGTCGAGTTGTTTGTAGTCTCTCCTCTGTAGTTGTCTGCAGTCCTCCTTTTCCTCTGCCTGTGTCCTTTCCATCCATCCTTGCCCTTGTCTCTGTGTTCCCATCTCTTCTTGCACATCCATCTTCTTATCCCTGTCCCGGTTATGCCCCCCAGCACACGCAGATGCACCCACGTCTCGCTCCTTCCTTTCCTCACCTCTCTGCGTCCTAGGTCTTACTCCTGGCTGCTTTCTGTGTAAGACACTCCCGCATAGGGGAGGTTTAGGTTGGACATTAGGAGGAATTTCTTTACAGAAGGAGTGACATTGGAATGGACTGCCCGGGGAGGTGGTGGAGTCACTGTCTCTGGAAGTGTTTAAGGAAAGACTGGATGTGGTACTCGGTGCCGTGGTCAAGGTGGCAGGGTGATGTTGGCTCTTAGATTGGACGTGATGATCTCAGAGGTCTTTTCCAATCTTGGCTTTCTGCCCCAGCACCAGGTCTTTGGAGAGCTGGAGGAGAATGCCTGTCCTCTCTTTCTCAGCATCCCCCATTCTATAGAAGAGGTGGTTAGGATGGCATAGGATACTTAGAGTGAGTTTGCTGGGAGGGTGTTTGAATCACTTTTCTGCAGTATTGTGCAGTGCCTTGGTGCTGCCGTTGGCAGTCAAGAGCTACCTGTTGTCACATGGTGACCAGGGACAGAGTTTGAAGCAAAACCGGGCACACATCAAGTGAACATTTGGGGTGTCGCTCAAAGCTTGTTGCATTAACTCTCTACTGAGCAGGCCTTGTACAGGGTTGATTTGACACAGCAGAGAAAATGCAGGATGGGGAGTCCTTTGGATTTAAAGTTGTGGGAGCACATTGAAAAACCCTCCTTTTTTTTCAGAGAAGCTCAAAATGTCAGCTTCAAACTGTGAGGATTTTAAACAGAAGATTGGTTTAAGTGTCAGGCAAAATCTTTAAAGTTATAAAGTTGCAGGAAAAGTAAACCATATTTAGAAAATAAAGATTCTTCTTCTGAAATGTGGATTTTCTGAAGTGGTAGATAGTACTGTTACTGGCTGCCATGGCATCAGTGGAACTATTGAAACAAACTTGACTTTAAGCAAGGATTTGTACCTTCTCTGATTTTCATGTGCATTCAAAGATCATTTGCTGTAATGATTCCTCTGGCTTTGGCTGTATTGCACCAAAATAAATCCCTCTTGAGCATTGCAGTGTCTCAGTTGCATGCAAGTCAGACTTGCAGAGATTATGGAATAGAGCATGTTTTCTTTTTAGCAGATTTTATTGGGACCATGTTCAATGACCCAAGTCACTTCATAACCAGAAATCAGAATGACTAGGAAAAAATTACCAGTAATAATTCCACCTACCAGTGGAATACCACTAATAATTCCACAACCATGTGTTGTGCATGCACTGGCACTGCTCTGTTTGGAGTCTTCAGTGGTGTGTTTGCTTTAGTCTGTTGCTGAGATATGTAATTGCCTAGGGTAAGAGCTGCTTCACATGGAGAAAGTAAAGTCCTTTTCTAAAATCTTCTGTCTAGTTCAGCTGCTGCTTTCATCTTAGTTGTTGCCAAGAAGGGACCTCCTGTGTATGTTTTTAGCTGTGGTGGAAAGCAGCAGTGTTTGTACATGAGGCGAGTGTGAGAGCGACTTAGTGGTGGCCTGGCACACGTCGCTCCTGTTTGATCTCTGTCATGATTTGTGCAGTAATGCTCAAATCAGTTTCTGTCGATTCCTGACCTGCATCTGTATTCAAGTGTAGCTAAAGTTACTGTGGTCGACAGATCCTTTTCTGGCTCTTTGATGAGAACGTTGCCATAAATTCCTGGGCACAGTAAACGTCTGGGTGAGACTTTGGTGCTGTGAAGGTGCTGCAGGGCTCTGTACTTGCCTGTGGAATAGGTAACACCTTCTCTGAGGAGTGTGATCCCTGTGCTGCACAGTTAAAGGGCTGATTGCAAGCCTGACATTATTACAGGGCACTTGGAGAATAACTGAGGGTTTAATATTGGAAAGAACACTCCATAGTTCTTTTGACATTCTATGGATATCCATGAGGATCTTTGACAAGTGGAAAATGGTGCGCTCAGTTTTATTTCAAGATGACTACAGGAAGGTTGGCATAGGTTTATTTAATGAAATTCCATCTCACTAGACAGAATTCAACAAGAGGGATTAACCCTTTGGATATCACCAGTGATAGTGTTACCATGGCAAAAAAGGTGCCACTCAGTACTGAAGGATGCTCAGTGCCAGCTTGCACTTTACTTTGCTGTCAATTATGAAAGAAAAATGCTGAGAGGATTTAAGGTGTTGGGATTTTGGTAATTGCAGCTGTTGGGGAAACTGTAACAGGAGTTACTAAGTGAATAGAAAGTCAGCTTCGGACTATCAATATTTTAGGTTCTTCTTTTTGTGGAATCTTTTCAGATTCTAATGTGAGTGTCTGTGAAGTGGCTTTAGTTCCTCTAGTTTTACAGATCTCTTCAGCAAATATCTCAGAAGCTGAGAGGAGAATAGGGGCTGACTTTTCTACTCTGTTAAGGAGGAAGTTACCAGAAGTTTTGATGGGTAAAAACAAGGTCTGTTTCCAGAGCCAGGCTGGAAAGGTGATCCTGACCTGTAGAGCTGTACTTGGTCACCCAGTGCTGCCATGTCCTCATGTGTGTCATCACTGATGTAATTGGGCATTTCTTGAAAGGCTTTCTTAGTTATTGTTAAATGAAGGTACCAAATTAAATGAAGGTACCGAATACCCTTCCCAGTCACTCATTAATTGTTACTTTCATGAAGAATGCTACGTACAGACTGAGCATGAGCAACTGTTAGTTGCAGATTTATTTGATAGAAGTACACAGATTCTGTCAAAAAGCTGATGAATAGCAAATTTATATAAGGAAACGAAACAGTTTTGGTGTTGGCAGCAGATATCAAATCCAGCACTGCTTACCTCCACTATGCTTGATGCATCTAAATCAATATATATCTAAAAATATAAATCTAATAAGGCAGAAAGGGGAATAATATATGGATATTGCAAAAATGCAACAGCTAATGAAAGCTCCAAGATAGCTGATGGGCAAATTCAGAGTTCATTTAGCACAAAGATCATTGTATGATCCCTAGTGCTGTTTGGTTGGGTTTTTCCTTTGCTGTAACTTTCTGTTCTTTGCTGACTTGACTCCTAACAATAGTTTAATATGACAGAGTTTGAGTTTGGAAGCTTTCTGCTTCTGCTCACCACATTTCTTATTGGTGAGTAATGTGCTGACAGCCGGGACTTGGCTTTCTCACCAGCTTAGCTCACTGACTTTTCCAGCTTTTTCTTCCTCTCTTCCATAATGTTTTCCTGCCTTTATTATGAGGGTTGCTAGTGCAACATAGTGCTGTGCTAGAGGCTGAATTTGCTGAGTTCTTTATTATTAGTGACTCTGTAAATGTTCTTGGATTTATGTTTTTGTCTTCAAGAATGACCTAATGGGGAGGATTTGGCATTCGGTGTAGTAAAGTTGCAGTCTTTATCTGCACATTTTCAAACTTGGCCTTAAAGAACAGTTTTGAAAAAGCTCTCTTATTTGGGGGCTGACAGTAGGGAAGGGTGTAAGTTACTAATTAAGCCATGTGAACAGGGATTAATGCTAAAACTATTAGTACTTGCTGTGCCTATGCAAGAGAAGTTTCCAGGTTTATGTCACAAGTTAAAATTGTGGTAGCTGAAAGGCTTCAAGAAACATCTAACTCTTTTTTTTTTTTCTCATTTATGCAGGTAGAGGGAAGAGCTTCCTTATTCTCATCTCTGTTAGCAGACAAAGGTCTGCAGCAGGCACCTTAGCCCTTTGTCTTAGTCTTACAGCAGTAGTTGCAGATTGACTGAACTCATGCTTTATTGTCAGCTTTATAATGTGCTTTGGCTATCCCTTGTTACTGTTCCATTTCAAATTACTATGGTATGTTTGACGGATCCAAGATTTTTCCTAGGGAGTTTGAGGTTACTTCATTTCCATCTGCTGAGAATGTAAGGGATGTTTTGAAAGGTCAGCTGTTTAAAACACCTGAAAAGGATCAAAGTTTAGTGCAGTTCTGTAGGAGTGAATTTTCAGTTTCAAATGCTTTTTCTCTCATCAGAGAAGGTCAAATTGCCTTGCTTTAGGTGTAAGTGAAGAGAAGTTCCATGAAGGGAACAGTCTGAGCATCAGCCGCTGCTCCCAGCTTTTTTTCTGTTCTGTACTAGGCATAGGAAATAAGTGTGGTGGTTACTAACTGCATTTTGTTTCAAGGTGGTTGTTTCTTGTAGAGACTCCATTTAAAAGATCCTTTTGCTTTTTCATTACCCATATGGAAGGGATTACCAAAGTTCAATAGCTTCTCTTCCTGTCTTTTTGGGAATGTCAAGCATAATATGAAGTAGGTAACAGGCAGAAACAGTTCAGCTGATGCAGTTGCTCAAGTTGACAGCTACACTGGACAGCAGTTGCTCATTTAGGCTGCTACTGATGTTTAATTGATAAGTCTTAGTTATGCAGGGAAAGAAACCATGTAGAAATGCTCACCAACATCTCTGCTGTGTCTCTTGCCTATCTGGGAGGGGAAGGTTATGATTTGGTGTTTCAAAAATACATTTGACTCAAGTATCCTCCTTTAATGTAGAAAGTTAAGACTGCTCCTAAAGGCTCAATAATGAAAGTGCATTTTCATTCATCGAACAATGATTTTCATGTTTAAAAAATAAAATACGAAAGCACTGCACTTCCATATCTTGAAGGATGGCTGTCTGTGCATGTCTCTGTATCCTTGTATCTGTTTTTATACCATGTGGTTCTAAGTGACAGCACTTCTGCAAATCTTCCACAGATTCTGTTAGAGTTCTGCTGAGCTATTCCTAAATTATTATGGTATCTCGTTGATAGTTGATACTGCTGAAGGCCCCGTTCAGTCTACGAACAAAATTATTCTTGTTTAAACTTAGATCAGTTTAAAATCCATAGAAGAACCTGCAGCAGCTATGACATAGGTTAAGCTTTCAACACCACACGTCACTTGTGTATCTGTACCAGACATCTCTGCACATCATTATATTTTTTTTTTTCCTTTTAAGGTCTGTGGGGGACAAGACTCATGGAAGAGAGCAACACCAGCAGAGAGCGGTACCTGAAAAGTGTTTTACGGGAGCTGATCACGTACATGGTTTTCCTTGTGGTCCTGTGTGTCTGTGAGTACTGTTCAGCACCAGTGCACCCAGTCCTGTGCTACCTGCTTGCTGGGATTCCAGAATGAAGGTTGTATGATGTGGGAGAAGAATTAATGGGCAGGTGTCTAGGCAAATACTTGGAATCAAGTATTTCTCTTTTTTCTGCATGTGGATTGTTGCTTGAGACTGAAAATACTACAACTTTCTGCGCCATAACAAGTTTAGAATCTTCAGGCAGGATGGTAATATACTTACTCTTTGTTTTTAGAGAGCGTTTTTTAATTGTAGTACCACACTGCAGTGTAATATTTCTGCTACACTTTTTGAAATCACTGAGTGGAACTGGTAAATATGAAGAGGAGGAGTTAGTCATCTAGGACAAATAATTGAACTAAATCACCATGTTTGAAGTTCATCACAGAGATTAAGTACAGATCACAGCTGGAGACTTGTGTCGTTTGTTTGTTGTCTTGATACCATATGAAGTACCATAACACTGAAGAGCACAGAACAGAGTAACATTCTACCAACTGTGTTGGTAGACTGTCTCTGAGAGCAAGTCTGCTCTTCTTGAAGTGGCAGAATTACTAAAAAGCCAAAATTTTATACCATTGACACAACTGTTTTGATGTTATACTGCAGGCGTGTTTATATATTAAATGTCTTGCTTTTTTCCTTCCTGAGTCATTAAAGAATGCTTAGAGCAGGTTTATGAATAAAGCAGTGCAAGGCTGCTTGTGGCTGGCACACTGTACCACCAGGAAAAGTGTAGCAGTGAGGGGCCTGCATTAAAGTGAAATTTGTTTCAGCAGGAGAAGTTAGACTTTTAACAGGCTGTTAACTATTTGTTTTGCTACAGAAAAAGATTTTTGCTAACAGAATAAAGGAGAAGTATAAATATCTGTTAAATATCTAGAGATATTGCTAACTCATTAGTATTTTTAAAGTATCCTTTTTATTTTTCACATAAGCAATAGCTATAGATCAGTCTGGTCTGTGGCTTGGCATGCCCTGGGAGAGAGCTTCCCAGTGCAGGCTAAATGCTGTGAGCATTTCTTGTTCTCTTGTGGTTTGGAGAGTACATATTTAGAGAGAATCCAGGTACTGCACAGTCATGTGATACATTCCATGTGCACAGCAGAAGTCTATTAAAAATAGTTCTTGCTCTCTGGTTGTTAAGGGAAACACAAAATTTATAAATTTTATGAAATTGTCATAACTGGTAGTGATTGTTCAGCGTAGGCCTAATCTTTTAGACTCCTCTGAGTTTTAGCCACAGAGTGGTTGAAGTATTTGTGAGAGGTAACAATATCCATGCCAGAGATTACTTCCTCAAACCATCTCTAGTTTTGTACATCATTTTACTATTTATGCTCTGTGGCCCTCAGCCAAATGTTTGGCCCAGTGTGAGGAAAAGAAGTAACACAGTCGTTTATTTTCTGTGGGGAGTTTCTCTTAAAGGCACTGCACATCTGGGCTGGAGGTTCATTGCCTAATCCGTGTCATCCCCAGTGCCCTGCAGTATCCTAGTTGACTGTCATTACCTGCTCAAGCAGAGCACAGTTCTCCTGAGGTCTTAGTGCCATCTGTGCCAGTTCTCCATGCATGCCTAGGATAGCACAAGCCACCTAAAAAGGCACTTCCTTCCTCTCTTCAGGCTGCTGAACCGTGCCTTTGTTTTCCTTGAGGTTAGCTTTTGTAGAAGCATTAATAATAGAAGGAGGTGTGGGAAGGAGAAGAGAGTATTTTAAACTGATTGATCAGTCTGCCTTCGCTGCTTTTTGTATTTTAATCACACTTGACAGATAAATGCTGCTTGGTGTGGGTTTTGTTTTGAAGCTTTATAGTTCCACTACAAAATCTGTACAAATACAACCTGATGTGTTCAAAACAAATAAAGTACTTTTTCTTCTATTTTTTTTCCTCTTTCCTTCATTCCTTTATCTCTCACTGCTTACCAAATCTTCTGCAGTGACTTATGGGACAGTGAGTCCCAGTATGTACTATTATACAAGGGTTATGTCGCAGCTCTTCCTGGAAACGCCTGTGTCAAAAACGGAGAGAACTGATTTCAAAACTTTGTCCACGATGGATGACTTCTGGAAGGTAATCTAAACCCAAGTTTTTATATCTCTGTTGCTGTGGTTCACTGGTCCTGTCATGAACTGTAAATTTAACGTGCAGGATCTTATATCCTAATATGGTAGGGTTTATGCATGAAGATCTATGTGCACAATGTCAAAGCTATGGAACAAAGTTGGCCTTTAATATGGGAAAATTTAGAACTCAAATTGTGTTGGTGGGGCAGGGTAGGACAAGTTTATGGGATGTCTTTGGAGGACAGGTAATAGTAAAGTCTTATGCGAGAGAAACTATCAACTGCAATTCTGACACCTCCATGGAATGAAGATCTGTAAAAACAGTGCTGGCAACATGCAAACTAAAATTTTGTCATCCTCCCCAGTTCACAGAAGGCCCTTTGCTGGATGGTCTTTACTGGGAGATGTGGTATAACAACAAAACCATGGCAGAAAACAAAAGCTTCATTTATTATGAGAACCTGCTCCTAGGGGTGCCTCGCATTCGGCAGCTGAAAGTCAGAAATGGTTCGTGCTCCATACCTGAAGATTTAAAGGATGAAATCAAAGACTGCTATGATGTCTATTCTGTAGCTAATGAGGATACTGCTCCTTTTGGACTCCAGAATGGAACTGCGTATGTAGCATTCCTGTAGACACATGCTTCTTTTCAATATACTTGTGACCCATCTTCCCATCTTAATTTTACAGTGTTAGTCAAAGGAACTATGTAACTTCCTTCTCTGAGGGGGTACATCAAAACTTTGTAGCAAGCACCTCTGAAATGAAATCTTTAAGTAACTAACACATGTTTTTTGGTCAGGTTTTATTGTTGACTGTTTTGTTAATTGTAAGCTGAAGATAGAAAGACCAATGTGCTCTGTTTCACTTACTTCTGAACTAGCTGGACATATACCAGTGAGAAGGATTTGAATGGGAGCAGCCACTGGGGCTTGATTGCCACATACAGCGGGGCTGGTTATTACCAAGACCTGTCGAGGACCAGAGAAGTGACAGCTCTGCAGATTGCAAGCCTGAAGAAGAACCTGTGGCTGGACAGAGGGACCAGAGCAGCTTTCATTGATTTCTCTGTGTACAATGCAAACATCAACCTATTCTGTGTGGTCAGGTATGAACAGAATGGCATGTATGGCAGCGTTCAGTTGCACAGTGTGGGTTGTAGGCTTGGAGTTTTCTTGTGATTGCTTTGTTTTGGGGACACGGGTAAGTGTATGTTTTGTGTAAAGGGGACAGACAGCTGAAGTGCCGTGCCTCCCTGTCAAAGAAGTGGGACTCCTCATGGAGTCTGTCCTGGCTTTCCTGGTGCCACAATGGCTTGGGTGCAGTTTGCAGGAGACTTCTCTAGAGAGCTGGCTTATTCAAGTAAATATGTGGATATACAGCATCAGCCTTTAGTTTAGACAGCATGAAACAGGCACAGATGAAAACGAATCTGTCTCTGCTTCCTCACTGTTCCTGAAAGGCTTTGGGTTTTAGTCGAAATTGAGTGTGGTCACATTTACAACTTTTGTGTGGTGTCTTCTCTGAATCATATGTGGGTTTGTTTCTGTTATTTAGATAGTTATACAAATAAACCCAAGTGTCTTTTAGTAATGCTTTTCGTCAATTCTGGTTAAATTAAATTCTTTTTTTCTCTGCCTCTTTTTTAAATGCAGGTTGCTAGTGGAGTTTCCAGCCACTGGAGGCCTGGTTACATCTTGGCAGTTTCAGCCAGTGAGGCTGATTCATTACATCTCCACTTTTGATTTTTTCCTGGCAGCCTGTGAAATGTCCTTCTGTCTTTTTGTTCTGTATTATATGGTGGAAGAGATCTTAGAAATTCGCATTCATAGACTGCAGTATTTCAGAAGTCTTTGGAATTGCCTCGATATCCTTATCATTGTGGTAAGTAACCTTTGTAATAAGGCTAAAATTGCTTTCTAAAATGCGCTTTGTGGGAGACATTAATTACTCGGTGATCCTATTGTGGGTTCAAGGGGTAGGACAATCATGTGGAAGGATACTTACAGACCTGTTAGGCTATTCGGTCTGAGTAAGAAAATTTTAGTCTGTGTTGCAATGTTGGTGCATTTTGCAAAGTTGGTTGTTCTGTCTTCAGTGGTTTCAACCTGGTGCAAAGTTAGAGTATTTGTCCATCATGCTTTTTCACAGTTTTTGTTTATACAGATTTAGCTTTTATTGGAGGTGACAAACTTGCCCTCTCTTCTACATGTCTGGTACTGGCTATTGCACTGACTTTCGAGTAAGAAAATCATCTGCTTTAAAGAAGTGATTTGCATTTCGAGAAATGGGACTGGGATTTGAATATGTGTGCAAAGAACCACAAAGAGATTTATTGTGGTATTAAATACTCACCAGCTAATACCAAGTTTGGAGAAGTGTCTCAAAAATGTAGAGTGCTAGCAGCTGTCTTGGTTAACTGGACAGCGTTGCACATCAGTAATCATAGTGTCCCAGAAATATGAGCTTTGGATTTAAAACTGCATAATATAATTCTCTCTGGACTCATATCAAGCTGTGCTTACCAAAAGTATACAAATCCAGAAGTGCTGAAACAGTTCCAGTCCCACACTCATTTTGTATCTTCAGGCTTGGATGAATCAAAGGTTTTAAGTCTTGAAGTTAGTATTTGTAATCCAAAGAAATCATATTTGCATCACAGTGCTTTGTAAATGAAGAGCTGTTTAGGAGGATGTTTACATGAACTGTGTGCTGGTTTTTTTACATTTAATGGTTGGGCAGGGATAAGATGCTTTGCTGTTACAGTCAGTGAAGAGTATTCAAGTGTGGGTGTAAAATTCAGTTCACACAAGGGGTCAAAATTCTGTGTTTATGCCTTGCCTGAGGGGCATTGTTTAAATGTAGGATTATGTAGTTATGACTCTCTCTCTATATATGGTGAAGTGTTCACTTACAGTAATGAACAGCACATTTGCAGAAGTCAAAGCAAGAAACCTCTATGGTAAAACTGCAGCTTCTCTGCTGTTGCTTGTTCTGGGCTATATTGATCAGTCTGTGCTCTGGAGAAACCATGGTGCCTTTTTGGCTATTGCTGTCTTTCTGCTCTTTGTTCTTTTTCACCCTTGTCTTTTGGAGTTGTCATAATACCTTCCTTATATTTTCTTCTCTGTGACAACATCACTTTTCTAAGCCTGCTAGGTGTCACTGTCATCTTGTTCTTCACCTGTGGCAAGGAAATGACTTCTAAATCTTCTTACTCCCAGACTATTTGTCTGTAGTCCAGGACTACAATGGTTTTCTTGTGAAACACGTTAAGTTCCTCATATCTTGACTTTATCTGACACACATGGCTCAAACAAGTTGTTCTAAAACCCTAACCACCTTTTGTAAATTCGTGTGTTTCTTTTGTCTTCAGCTGTCTGTGGTAGCTATAGGAATTAGCATTTATAGGACATCAACTGTTGATATGCTCCTGAAGAAGCTGCTGGAAGATCAGAACTCATTCCCCAATTTTGAACCTTTGGCATATTGGCAAATGCAGTTCAACAACATTGCTGCAGTCACTGTGTTTTTTGTCTGGATCAAGGTAACTCCAAGACACACATCCTTATTCTAACATTAGAATGTAAGCAGTATCCTGAGTTTCATGAGACACATTATTTGGGGTTTACTCCCAAAGTCAATCATGTGTGAAAGTCAGAACACAGGGATAACTTCTTACAGATAAAAAGCAAGGTTGTAATTTGCCACAGCTTTAGTCAGCTCTGGTTTATGGCTAGAAACCAGTGCTTGACTAATGTTAACAAAAATATTTTTATTATTCCTCAGCTGATAAGTTAGTAATTCTTTCTGGGTACTGCTTTGTCTCCAGTCATGTTCAGTAAGACATCTCATGTGAAAGACTGGAGAGCAATTAGGTTAAGAAGTTGTCTTCCTTGTCTTTACAGCATTTTCTTTTCTTTTTTCTTTTAACAGCTTTTCAAATTTGTTAACTTCAACAGAACGATGAGCCAGTTATCCACCACGATGTCTCGCTGTGTCAAAGATGTCATTGGCTTTGCCATTATGTTTTTTATTATTTTCTTAGCGTATGCTCAGTTGGCCTATCTTGTCTTCGGCACTCAAATTGATGACTTCAGCACTTTCCAGGACTGCATGTAAGTACAGGTATAAAAAATGCAAAGAAGATTTTGGTGCACTGGTGAATTGGTTGCTTTATCAGAGGCAAATCCTGTAACATCCATCTAAACAGATAAGCTGCAGGCACTCCGCTGTTGATATAGCCTGGTAGCAAACACATTTTTATAACATTTTGTCTCAATGTTAATGCTGTGAGATTAAAAATATGCTATAGTCAGAGCAGTGAGCTAAAAATGACATGGTTTGGTTGGTGTGACATGCTTTTTACAGCAGTTGGTTACGTTCCTGGACAAAGCAATGACTCCATGTTCAGTGGTTAAATGCTTACTGAAATGTTGGGTGCGTAATAAGGCTGTGCTCCTGATGGTGTTCGGAGTTGCTTGACTCAAACAGAGCCCATCTTAGCCCACCACAAAATTTGTAAGTGTCTAGAATCCAGGAGAGAGAGAAGACTTAATATAAGGCTGCTAATCAGTTTTTCCTTGGTTGACTTGGTACAACACAACCTGATTGTAACTGAGGCAATTAACAGGTTGTTCAGTCACTGATTTCCCCTTCCCTCTTACATTGGGGCGGTGTTGCAAAGAGTTTCTTGCAGAGGAATGAAGGAACTGGAAATATGCTGATGGTGCTGTAAAATGCCAAGCTTTTTCCAGCTTAGAGGGAGAGGTCTGGGGTTGTATGTGTGTGAGAGAGATGGGAGTGGGTCTCAAAGCTTCACAGCAGTAATTATTAGTTTGCTCTGCTTCCTGTTGTGACCAAAAGGGAGAAGTAACCACCATGGTTTTATTCTGTGTGTGGCACCTGACTGTGAGTTTGGTTATGCCTACAGATGTGCTCGATGAATTGTTTTTGCAGTGCCTGATCAAGTGTTACAGTAGTGCAGACCTCTCTGCAGCCCATCAGTCACACTGCTAGAATAAAACAGTTTGAGAATCCTTGCACAGCTCCAATGATGTTTTCTTCAACTCCTGGATGTGTTTTTTTTTTAAGATTTACTCAGTTCCGCATCATTTTGGGAGACTTCAACTTCACAGAGGTTGAAGAAGCTAATCGAATTTTGGGACCCATTTATTTCACTACATTTGTGTTCTTTATGTTCTTCATTCTTTTGGTATGTACACTTTGTTTATGCGGGGTGGGTCAGTGGCTGTTTTTGCATCACCTGTCCTTTGATTCCTCCTGCAACTTTCGGGGCTTTTTCTGATCATGGTGAGTGTGTGGCTCATGAAGGGGCCGGACTGCTACGTGGCTGGTCACTACACTATTTCCTTTTTTCTTAATTTAAAATTGATTTGCATTGTATGTTTGTTGTCATTCTCATGTAGTGCTCCACATTGTGGTTTTTTTAAATTTTTATTATTACGAAGAATTTTATTTCTAAAATCTGAATAGTGCCCGGTTGGCATACACAGCAAGGCTGTCTCTTTTGGTGAAAAGTAGCTGCACTGTCCCATGCAGTCCCTTGGTTCATAAAGGGCTCTAATGTGTGGCTGGCTGTGTTTACAACAGCCTTGTTCTTGCATTCCACACACAGCTTTGCCTGCTGCAAGAGCCTGGTTCTTCAGCAGTGCAGCAACTTTCAGATATGCAGATTTGCCTCTCTTCTGTCTTGTTCTGCTTCTCCAGGGCAGAGTCAGGCCCTGCCTTTCTCCCTTCCCCAATTCAGGTTACCTGTACACTTTTCAAACAGGACTGTGGGAAATTCAGCTTACCTGAGAGGCAGTACGTAGACATTATTGACTAATACATCAGGGAGTGTATTGTAATTGAGTACTCATCTTCTGCATACTCTGTTATCTGGCAAGGATAAATGCAGGATTTTACTAATCTTGAAACTGTACAGCAGTCCTGTATCATCATAATTTTTAATGTTATTTAGTGACCCTTACACTTAGTGCAGCTTTTTATTACTGTTTGAGATGAGGAGGAATGGCATTAAGATTTTATTTGTGGGAAAAGTCTTCATCTTGGATGTTTACTAGTAAGGAAACAGAGAATTTTAAGTGTTCAGTGAGATGGACCAAGAGTCAATGGGAAAATAACATGTGGGTCACTCTGGCCAAAGGTGCACGTGAAGCAGGTTTCCTATTTGCTTTGTAGCACCTCACACATTCCAGAGGAACAGAGTCTAGTGTCCAGCAAAGGAAAGAAATATTTTATTTTTAAGGGGCAACAGAAAAGCACTGGAAGGTGAAGTCAGAGCAGATCATCCGAAATACTCACTATTATGTGTGTTTGTTAATAGCTGTGCAGACTCTCATTTAGCCTGAATGAAATGTTTATGTAAGCCACTTGAACCAGTCTGAGACCTGGAAATTAAGTTGGGGAAAATGGGCAGAAAGCACCAACTCTTAAAGTTGGGCAAAATAGCAGTAAAAAATGGCACAATAGTGAGTTGTCAAGTTACCTCTTACTTCTCTGGTGTTGGGCATGAATGCGTAAATATACAGCACTGAAAGATTGTTCCAAAGCACATTTTTTAAGTCTGTGAGGAAATAGAGGATAACACTGCCTTTCTACACTGAACATGCCAGTAAATTTAGTTATTCTTTCTGAATGTGAATATCCAATTTGCAATTCAGTCGTGTTTACTCCATATCCAGCAGGAACCTTTCAGTAATGACAGCATGGTTTGATTAAGTTACATGCTTGGCACAGGGTTAGTGAGACCGATATTTTCTCCTTTCTCTGAACAAGAAAGATCTCTTTTTAGAGTTGATGCCATAAATGCCAAGTGTCTGATTTTAAGCTTTTTTGCTTTTATCTTTAGTCTGAAATGCAAGCAGAGCTGTAACAAGATAAGAATCTTTTGTTTGTGCTGGTTATTAGAGGATGAATAGTTGACTTGATTCCTCAGGCGTTTTTATTGCCAGCTGTGTTGCTTGGATTAATTCACAGTTGTTACCTGTGTAAGTTTGGCCTTGCAGGTAAAAGGCCAGACATACATATAATATTAAACAGGCATGGTTTACTGCCACTTGCTGTGTGTAGCTATGAACCCTCTCTGGAAAGTAGTTCTCCAGTTATGTTAATAACCAGTAATGTTGATTAGAAGGTGTTATACTGCAGCACATTATATTTCAATATCAAGCTCTGGATGTTAGTTTCTTTTTAAACAGACCACAATTTTCTTCTGGCCTTTCAAAACAAAATTCATGTAAATGCCTGCACAAGAAGGTCATAGGAGTAGTTGGGCTCAGTCTTGTTGAAATTTCAGATTTCAACAGTTTTGTTTTCTCTTATGAACAGAACATGTTTTTGGCCATTATCAATGATACCTACTCTGAGGTCAAATCGGATATGGCACAACAGAAGGCAGAAATGGAGCTGTCTGACCTTATCAGGAAGGTAAATGTAATGTTTTATTTGTTTGACTTCTTATTCCTCATATCTGAAATTATTTCATAAAACTATATAAACTGTACAAAGTAAAGCTGGCAGCAGCTGGTGAGAGTACACATCTCAGTTAAATTAATCTGAGTTGAGTGCAAATTAAATGAGTGAAAACTTCCCATCGCAAGGTTTTAGTCACCTGAGACTTTGCCTTGAATGATCACACTGAAGACACTGAATGAGAGTGCACAGTAGCTGATTTTTGTTATCAAAAAAGTTATTAGAAATCAAATCTTCACATTTCATGAGAAGCAACAAAATTTCACATTCTCTTTTAGGGCTACAACAAAGCCATGATCAAACTTAAATTGAAGAAAACTACTGTTGATGACATTTCAGAAAGTCTGAGACAAGGTGGAGGAAAACTCAACTTTGATGAACTCCGGCAGGATCTAAAAGGGTAGGGGAGTTGTTACTTCTTACCTTGAGTAGTATCCCCAGGGACATGTGATGTGAAGTTTTTTATGTGATTTTTCTCTAGCAAAAGTACACTAATATGGATAAAGAAACACAGCAGAGTAACTTTTCTCTGCACTATGGCTGGTGTTGGCATCCCACACCAGAGAAAGGATTTGGAGCTCTGGGGCCCAACCTCCTTGAATTTCTGTGTTTTGGAGAGAAAACCACAGAAATCTCTGAGGAAGCAGAGACCTAAGGCCTTTGAAGAAATGGTGCTGTTTCTATCAGACCACTGCATGAGTTTGTGGATGGTCAGGAGTCCAAGGCAAGGGTACGAATCAAGGAGATACAGAAGGGAGTTGTGAAGGAGAAAGGTTTGGTGTAGGGAAGGTTGGTGCTTTAACTAATGAAAGGTGAGGACTGAGGGGTTTTTATCAGTGTTGTGAATTTACAGACAATGATGGGATGTCTTTGTCTTCGGGATGAAAGTCTGTCTGAAGTGAGGTGTTTTCTAATACACAGAGTTCTTTCAGCATCTGAGAAATGGAAAGTAATGGAACTGCTTTTACTGACTTTTCAGGAAGGGGCACACAGATGCGGAGATTGAAGCAATATTTACCAAATATGACCAGGATGGGGACCAGGAATTGACAGAGCATGAACATCAGCAGATGAGAGATGACCTGGAGAAAGAGAGGGTGAGCTCACTCTTAGGAGTGATGTTCCACCAGCACTATCTGCCAGTCTGCTCCCTGTGCTGCTTTCCTGCCTCAGAAGAATCCTCTTGTCTCCCTTGACTTTTGCTGTTGTTCCTGGCTGTCTGAGCAGAACTGTAAAAAGGCACAGGGGAGCTGATAGAGGGCAGGAGGTCTTTGACCTTGGCACCACCATGCGGCACGTGCAGGTGAAAGTTTTTATATCTTCTCTCTCTCTCTGTCTGACTTGTGTTTTCACAAAGGAGGATCTGGACCTGGATAGGAGCTCTCTGCCACGTCCTCTGAGCAGCCGCAGCTTCCCCCGGAGCTTGGATGACTCTGAGGAGGATGAGGATGAAGACAGCGGGCACAGCTCCAGGAGGAGGGGCAGCAGCTCTAGTGGGGTTTCCTATGAAGAGTTCCAAGTGTAAGTTTGTCCTTCTGAGGGGGGCAAATCTGCATGGTGGGTTTTGGTTGGGTTTTTTTTTCATTGTGTGTTTTCTTCTTTCGGTTATATAGTATTCTCTCCTTGATATTAATCAAATTATTAATAAAAGCAAGTGTTATGATTTTGTGGTGCGTAAGTCACTCCTTTTAGTAGCTTTCAAATAATATCTGAACTGGAAGTCCCTTAGAGAGCCTCATGAGAGTTGGTTAGAAAATAGAAAATCAGAACAAACAAAAAAAAAACCAGCAACAAAACCCCTGTCCTTAAAACCTCATCATCGAAAAGTCAGAGAAAAGTGTCATGTTACAATAATGCCAGAAAAGACTTCTCTGTTTTTTTAAGTAATAAAACCTTGCGTTTATTTTAGGCTCTGTGAGAACTTCAACAGTTTTTTTTTAATAAGATTAAGTTACTCATGAGTGTGTATTTTGTCCGAAATGATAGATCTCCGTATTAATTAATTACAGCAACACTAGCTATATAAAGAATTGTGTAACTGGAACCAACAAATTTTCATGATGGTGCCCTAAGAGCAGTGAAAGTAGAGTGCAAGATGTACTTTTTTTTCCCCCATGTGCTTTGCCCCAGTTTTACCTTATTGCTCTGGTGTACCTTGTCCCTCCTGGACAGTAGGACTGGTTTGTGGGAAGTCAGAGGTGTGCTTGGATAACAGCGGTGTCTCATCCTTGTCTGCTCTGTGTGTTGATATGCTAGAACGGTGCTGACCGGGCAATGTCCGAGTCACTGAAGCTCCCACTTGTTGCCCTCAGACTCATGAGGCGGGTGGATCGCATGGAGCATTCCATCGGCAGTATCGTCTCCAAGATCGATGCCGTTATCGTGAAGCTGGAGGCCATGGAGAGGGCCAAGCTAAAAAGGAGAGACGTGTTGGGAAGGCTGTTAGATGGAGTGACAGAGGTAGGAAACCCATCTGTGGTCTGGTCAAAACCTGCATGTTTTCCTTGCTGTTGGCACTTCTTCCTACTGCTTGGCTTGGCAGGGTTGAAGGAGTGGTGGTAAAGAGGAGGTGGGTGCTTTGGAAGTGGAAGAGTGATTTCAGTTAGGTGTTAGAAAAACATGAAATTTAAAACATGATATTTTGGGAACATGATCTAAGCTTCAGATATGACAACATGTCTTACAGCAGGCCTATTGTCACCGTTTAAACCCGTGATCTGGACAGCAGTGGTGTTCAGTGGTTGCTGAAGCAGCTCCTTCATCCCTTGGTGTCTGTTGGGATTAATACAGTATTTTTTGTGGACTAGTCTGTTAGAGGTTAGGGGATCCAGCCCAGCAGGCCCAGCCTGCTCTTATTCTCCTTCGTTGCTCCTGGGGCTGTGTGTGGCAGATGGGAGTGGGTCACTTCTGTCACCAGGGTTACCTGACTTCTACTGCTTCCCCTTTCCTCTCTTTCCTGAGGACCCTTTGGGAGTGGCCAGTGGGAGAAACATGTTATTTCTGTAGATGCTAAAATCTGTCAGCTGGAATACAAGTTGTGCTTTCCTAGGTGGCAACCTGGGCATTTCATCACTGGAAATAAAACAATTTGCTGTGGGAGCTGTGTTTCCCCCTTAGCCTATGGAAGTACTTGAGTGGCATAAGAATTTGCCACGGTTGTAGAGGGTGTTGCCTAGACTGCAGTTTGGAAGCTGCACTTCCAGCTTGTGTCTTTTAATGTGTTTAGGATGAAAGACTGGGCCGGGACAGTGAAATCCACAGGGAGCAAATGGAGCGGCTGGTGCGAGAGGAGCTGGAGCGCTGGGAGTCGGACGACACAGCCTCCCAAATGAGCCATCGGCTGGGAACACCCCTGGGACTGAACGGCCAACCTCGCTCCAGGAACTCCCGGCCATCTTCTTCCCAGTCAGATGGCATTGATGCAGGAGCAGGAAATGGGGGGAGCAACATCCATGTGTAGGTTGAGCTTTGTAGGTGGTTCCAGATGTTTCCGGCCAGTATTCAGCCAGCAAATACCCAGCGCTGTTCCCTGGCATGAGAGGGTCGTTCTGATCAGACCACTGAGGACAACTTACTCTGGTGGGAAAAAGTAAATATTCACTCCATCAATCATTTTCAGGCCTGTGTAAGCCATGTGTAATGCCAGCAGTGAGGGTGGCAGCCTTGGAAACAAAAGTGCAGGAGACAGAATGAGTATCAGGTGAGACAAAATCTACGGGGGCAGAAATCTGATTCCATAAAAGTATTATTGGGAACACTTGCATGAGGGCAGCAAGCTTCAGACAAAACAATGCGCAGTGGCTGGCACACTAAAGTAAAAGGCTATTAATTTTTGCTTCCTCTTGGAAAATACAATTTTTAAAGGCTTTTAAAAGCAAATTTTAAAATAAGATGGCATCAGTTTGTCTTACTCGTTATAATAGCTGACAGATAAAACAGCACTTTTTTAAAATTTGAGTTTCTACTTGTCTTTCTGAGTTATTCTTGGTATACTAATATTTTACTTAACTTAAAATATTCCGTTTTTCCTGTTTTGAGAGGTATTACGTTTCTTTAGGCAGAAGAAAGTGCACTTAGTTTGTACAACTGTAAATTACATAATTCTGTGGTAGAAACTGCATGCATTATAATTAGCATTTTGGAAGAAATATTTGAGAACTGCCTCTTCACACCCAACTAACATCATAATTTTCAGTAATGTTGCAAAGTGCCCATTTCTTAATGCTATGTTTTCATGATTTAAGTGTTCCTGGGATAAACACTCCAGAGGTTCTTAGGTAAATATGGCTACTTTGCAGAAAATACATTATTTAAAAGCACATAGGATTGAAAAACACCAAGTTTTCCTTGGGTGTGACAGGGAAGGGGGCAGAGAAGTTTCTGACAGTGGAGAAAATCTGATCTTGTGCCATGTGAAGTTCTAATCACATCTCAGCTATGTGGTCTGTATTTACATTTAACTGAAATGCTTGTAAAATTATTAGGTACATTTCTACACTGACTTTTCTGCTGAGGTGCAACACGGGATTCCTTTGGGAAGGTGTTTGTAGTATGATCACTGATTTTTAGTATTTAATTACCTCTCCTCCCTTTGTCACAGAAGCTTTATTTTTGAGAGGAGATGCAACACTGAGATTCTGATGGTTTCCTATAGAGAGCATTGAGGCAGTGTTTGGAGTTTTGCCTAGCAATATGTTTCCATGTGTGGAATGCTGGTTTAGGAGGGAAGTTGTCAATTGTGCTTTTTTCCTGAAGATGGCAGTTGTCTTGTGTTTAAAGACTCAGAGCTGGTGAAAAAGGATAATGGGAAGCTACATAATGAATCCCATCTCAGCTGTTGGTAGGATATATAGAGGAAAAAATGCCAGTTTAACAAAGTATAAGTAGCGTGTGTTATTTTGGTACCTTCTGTTTCAACAAGCAGTTGTTAGCTCTTCATTCTTGTGGTAGTGCTGCTTAGGCAAAGCTTCCATATTCCATATGTACTTGCAATGGCATTGCCTGGATGAGCAGTGGCTCAGAGTGCCCTTCTTCTAACCAGAGAACTTGCTAAAACCAAATAGACTTCATGCCTTTCCATTTTTAAGTTTACAGAAACCATATGCACAGAAACCTAATTAATATAAGGTGGAAGAGGAGGAAATTCAGTGTTGGAATTTCATAGTAGCTGTGTCTCGGGAACAGAATTACGTAGGAGAATAGGTTGTGATTCTTGTGTAGGTTCTTCTGTGGGTTATTTTGTCCTGTACTGGGAAGAAATTCATACCCTTTCACGAGAGTCCTCGTGAACTTTCCAGAACAATGCACAGCACAGTGGGTAGGGCATTTGTGTGGGATGAGGGCGTTCAGATTAAGCTCTCTCTTGCCTTGATTGAAAGGTTTTGCACCTCAGAAACCTTTCTGAGGAAAGCTTTTCAGTGTTGAACTGCATTTCTGACTGTAAACAAACAAACAGGCCAAAAAGAGACACCAGCTGTGCATATGGCCGGCTGGTGTGCAAGGAAAATAGAAAATACGATACCAAAGCAATTTAAATACACAGAGCCTTGTCTTTGTATTCATATCCAAAATGTGTCTTTCAAAATGTAAATTCAGTCACGCAGTTCATCTTTCATTTGTACTATATGTTTATTATGAATATGTTTGCATTAATAGCTGTATTTGTGGGGGTGTATTTCTGTAACGTGTCGTTACTTGATAACAAACTTCATCTTGAAGTGCAATAAGTTTCCATGGGGTACCCGTGTGTGTTGACAGGGGGCCTTGCAGTAAGTGCATTGCCACGTGACAAATGTTACGTACATTTTATTGATGCATTTTTCAGTTCTAGATGATAATATCATTTGTCGCTTATTACAAAGGTATGTTTTTTGCGTAGTAATGTACAGTGTTTGGTCTTATTAGGAAGCTGTTAATTATGCAAGTCTTCTACAATGATCAAGAATGTATTGATCTGTAAAACTGGGCACTTTACTTCCTAATAAATATTTTATATAATCTACAAAGCAAACATTGTGCCCTACACTTGGTCTGTTTATGATGGAACATGAAGAATCCTACATTTTATTTGTGTTGCCTTTATCTCATAGCTTATTCTCAGATTATTCTTCCTAATAAAGGGAGTAGAGGGTGTACATGAACACAGAAGACTGGGCTGATCCTGCTGCTTCATTGCCCAAACAGTCCTTTTTTTCAACACTTTATTTCATATTTGTGTTTCTGCAAATGCACAGGTCTGCTTTCTGCTGTGTCAGGTAGCAGCTCCCAATGCTAGTAACTGTCTCTTCATTACTTCACATTTTCTGTGTAATTTAACTCTTTTTCTCTTCCCCTTTATTTTTCCCCTTGTTTCAGGGAATATGACAGCATCTGGAGGGTTTGAATAGTGCTTGGAAAGCCCAGGCTCACATGTAAGCCCCTTAGGTCTTACATGTGGAACAGGTGTCTCACCAGCTTGAAAGTATACTCTGTTGATGAAAACCGAATGATTAGTGTAAATCCATCTGAATCCTTAATGGAAAATACACATACTGAATGTACTAAGTATATTAAGCATTTAGCCAGTGCACTATAGAAATTGTAGTGTGTGGGAGGTGGGAACCTTTATATTTTTTTATACTGTGTGTATGCTGTAACATTGCTGATTTTGGAAGGTTTCTTCAGGAAGTGCAGTTTGAGATGCATGTTTGGAATAAGAGCATTTTGGAGTAATTCTTCCCACAGGCATCACTTTTCATAAATGTATGTTCAAATATGTTCAAATATTCTTCTCCAGTAAATCTAAACAAGAAGAAAAACTTGGTCAAAAACTGAGGAAAAAGGGGGAAAGGTTATGATAAAAGGTCTGCAAGCAATGGCACTTGTATAACAAGGACTTCCAGGTGTTCAGCTCTGATCAAGCAAAATTGGTACAGAAGGGTAGAGTGACAGCTTAATGGTTCAAGTGACACACTGACATTCAAAAGCGTTGTCTTTTATTTGTGTCACCTCACACTGGTGCCTTAACATATACTCAGCTGCTTGCAGCTTGGTTCAAAGGGCTGCTACAAACATGCTGCTTAAGCACTAGTAATGCTAAAACTGCCGTAGCATCACAAGTTTTCCTTGGACTGGGGATTCTGGCAGCTTTTCTGCTTTGTTTCTACTCCAAGGAATACTCAGGGAGACTGAAACTGCATCCCAGGAGGCAAAGAGCAGCAAACTTGTGCCTTCTCTAATAGGCCTGAATGTGGATGCAGTGTGAGAGCAGATTTCCTGCAGCCAGGTGTTCAGGTGTTTTGGAGCAGGTCTACCAGCAGTGGGGTGCTAGGAAGAGAGCAAGAAGGGTTTTGACATTTGGGGAGCATACTGGCTTTGTGTGGCTCTCAAAAAAGTTGTTAGTAATAAATGCAGTAAGATTTCCAAAGGACTGATCGTGACAATTTTCATCAGCCACAGTTTTGCCAGTGACATTTTGACAAAAGTTTAGACCAGTGAATTCATTCATTTGCAAAGTCTTGAAAAGAGTTGAAGATTAGCAGATATTCACAGGGAACAAAATCTTCAGTAAAAAACTATTCGTACAAAACAAATTAACAACATAAAACTCCTACAGAGTCAGAATTTGGTTCAGAACTCCTGTTCAGATTTTGAGACCTACTTAAAAAAAAAAAAAAAAAAATTCCAGTGAGAAGTGTTAGGCTTTGTTTTCAGGGCAGTCACATTTAAGGTATTTTTGAAATAAAAACTGTCAGAAATGCCTGTGTGTTGTGCACAGGCTGCTGCTTTTCACTGTTGCATAGAGAGTGGTGTGATGTAAACTCGGAGAAACACTCAAAGGAAAAGAATGCTCCTTTCAGGCTATACTTGCAATTACCAGTTCATTCCAAAGTCTGAGGTAAGCACACTTCTGTACTGCCATCAGCTTTTCCTGGAGCCAAGGTGGATGCTGTCAGACTGAGTTCCCCAACTCCCCAATTTCAGATGTCTGTGCAGAAAGATGCAGCCACAAGAAACCTTGTGCTGCAAAAAGGTAGAGCTGGCAGGCACTGGAAAGAAATTTCCATTTCTCCCGGTATTCCTGTGATGCCACAGCTGTGTAATAAAGGCCAGCTGTGTTTCCTGGCTTAGTCATTTGAAACAGTTAAGTGAAGAAACAGGTTTGACAAGGGCTTTAGCTGTCTTAACTGGTTGTTATTTCATGCCCAGCAAGAAGAGGAGGGAGATGTGGACTGGGAGAGGAAAAGCATTTACATTCAGGAGACTTTTCTCCTTTTTTATGGCACAGGAAGACAAAAATAATCTCTGGCAGGAGAACTCATTTTAAAAAGGAGGAAAACATATTTAGATTGAAAGAAGCTGTTCATGTCTGCAAGTACATAATCACAGATTATTTAGCAAATAGATGTGTGTCCCACGGAAGAGCCAGGGGAGCAGCTCCAGGAGTCTTTGTTGGCGTTGCTGTTATTTACATTATCAGATTATACTCTCTCCTCCTGCTATGTACCTCTGGTGTAAAAAGACACGGCTGAATGCAAAGTGAGCTCCTGCACTTTTCTGAATGTTCAGGAGGTAGCAAGTTGATGCTTATAAAAATGGCATTTACCAGTTAATATTAGAAAATTATTCACCTTTTTTTTTCTTTTCCAAATGATGATGTTCACTTTGGGGAGATCATTTGTATAAAGTGTGCAGAAAACCTGTCATTGTAGCAAGGAATAGTGAAATTTTTCATCCAGGAAATAAAAGTTTGAATGCTTGTAGTGTTTATCAGCATCCCAGAGAAAATTTGCAAAATGAAAATACGTGAGTACAAATCCATAACAGGGATCATTTGAGGAGATTTGACTCACCTTGAACTGATGCTGCTGTGTGTCCAGAAACAATCTCCATCACGTTACCTGCAGTGCCTGTCTGCAGCCATACAGAGCAGGGTATTGCATCCTAAGCACTTGACTCTGCTCCCACTGGGTCAGTGGAAAAGTAATCAGAAGGCAGGTGGCTATTTCCTAATCCTGGAGAGTGAGGGAGTAATTGCAGTGTTGCATTCTTGAAGAAGCAGGGTGACTAAGATATTGGCAAGGCAGCTTTTTTGAGAATGAAACAGACATGACTCAAAACCTTATGGAGGCAAAGATTATTTCTCTTGTAATACGAAGGAAATACATGAAACTGGAGAAGCAAAGTTTACTTATTTTAGCAGGCTAGGTTAGGCTGCCCTTGAGCCTATCCATCTGTTTCCACATATAAAGAAACTGGTATTTTTAGCTTTTAATCTATAATTATTTAGTCTCTGAAGACCAGATATAGACATACATTACTTAAATTTTTTAGTGATGTTGCTGTCTTAATTGTTTTATTTTTTTCCTTCTCTAGTGGATATAGTCATCATCATTATTGGCTGTCAACTTCAAATGTCCACCTGACGTAAATTCTTTGTGGCTTTTATGGTATTTTTTTTTTTAATCCTTCCTCTGTGCTGTAACAACACAGAACTGCGAATCTTTTTACTGATTTATTCTCTGCCTTAGTGGAATGCTACTCTACAAGCACATATCTCAAAGCCTCCTGGAAAATCCAAATTAAATAAATGTCTTTCCTTACATGTGGTGAATATATGTCCTACAAGGCTCTTACTGTATCTACCAGCACTGAAGTCAAGAAAAATGACATTTCTTGTGCAGCCTAAAGCATCCAGACAGTGATAGTGGCATCATCAGCAAAACATATAAGCCCAGGGTGAGAACTAGAGGGTCAGCAAGCACTCAGGCACTTGTTAAAACTTTGCTTGAACCAATACAATTTATAAACCCTTGGTACACTGTGAAAAATAAATCACAATCCCGGAGTCATTGTCATGGGCCTTTTAGATGTGTCATTTGAAAAGTCAGCAACCTATATCATGCAGTTGTCCAAGTACGTGTAAATATGTTACGGAATCAGTTCAATAACTCACTAACATTGGTTTGGAAAATACGGCAGCAATTCTGAAGATTATATTTGATTTCTATACTGCCTAGCCTTCTGCCTCCTCATCAAAAGCCATTCATATTGCTCTGCCACCAGGCTTACTAACCTGCTTCAAATTCCACTGAAATAACTCTTTATTCCAGAAGAATTGCTCCAACAATTGGTGTTACTAATTATTAAGTATTTTTAGCTACAAAGAAGAAGCTAAAGGAGTAAAAATTGAATACCAATTATTTCAGTTTTGCCAGTGCCCTTCTTCATAGTAAAAGCTCTCAATTAATACAGGTTTTCTCCTTAGGCTGCTATCAGCACTTAGACTGCCTTTTACTTTTTTATTATTATTATTAAATAAACATAGACCTTTTTCAGGCTTCTCTGAATTAATGGCTTTCAGAACCTGTATAAGTTTTAAATATTCTTTCTGGGATATGAGCACTTCAACTGGATGATGTATTAGCTATATCTAGCCAGTTTGGTATCTGTTCTTGCCTTCATGAGCATTCACTACAAGGAATGAGCAACTACTCTCAGTTACCGGCCCAGAAAATATCAAAACCTTAATTTCTGTACTGAAAGCAATAAAATTTAAAAGTGGTATCTTGTAAGATTATTGTTATCATAAAGCTTCATTCAGACTAATGGAATTAAATGAGTTTAATAACTCTTCAGAAAGTAGCAACCCTCAGCTTGTGATTTATTTCAATTATTTTAAAGTAGTTCAGATGGAAGATGTAAAATAAAAATCTTCAACTAGATTGAATATTCTAAAACCTAACTGAAAGTAAGTCTTTTAAAGCTTCCAAGAGTCCAAATTAAATCACTTGCTGTCAAAGTGTAAACAAACTAAAGAGGAATTTTCATCCATGAAAACACATTTTCAGTCGAGCTAGAGATATGATCATTAAATAAATAAATAAATCATTAAATTCTGTACATCGCACTTTTTAAATGCTAAATGCAAATGACAAAAAGCTCAGGAAAACAATGGTATCAGGCAGTTCTGTCATTTTTAAGCCCGAGCAATGCATGAGTCTTAACACCATAAGTGACTTGATCCATGGTACCCTCTCGCTAAGATCCTGCCGAAAGGAGCAAATGTCAGGGATAATTCAGCTCCTAAGCCAGTTGCAGTGGAAAGCAGGGATCATTTCAAGACCAATTTGGAGCAGATTAATGAAAAAAAGGCTTAATGAGCCATGTACCCCTAAAAGAATGCTGGACAAATCCATCCCTAATTAGGGTGGGGAGATAAAAAGGATTGTGAGAAACAAGTCAGGACCGTTAACCTTGGGCTCTTAAGGAGGTTCTTGAGAGCCTAATTCTTGTCACAAGGTCAAGCTTTTACAAAGCAATTATTAAGGATCTCCATAGTATCAACATACAGGCACACACACGAACTCAGAGCCTTTTAACCTCAGGGATTCTGGACTCATTTCCCTTCTCTTAATAATTTTTCCCCCCTGCTTACTCTGCTTGTAAAAGTACATGTTAGAGTTATTTTATTACACATTATTCATGTGTCTCCTGGCTTTTGCAAGCAATGTAGTTGTACTAATCAGTCCCAGACCAAAGGGGAGAACCAAATACATCGTGGAATAATAGAATGTTTGGAATTAGAAGGGACTTTGAAGGTCACCTGGTGCTAACCCCCCTGTCATGGGCAGGAACACCTTTCACTAGAACGTGTAAAGTATAGTGCTGGATAAAAAGAGAAAAATAAAATTTTAATTTAAAGCCTATAGTGTGACAGAGAGGTCTGAAGTGACTACTACTGTAATTTCTGCACGTGCAACTGAGGTATAGAATTTTAGAAGTTTACAGAGTCAAGTATTGAACAGCTGGAAGAAACATTTGTTTCACGTAAATGCATTCGTATAGATGACCAGCTGCTGAAATGAGTAGTAGGAAGCAAGAAAAGTTCAGGAGTTTTGTGGTAAATAT
The DNA here is from genome assembly GCA_013398115.1 of Falcunculus frontatus. NCBI lineage: Eukaryota > Metazoa > Chordata > Aves > Passeriformes > Falcunculus > Falcunculus frontatus. The sequence goes on along the minus strand of VZRV01002363.1, from coordinate 100,707 downwards.
TATCTGTGCAATAGAGTGTCAAAGCCTGTTCAAATTGTGAGTAGTTCAGCTTAGTTTATTTCCTGTCTCAGAAACCACTGCTGTATACTGAAATTATTTTCTTTTCTAATTGGAACCCAGTCTATGTGATCACATTTATAACTCTTTAAATGTTGAAATTACAAGGACCAGCTGCAATTAGCTGGGTGTACATTTCTGTGATTTTCATTCTGTGATGATTTTCTTTTTCTTTTTTTTCTAAAGGCAAAAATTCCACTTTCATTTCTTTGTAGTAACAGGACCTGGAGTACCTTTCCTGTCACTTTTTTTTGGAATAACCACATAGCTGTTATCTCCTCACTGTTTCCTTCTGCTTAGAAAGGACAGATGTGTAAGTAAAATAAAGGTACAGAACACTCTCTGTGAATTTTTTGTGCTGTGAAGCTTTCATTTTCCGCAGAAGCATGATATCTTATCAAAAAAGCAATACAATAATTAGTGATTAGATCAACATAAATCCTAATGTCATATGTATGAAGATGTTAAGTTTGGAACACGTGAGCTGCCCAAAAGCTTAGGTAATTTAATTGATGTATAAGCAGCATCCTAGCTCTGAATGTTCTGGAAAGATAAAAGCTGGATTTTTTGTCTGTATAAATCTCATAGAGATTTTTACAGATAGCCTCTAAACTTGCCTTAAAACTAAACTAGCCTCAGAAATTTTTAATAAAATAGTCTTACTCTATTGGAAGTAGATTACCATCTTGCAAACAACATGTTCTGGTTGCTTGTTCTCAAGCTGTGTTTTTGCCATACAGGAGCAGGGAGGCCTCAACTCTTGTCTGCAACTTCCTAATGAGGGGAAGGGGGGGGCAGGCACTGATCTCTTCTCTGTGGTGGCAGTGACAGGACCCCGAGGGAACGGCCTGAAGTTGTGATGGGGAGGTTTAGGCTGGATAGTAGGAAAAGGTTCTTCACCCTGGGACACTGGAACAGGCTCTCCAGGGAAGTGGTCACAGCACCAAGCCTGACAGAGTTCAAAAAGATTTTGGACAACACTCTCAGGCACAGGGTGTGATTCTTGGGGTGTTCTGTGCAGAGCCCGGAGCTGGACTTGATGATCCTTGTGGGTCCCTTCCATCCCAGGGTATTCTATGATTCTAAATCTCTTACAGAAATAAGGTCTTGTAAGTTTGTTTCTTATGACCTGCACAATCCGGGGCAAACACTGCAGGAGCAACGAGACCAACAGCAACAGCCCAAGAAAGAGCTGCAAAGTTGTCTTCTATGCATTTTTACGCATTTACTGTGCATAACTCTGCAGATAAAGAGGGAGACATGCTAGCATTGCTGCACATGGCCAGGGAAAAGCTGGCCTGCGAGAAAGCGATTGCTGCAATCTATGGACCCTTACAAGGGTGCTACCATCCTGCTTAGTCATGCATTTGAAATTGGTCACCATAGAAATGACTAAAAACTACTCATGATAGCAGCACTAGTGGGACAGTGAGGATGACTTGCAGTTATGCAGAGGAAATACAGATTTCAGGACAAGGATTATGGGAACTGGCACAGTAAGTAAGAACACCTTTATTTGAAAAAACAGTGCTTCTACCACTTGAGTGAGGCAAGAAAGGCTTGATGGCGCCAGTAAGTACATTCTAGAGCAGTAATGATTCCAAAATAGAAAAGGGCACTGGGATGGAGAGGATTTTGTCCCTGTCTCATCTATCCTGTGACCATGTAAGCAGCTGAGACTGTGCTGGTATCCTGATAAGCATCACTTTGGACTGAATTACTTGGTGGTGAAGGTAAGTGCTAATTAAAGTATGGAACCACTATTTTTTTCAGGTTACTAAATATTAGTTATAGTGTTTGACAAGTTCATAGCTAGAACATGCAGAAAGACTGAATAGTCTCTTGAAGAAATGAATAGCTGTACACTTTTTGTGGCAAAGAGGAGTGAGCTGTGCTAAGCATTTTGGCAGAGTAAATTAACAGTAAGTATTTAATATGCAAGGATGGCGGTCACGTTGTTGACTTCCGTAACAATAAAAGTACAAAGAAAGGTCTCTTTACAAACAATCAAGTCAGTTGCACAGTCAGTTCACCAAACTACTGAACAGTGGGAATTGCATCTTTCCCTCTGGTTTTAAGAGAACTTCTTCATGAAGTGCAGTTTCAGGTAGGCGATGGTAAGGAAGATTACTGACATGCAGGCCAGAGCCAGGTGGTTCTGCCACAGGCCCCAGGGGCTCGCATCGATGCCTTGGCTCATCAGATACTCCTCTCCAGTACACAACCTACTGAGAAATACACACACATTGGTAAACTTAGTCACTTTGTAAACCAGTCAGTAGGATCTAGGAAGATCTTTGGAAGATGCAGTATGATTGCATGTGTGTAGCAGACCAGGCAAACACCAGCTGTATGTCAGTGGTTAATTTTCCGCTTGTAAACTTATTTTTCTGGCAGCTCCAGTTTCACATAGGAAGCTGAAATGGATTTTGTGAGGCTGTGCAATTGTAGTGTGTGTGCACCTAGGTCTCACCAAGTACATTTTGAAGAAAAGTGAGAAGCTTAATGCCAAACATTTCTAGGGTTATAAATACTAAATACGACAACAAGCAGAATGTTCAGTGCAGTCAGAATGCAAAAACCCAGTCAAAGGTTCATTTTCCGTGTAAAAACTCATAGATTCTCCAGCCATAACTGAGTATCTCTGTTACTCGGACTAATATTCTAGGACTTCTAAAGTTACTGATGGTGGGATTCTTTTCAGTGTACCAAAATACTTACGGTGGGCCTATTTGTTGATATCTACTCTCACTGCTTAAAATTGTGTTGTTACCGCTGTTGCAGAAGTTCAGACCAGTCAACTCATTGATCTGCAAAGCCTTTTAAAATAAAAGAAACAATGACAACAGAAATTAGTATGTAAAGGAGTGATACATTAACAAGACGAGATACAATGCAATTAAAATTCATTCTAAAAATGTAAAGGTATTGCAATTATATTGGTCAAATCCCCATTTTTTATCAGAGTAGAAGAGTTCTTTTTTTGTTTTAAGAGATGAATGTATGCAGCCCACAACCTGTAAAGCATGCATCACAACAGGCTTTACCACCTCCCCCAGGCCAGACTATTCCTGCACAGGCATAATACAGCCCAAATTTCTCTGCAAAACATCACCCTGGCTTAAATTTTCACAAATTGGGAGAATAGCTTTAGCCTGACAAGTTTTAGTTTGAGTGATGGAAAAGACAAATAGAAGATTTTTACGTTTTTTTGGGGGGGGATAACATTGTTCTTTACTTTGAAACATTTCTGTCCTGCTGAATTCCAGTGGATGTAGTAGTTGTGTCTCTCTTAAATGAGGTATGGGTGCTGGCTGATGAGAAGCCTTTCTTGTTTCAAGATACTGCACAACACTCAGAGGTTGTTGTACTTAATCAGCTTTCCTTTTGCTCATTAGGCCATCAAGTTTGAAGATTTCTTTATCGTGAGTAAAGACATTCCTTTCTAGCAAACCTTTTCCAGTTTTGTACACAGGAAAACAGAGCACTTACTTGCATTCCATATCGAGGGATGCTAAAGTATTTGAGCCAGGAGAGCCAGGACAGGACGCTCGTGAGATTGACCAGCAACCCAGAGAAAAGCTAGAGGCAATAATTACAAAAAAAAAGCCACAACAACAACGAAAAGAAGTTACAAATTACGTGCTTTTATCATGTGTTCTTCTCTAGCTCTTGACTTTGCCTCTTCAGATAAAAATGGATGGGAAAGCATTCCCAGAGGAAGAAATTCTTCCAGTGGAAGGACAAGCGATAGGGAAGGATTTATGTATTACCGAGGTTTGGGCCATAACCTCAGGTCCTTCCCCCAAAATGAGTAACAGGGAATGCTTTCTCCTGTGCAGTAAACCCATGTGCTTCCTATCTGGGGGTCCCACATGGGTTCACATGAACTCTTCTGCTCCTCCATGTGCAGGACTGCTGGAGGTGTGCTCTGGGTTTTGCCTGTGTGCCCTGAGCCTGAGGCAACGTGGATTTTGGCTGTGGGTTCAGCACTGCTGTCTTGTTTAAGGTGCCTGTCTCCTGAGTGTGGCTGTCTGTGTGTTGTCCAGTTTAACATGCCCAACGTGGGCTCTGCAGCTGAGGAGGACAGCTGGGGTAATGGTCTCAGAAAGCAGGGGGCTGCAGGGCATGTTCTAAGCCAGACAAATTTGCCTTTCACAAAGTTAAGGGAGAGGGAAGGACGTGTAGCCCTAAGCAGCTTTCCTACTTTCCAAGTAGTTTGGTGGCTGCCAGAGGCACTGAGAAGAGGGCAGAGTAACCACTCTCCCTCTCACACCCAACCCTCCAGCCCCCCCACTTCTTGTTAATTCAAAGGACAAATCAGAATATTCCACCCCACAGCATCAGGATACTGAAATCAGACTAATCCGGACATATTGACCCCAACAGAATTCTTGCAGAATTCAGCTGAACTCTGGGCTAGTAGGATTTCTGGATTTCAGCATTCCTGGGATTTCATGATCCAGTCTAGAGAACTGAACAGTGCTACTCACAATCATAAAAACAAACGTGATAGTCATGAGTAGGTTTGCTACAGCGACCACGCTCTGTCCTGCTGCAATGGCAAGTGCCATGGAAGTGGCTGTGTAGGACACCATCATAAGGGTGAACATCATTGTAAAGAAGGCTCCTACTGTTGGTTTCAAACCTTAAAGATCAGAACAAGGAGGGTTTCAGTACAATCCTGGTAAAAGCTCTGCCATAACTTGAACAGTATCCTGACTTTCCTAGTGTGTCCTGCTTAAAAAATACACTTTGTCTGCCAGCTTAGGCTGTGTCACTGAGATCCAAGACTGCCGTGGTGCTTGTGACAGCCCTAACGTGTCTGTCCTGACAGTGGAATACAGGATGAATAAGTCGTGCGCCCAAAACTGCAGGAACACTGAGGATAGCAGAATGTGTAAAAGTACGGTACTTCACACATCCAAAGTGACTTCAAGTTGTCCATCCAAGGAGAAACTTCTAGTGCACTTCCATGAGCAGCAGCTGTACAGCATTTCACTAGCTTCCAGCAGAGCTCTCCTAAAGAGCCCAGCAGTCTTTGGGTGGCTAGGATTCGGTAACAAGGTTTGTCTCACTCCGGTCTCGCAGTCTGAGAGCCTCTTGCTGATGTGTCTTTGTGTCCTATTGCTTAGGGAAAAACCTCACACCAAAGCCTACAAGCTGGTATTAATTCACATGGTATTAAGATCTTAAAACAAAACTTTTTCTTTTAGGTGTTCTTGCAAGGATCAGAAAAGTATCTTGTAAAAGGGACCGGAAGCCAAGACGGCCATAGATGAAAAGGAACAAATAAAAACTATATAGTAATGGTTAGGCCTTCCTTCTAGGGACAGTGGTGATGAGACATGTCACAGATTCTCTGATGAATGCTTAAATCTTTGTGTCTTTTCTGTAGAAAACAACATGGTGTGCTAAAAGTAAGCTCAGTAACCACTACCATGCCAGTGTAGGGCTTTAGCCTATATAAATATCCATGTACACAAACACATCTATAAAATGCACATGTCACGCTGGTTTTTTGAAGGGGTTGAAATGAGACTGTAGGAGGCCATACTTGCCTAGCATGAAGTAAACTATGCAGGTGAAGATGATGCTGGGCAGGGTCCTTATGGGTATTAAATCAGCCATTAACTTTGCTATGAAGTATGCAGATGTTCTGTAGTACCCACTGATATATTCATGTCTGGAACACAGAGATAGGTACAGCACATTACAAGTTTAACCACTAAAACCCAGTTCAATTATTTTCACCTGGGACAAATGAATTCTAGCTCAAAAGGGAAGAATTTTTCTTCTCAAAATGGAAGAAAATCTTTCATACTTAGGCTGTAATTCAACGGTCCAGCAAACCACAAACTATAGAACTGGTGACATTTTCATATGCAAATGAATATGGGTATTTGTGCACATGATTTTTAGTAAATTTATGTGTCATGTCATTGAGACAGAGAGGGTAAAGTTCAACTAGTTTTCATATCTTATACAGCATAATATGCATAGCTCTAAAGAATCCAGTTAGATGATATTCACTGCCCTCACTAGCAAGACACAAACTTATTAATCAGTGCCAAAAGCGACTGTTCAAGGGTTTTTTTCCTGCTGTGTCAATAATCTTAAACTCTGAGCCATTTGTAATCATAGGTACCTTTTGGGGTGTTTGCAGACAACTCACTAACAGATTACCAGAGTACATTTGCAATGGGCACTATCAGTGAAATAATTTGAAAATTCTGCACTAGCTGTACTTAAATGACAGCTACAGCATGTCAGACAAACTCACTAACAGTAGTGCCTGATAACCTTTTTGCATGTTTTACTCACATAAATATCTTCTTTTCCACAACGAAAAGTTCAATAGCTGAGATGCTGCTGAAACACTGGTTGGTGGTCAGAAAGAACATTGCACCCACTCTGCAAAAGAGCAAAAGAGTGAGCTGTTATTAAAAATGGGGTGTAAATGTAGTGTTTCCACCACAGAGTACATAAATTCACCTGTAGTGCCTGAAGTTAGGCAGCGTTAGACCTCCTATCCCAGAATCCATGGGAAAAGTCTTGGCTACAAGTCTGAGTCTGTAACAAGCCTGACATAGATGCGATACAGTCATGATTGGGTTTTGGCATGCAAGGATAGCACATTTTCTGGTGCAGTCAAAGGACAGAAAATCAACTGAAGTTTTTTTTTTTTTTTCGAGGAGTTGTGGTTTGGGTTTTTTTCTTAATGTAATTTCCTGACATATTAAATTCTGATTCTCAGATTGCGAGGCATTGGTCTGCTGCAAACTGTGAGGAACAAAATAAGCAGTGTAAGAAGTGGTTTTCACCTTTTCCACAAAAAATTAAGGCACTTCATACCCACTTTAAAACTTGGCCATTTTTAAGTAAATGCTATGAAGTGTTTCAAGGTTAAGAACCCAGAGGTTTCATAGTTGCAAACTCATGTTTCAGGTCAGGTACATAAAACTGTCAAAATGATACATAGACCAGCATAATTTGAAAATCTAGCTTTAGGTGACCTACTGCTGGTAAATTCAGGTGTATGAATAGAAACGGTTGCAAGATTACAGCTTTAGTCACCCAGGTTTATGTAGCCACAAGGCTGTACATTTTAACCCTCTCAGTTCTGCAGGGAACTTGCTAGAGGGACAAAAGCACATCCTCACTTCCAAGTCACACATGCTTGGCCTTACCTACTGATGTGAAGGGAAGCATTTGCTTTGAAGAGGTATTAAGCTGCTTTAAAGGGAGCTTTATCAAATTTTTGAATATCCATTACCTAGGCTGACTGACCTGTTCTGTAGTCCAGCAGAGTCCTCTTTAAGTCCAAAGAAAATGGCACCTACAATCAGTCCCAGAAAAGCGGTAACACACACCTAAATGGGAAAAAGAGAAAAGAGGAGGGAAAGTATCATTATCATTGCTTCAAAGGTTTTCCTGACTGCCACGATGAGGATGACAGTTTATTTTCATGCTCCACAGTGTGTAATTACTGGGCTCTATCACACATTTTATTCATGGGATTGCTTTTAACAAGATACTACAACAGGGCTACAGATGTGCTGATCCTTGCAGTCTGTAACTATTTAAATAGCAGAGATAACAGCTGCCTCAAGGATGTCACTTAAAAGACTGAAGTGTATGCATCACACTTTTTAAATGCTAAATGCAAATGACAAAAAGCTCAGGAAAACAATGGTATCAGGCAGTTCTGTCATTTTTAAGCCCGAGCAATGCATGAGTCTTAACACCGTAAGTGACTTGATCCATGGTACCCTCTCGCTAAGATCCTGCCGAAAGGAGCAAATGTCAGGGATAATTCAGCTCCCAAGCCAGTTGCAGTGGAAAGCAGGGATCATTTCAAGACCAATTTGGAGCAGATTAATGAAAAAAAGGCTTAATGAGCCATGTACCCCTAAAAGAATGCTGGACAAATCCATCCCTAATTAGGGTGGGGAGATAAAAAGGATTGTGAGAAACAAGTCAGGACCGTTAACCTTGGGCTCTTAAGGAGGTTCTTGAGAGCCTAATTCTTGTCACAAGGTCAAGCTTTTACAAAGCAATTATTAAGGATCTCCATAGTATCAACATACAGGCACACACACGAACTCAGAGCCTTTTAACCTCAGGGATTCTGGACTTGTTTTACCTCCACACCAGCTATTTATTTACCCATTATATAAACCATGATGAAGATAATTTATACCATTTGGTACAGGCCAATTTTTGTATTGGCCTCTCTAGAACTGCTGAGAATTGCAGTAGATGTTTTGGTGGTGCTGTGACTGCAGAGTTTGGCCCACGAACTAGGGGATTCCCGAGGATTAATCACTTTGCAGAGACCAGGTGTACATTCTTTATTTTTGAAGGCCATGTGCAGCTTTGAAGGAGTCAACACTTCTGGTGTTAATCCTTCAGAAAAAGAAGCACTAACAGAGCCAGTGTTTATCTTTCATGGTGGGTGTTAGACCCCATTGTGGACTTCATGATACCTCATCCAGAAGACATCATCACCAATATGAGCAGCCAAATGACCAAACAGCACACACATTACGAGACTGCGAAAGTATTTTTGCACTTGAGCCAACAGCCAGCACTTCATTTTGTGCTGAAGTTTAATTAAGTACGCAAATGCGGTCTGTTAACTTTTCCTGGCAGGGGAGAGGATTTGAGGCCAAACCCCACAGTGCCGAGCCTGGACAATTAGAGTCAAATCCAAAGAATGTTCTTAAGCAAATGTGTGAAACTGCTTGGGACATAATGTGCTCCTGGCTGGGAGCAGCAGAATGCCCTGCTGGAAAAGGTGTTGCCTCCCAAAATCTTTCAGTAGACCAAAATTAACTACCGAACAGTCCAGCATTTGGGAGCATTCAGGACACCTTCTATCCCCAGATTCCTAGATCTTGAGCACTCTTTCTTCATATGCTCACTGCAGTCAAAATATCAAAAGGCAAAACCATCTGAATGACTTATCTAATAATCCAAGAGCCTAATAAATTCAATGTATACCACGAAATTATAGATACAAATAGCCTTACCTGCGCTATGGAAGCCTGAGGGTTTCCTATCAGATTTTTAAATGTGCGCCTGGACACCCATTTCAGCTGGTGGAGGAAGGAATTGGCATATGTAATTTGCCGGAAAACTCCTTTGGTTTTCTTTTTATTTCCTGAAGAAATGCTCTCTAAATGTGCTTTTGCTTCTCGGTAATAGGCAGAGGTGGAGTATTTTTCTGCTAACTGCTCAGCCACAGTTTTATCATATTCAGAACGTTCTTCAGTGCTCTCTGCTGAAAAGATGAAAAAAACCAGAAGAATTAAGATGCACACATAGTTCCAGTGATTCACTGCACTCAGTCCCAGAGCAGGCAGTTCATAAGAGTCGGTATAAATAAAACCAAACCTCTGTGTTTGTCTGTGCAACCTGTCCCTCAAGGTGGCAGCCTCTCAGCACTCTGACCAGGCAAACCCCTGGCAAGCCCAGGGAGTTTCAACCTGAGAGCAATATGGCTTTTAATGAAAAAATTATTTTTACAGCCCCTTTGCCCCCAAAGGTTTCTGTAAGTGATCCGTTTCATAGATCCGATGACGTAATCCTGGACTTCCCAGTTTTTTGATCCAGGTAATCCTACATGTGTCTTCTTTGGTCATAAATAAATTTCAGCTGGACCTCCTTTTTTTCTCAATTATAGTACAGTGTGGGCTTTTCCAATGACAGATACGATGTGTGTTGCCAGCTATAATATCTGCCAGACCCTGAACACATTTCCCTTTTCACTCCTGGGAAAAGAGAGTAAACTTCTAATGAGTGGCAGCAGAAAAGGATGAGAAAGCATGCTACATAACATAGGTGAGAGCTGTTTTGTTAGTTCAGGGATAATTTCTGCCTTAGCACAACTTCAGGGAAACATCAGGTGAGCAGTGGTACCCTATCTCTACCCCTTCCCACCCTGCTCAGAGGAAGGAAAACAGTAATTTCCTAACAGAAAAACCGTTCCACTAGGTAAAATATGCAAGTCATAACTGCATCAAATTATGTCCTTAACGAGAACAATTGTCCTGGTTTGTCATCTGTGGTTCCACGGGTCTTCAGCTGGTTTGCCTTGAAGATGAAAGAAGCTCTTTCTCCGTGCTGAGAGTTAACAAAACAGATTCTTAAATTCCCATTCCCACACATGTTAGGATAACTTGACTCAGCTCTGGGTTTCATACCTGTGTTACTTTCATCAGCCTTGTTCATTGCCACAGCGGTGGAGTCTCCATTGATGACATCCAGGAAAAAGTCGGCGGGGTTGTTGTAGGGCTCGCAATGGTAGCCTATGGTGACAATGTTACAAGCCCTGAGTGGGGTTGTGTGACTGCCCAAGGGCGTGCTTGGCTGTCAGGAGCACAGCCCCACATCCACAAGGAGCAGCCTGCACCAAAGGCATGGCAGCCTTCAGAAAGTCCATGCTTTCCCAAAGGATGAGTGTCACTGCCGGGCAGCACTGTCAGCAAAAGCAAGGTGACAGCTGGCAGTGGGCTCTTCCCAGTCCTAGCCTGGGCTTTGTCTAATTAAGATGCACCCAGGAACAGCTCATCCAAATCCACACGTGGGTCAAAAGGGGAAACACCCAGAGAAATGCTCAGCCTGTTAAAACGCTGGGCTTGCTTGGACACGCCGTGTCTAATTCTGGCCCAGAGCTGTTGGCATTTTACTCAAGTTGGTGCAAACAAAAGGCTGACCCTGCTGGAAGCTGTGCTCACCGATGGACTGGAAGTACTCAATGGCATGCTGGGCTGGCCCATGGTACAGCACTCTCCCTGCAGCCAGCAGTGTCAGGCTATCAAACAGTCGGAATATGGAGTACCGAGGCTGGTGGATGGAGAAGATTATTGTCTTTCCTTGTTTTGCCATCCTGAACGTGGAGAATGACAGAGATGTCAGCTTCGAGAATTGATCCAGTGTTTAGAATTTGAGAATAATAGTAAGAGAATGTGAAAGTTCAGTTAAGTCTTGATGAAGTCTGATTGATTTGGTATGCCAGAGAAGAGAGAAGAAAGGGGAAAAACGAAAATATTTAGGTCATATTTACAGTGTCTGTGTGAGAAAAGAATTCTTGCTTTGGAGAGAGAGAATTAATACAGTTTTTTTCCTACCCCATTTGCATCCCTGGCTCACTAGTAAATAATTACATGTCTGAATACCCTGTTTGCTCATTTGAACTGTAATTCAAGTCGAATACAACTGAAGTATGGCAGAGTGGAGTGCTGAGAACGGGAAGCTATTTCCAAGGCCATCACCTTTTCAGCAGCAGTAGGACAGCGTTAGCAGTGCTGGCATCAAGTCCCGTGGTTGGCTCATCCAAAAACAAGATGGCAGGATCTGTGATGAGCTCCATCCCAATATTGGTCCTTTTCCGCTCTCCTCCAGACACCCCGCGAGAGAACTGGGTGCCAACCTGATACGAAACAAGAAACTTGTCGTTTGGCCCAAAGAGACATCCTTGAGCAAACAGCATCCTACCCACATGGCAGTATTTAGGGAGAGTTGTAAGGAATTTTGGCCCTATTCTCAGGAACAGATGTAAATGTTATCTCACACACAGCCTGGTTCTTAATGTTAGTATTGCTGTGGCAATACTCAAGGCATCAGCTGGAGGTCTTGTTTTTTTCTCCAACCATCACCTTTCTCTTTCACCTTTCACCTTTCACCTTTCCCTTTCCTTTTCCCTTTGCCTGCAATGTAATACCAGATGGCAGCATGAGCACAGTCTGTACAGATCTCCATACAGAAATGGTATTAATTATGGTATTACTGAAACAGCCTGTTGAAATTTACTTTTTTCTTAATCTGCCATGACGAGCCATTTGGTTAATTAATAAACCACTTACTATTGGATCATGGTTTAAGCACCATGTTTACCGGCCTTACCTTGGAATCTGCCACTTTGCTCAAACCCAGCTCCTTGATGATCTGATTCACTCGTTCATTTTTTTCATGCTCCTTCACTGACTTTGGCAAGCGGAGTGCTGCTGAGAATTTCAGGTTTTCCCTCACAGTCAAGGTTCCCATCACCACATCATCCTTATTAAAAAAAAAATGGCAGATACTTGGTGGTTGCTCAGCAGTTTCTATTTATTCTTCTGAGAACTGCATCTACCTATGTTTTATGCTGTCCTTGCATGCAGAGGGACAGTAGCAGCAGCCAGAACATGCAGTAAAGGTGCATCTTCGCTGCCTGTGTCATAGCAGAGTGTGGATTTCATGTACATAATTGTATTTGCCTCAATTCATAAAGCAATGACATATAGGAACAGCCTCCATCATGCATGATATCAAAATGCATAAAGGGCAAAGTATTAAAAACTATCCCTTTTGAATTCTTACCTTATTCAGTTTTCGGAGGTGTTGAGGGATAGACTGAAGGGCTGAAGGGACCTAAGGAGCAGCTACAGCTCAGGTCATTATCACAGTGTGTTTGCCAGTGCAGCCTCAGCCCACTGCAGGTGAGAGCAGGGAGAAAAGAGGGACGGAAAAGAGAGGTTGGGTCCGTGTGGGTTAGGCTGAAGGTGTTCCTAACTTGTTTTGTCAAAGGAGGAAGGAGGGGAGGTTTTTTGATACCATCTTCTTGTCTCTTGCAAAGGGAATCTGTCAGTTGTAAGAAGTTGAGATTTACATGTGGTTTGAGGGACCACCTTTCTGTAACATGCTGACAGTAATTTTAAGGAGTTTTCCTAGATTCTTGGGTCAAGGCAAGGTATTTGCAACACAACAGCAACTTCTTACAGTAGAATCCACAGTGATAAAAATTACTTACTTGTACTACGTACCCAGAGGTACATTTAAAGTTGGCAGGCTGAGGAGCTCCATTGATCAAAATGTCACCAGAGAGCCCACGGGGATCCTTCCTTGCAGCCAAAATGTCAAGCAGCCTAAAGGAAAAGTTGGGTACTTTGTCAGATGAATATGCAGGAGGCAAAGCTCTCTGAACCGTAAACCCAGCTCATGGAACGAACACCTACATAAAAGGATATCACATTAAATGATTGCAATTTAGAAAACCCCCAGCAACTTCCAAGGACTGAGTTTCTTTTGTCCTGGTTTCCTGAGGAAATGAGATCTGTGCAGTTTCATGTCCATTTTTTCAATAATTTGATTTTAACCTAGAATGGTGTGTAAGGAGTGACTGTCAGCAAAGTGTGGACTAAAACTGAATTTCACCTTGCTCATATAAACTGATTGTCTTTTTTGAATTCAAGTGCTTCTTGGAAAACAGTGAGATTTGTACAGACCTAAGTAAAAACTCAATCTTTCTCTGAAAGAAAAGTCAGTTGTGCTAGATGTGTGCAGTTTCATTTTCCCCTTGCTGTAATTTCTTTGGAGGACAAAGGGGACACTTACGAAGATTTACCACTTCCAGTGGGTCCCAAAATTGCGTTCAGTCCTGGTTTCATGATGCCACTGCAAGACAAAATAGATAGATTTTACAAAATAATTAGGGTGGGGGTATTTCTTTGCCTGTTTCAACTGGTAGGCCAGTGTAACTTATCTGTACGACTACTTTCTGCATCCCATTAATTTTGGAATTAATGAAGCTACCTAATCACAAGCAATGTTTATGATCAGATTTCACCTTAACTTTTATTCCTAAGCACAGAAACATGACTAAAATGTAGCAAAATCTGTACATATATTTTTTTACCCCATGGATCTCTACAAGAGAAGCATGAGCTTGCTTTAACTATATTCTGTTTTAAAAGTATTCTCTCAACAGAGAGAGTAATGGTCCCTGTAAACAGAATAAACTAGGGATTTGTCTGTACTTAAAATGCAGATGATAGTTTCTCTGTATCTGGCATTAAAGCCCCATGAAACTCAAAAGCCACATGGAAAATATCACACAAATGACCCATGTGCATCAACTGAGGTACCACAACATATGGCTTTTGAGGAAAGCAACAAAGCTTTTAAGAGCTCATGTTTATCAGGTGTGCAAATTCCCTGGGCAAAGAGCAGGACAGACGGAGTTACACAAAAGGGTGAATATTTATGATAGAAATTGGAGTTAGAGAGCTGGAAGTCATGGGTGACTTAGAATGGCATATTGTATGAGCACTTGCCACTGAGTTTAACTATTGAACTGTGAATGGGCAAACTTTATTCACTGATTATTGAACAAAGGCCATAATGACATGGCTGCTTTACTGCAGTAGTGCTCACTGTTGGGGAAAAAACCCCAAAACAACTCAACAAAAAAAATGCCAAAAACCCAGAAACCTTTACGTCTCTTCAAAGTTAACCTAACCCTCATATATGTTAACGTGTTAAACATTTTAAGTTAAACCCCCCAAAAAATTAAGCTTTGCCAAGGCCACCTGAGGGAAGGAGGCACAAGCATGGAGGACAGGCTGTTGGTATCTCAGCTAAACACCCTGGCACAGCGGGAGGATTGCCAGGTAGTGTAGAGCGAGCAGGGCTGGCTGGTGTGCCCTGTGCTGATAGCAGCCAGGAGGGCTGTACCCCCAGGGCCCAGGAAAATGATGTTTCTGACGCACAGCCTCAGCCCAGTGACTGAGGACCTGGGCTTAAGCACAGCTGGCAGCAAACACGAAGCAATTGCACTTAAAAATAATTTGTCTAAATCTTGACCTGCATATTGTGCTGAATGGCTCAGTGATATGAGTGAAGTCAACTCCCCGGACAGAAATAAAACCTACACATACTCTAAAGAGATGTTTAAATACATACTTGACATCTCTCAAAACTTCTTTATGAGCAGTTTTTCGGAAACACAGGAACCCAGTCTTTGTCTTCACATGGTAGCAGATGTTGTGGAAGGTGAGCACACTTCCTGCCTTGCCAGCCAAGTCTGGCAAGGACTCCCTTGTGCTGGGAATGCCATTTGTACTGGAGTCTGACATCTGAATGCATAGGTGTGGCTGGCCTTCTACCATCCTTCCTCTGGAAATGAAAAACAGGAAAGGGAAGATTTGATTAGGTCTGAAGAGGAAAGATGTGTCTTTCAGGCCTGGTGTTCAGCACTGGGCCTATGGTGGGCCTGGAAAATGCCCTTTTAGGAGTCTCACTTTTGGATAGGACGGTTGGCACCTGTGGACTCAGACCTGGAGATGACATTAAACTGATGAGGAGCTGGCTCTGCCAGGGTTAGGGAGATAGAAGAGCTTCCCCGAACCCTGATGGTCTGTTGGGGTGGGCTGACCTTGGGTGGTCACAGTGGCCCACCCAGCCACCCTCTGAGGTGAATACCTACTCTGGCACCTGGACCTCCTTCTCTGGGGTTTGTAGAGCTGTTTCTCCCACATTTTCTCACTTCTCTCTCACAGCTGCTGAACAACATCTTTTGCCCTTTCTTGCACAGATTTCTGGAGAGGCTTTACCAGCATCACTGACACGCTCAGCTTTGCCACACCAGCTGGAGGTGGCTGTGTCTGCCACCTCAGGTGGCACGACCCCACAACCCTCACAACTCCAGGATCTTTCCCACAGAATCCTCTGCCTCCAACTACCCCTCAGCAGCAGCACCTGGCCACAGGCAGCAACTGTTCTATTAATCAAAATTATTTTGCCAAGGATATAACAACATGGAAACTGACACTGCTGCCAAGTAATTTTCTTCCTTGGGTTTGATTTCCGTGTGAAATCTAGAAGGTAGTTGTGGAATAATTAAGTTATTTCACCTCACTTGTCAGCCAGGCTCCTGCCTATGAGCTATCCACCTGCACAGTGGAGCATCCCTGGCTGTCCCTGTGCATGCAGACCTTTGTCCCCTTTGTGCTTCCTTAGGGGTCATCTGGGTGAGAGGTAGGATCTGGTCTCACTTTATATACCATGTTGACTCATCAGAGTGTAATTACTTTAATTGTCTATGGGAATTACTTTAATTGTCTATTACTAGGGGAAATGTTAGCAATGCAATAGTTCATGGGAGTTGAGAGGGTAGATGAGCAGCTGGGAGCTCTGGGGTGACCAGTCCCCTAACTCAGCACATTTACACTGCTTACAGCAGGAAAGGAGGCAAATTATGAGACAGTTTCAGACATGCTGAATGAATTTGAGAGCCGTTAGTAAATAGGAGCCTTGAAAAAAAAAAAAAAAGGCGCCATTTAATCTAACAGGCTCATATGGTCACATAAAAACCCAAACCCAAGCCCTTATCTTGTCAGTTTGCTAAGGCTGCTTGCCAGGCAGCTGAGCTCTCCTTTGTGGCTATCAGCACAGTGAAACCTCTGGAAGCTCTATGTTCAGCAACCAGCCTATCTGCACATAAAAGCTGGCTCATCTGTCTCCCAGTGATGATATCCCAAATCTAGCCCAAGATTACCTCTTCTGAGAAAGCTGCAGTCTTCTGTGCTGACTAAAATATAAGGTCTTAATGTTTTAGTAATCAGTAATCTTGGCCCAGTGCAAAGAAACTGTGTTCAAAAATGTAATTACAATGGGTCTAGCTTTAATTTGAGCTAGAATGCATTTTGAATAATCTGAACATCAACCAAATGTACCACATTTAAAATATAGAGACCTTTTACTGATAAACTGCATACACTCTTACTTGTGCCAGAGAAGATTTACCTGCCTGGAGGAGGGCAGATAATTTCATAAGGCTATTCATCTTGTAGGTTCTGGGCTAATCTGTCTGGACATCAATCACTGCCTTTTGAAAGGATGCTTTGGTAACTTAGAGATGTGCATTCAGAACTGCAGTGGGAGCTTGCCACTTGAAGTCTCACCAGGTGCTGAGAAGATTTTTGCTGAGCAAGACACCAAATACTCAACCACAGGGGCAACACCACAGCATTAGAAAATCTCTTGAGCTATTGAATAACCAAGCAGCACAAGGTGAGTGCAGAAGCCAGGAGACAGTGCGACTCTGACCTTGGTATATCACTACACATATAAGGTAGTTGGATCAGTATTTCACTTCATCACATTTTTTTCTCAGTTTAATATTTCAGTATTACTGGTGCAACATTATGAGCAAATGAGAAAAAAATGAGGTAGAGTTTGACCTCGGGCATTATCAACAGAATGGTTACATTTTTTTGTTTGTTTCATTTGATTTTGTTGGATTTTTGGTCTTTTTTTCCAAAGACTGGCAAAAAACCTAGCTCAACACTTGCACTGAAATTTCTGAAATGCTCTTTAGAAAACAACTGGTTTTTTTAGGAATTTAAGAAATTCAGTCTTCCAGACTGAACTACACAGTGGACAGTAAGCAAAGAATCATAAACTGTTTTCACAAATGAAGGATGCCACTGCTTTCACAGTGTCATTCCCAGGAACAGACAGTCTGTCACAGTCTAATTTAATCCATCAAACAAGTTATGATGAGATTGTATACACCCTTGCAAAAACATGTGTAGAAGCTATATAAATAAATCAGGTATGGGAAGAATTATATATACCCATAGCAAACAGTCTCTCAACAGCTATTTAATACAGCTGTCAGCAGGAAACTTCTAGTTCAGGAAGGCTTGATAGTCCAAATTGCCAGAGAAAATATATGTTCTTTGCTATTGTCCCTTGGGAAAGCGTTAACTACTGGCAGCTGTGAGCAGAGGTGGGATTCAGGTCTCACTGGACCCCTGGTGTAAGTTGTTATAGCCCTTCCTGGCTGCAGGGTGCTTGTGCCATTTGCAGGGACAGGGTAGGGTGCTGCAGGTGGAACGCCTGGAACGTGGATTTACTTGTGTTCTGTCCCTCCCTTCAGAAAAAAAATTGTACTGGTGGGAACATGCCATTTATCAAAGTTAAATATATATATATGTATTTCAAATTATACATTAATACTGAAAATAGCATTTTACACTTTCAGCGCTGCTAGAATTTATTGCAGAAAGAAATTACAGAATGCTCATTTGCTTAAAGCTGGCATGGTTATTTCCCCTGTGTGAAACCTGCGTTGGCTGCTCTCTTCTCAAAGGGACATAACCACCGCAAGGTCTCCACCACAGCAGCTCCTTGGGCTGGCAGAATGATAGGGCTCTGGACATGCTGGTGGGAAGAGGCTTGGGGAAGTCCCAAACCCCAGCTTCTCCCTTTGAGTAGGGCTGGCACCAACACGAGATGGGGTCAGCCATGGCTTCGCCTGGGTGATCCGTAGAAGCTTCTGAGAGTGGCAATTTGGATCCCAGCTAACAGTGTGCTGGGAGAAGATGAAGTGCTAACAGTAGAACTGATGCTCACATGCTAAAAAAAGGCATTTGGTTTGCTTTGCTTTTTTGGATGCCTCTTTTTCACTGTGGAGTAAGGAGTTGTAGTGAGATAATCTAGCTTGGTAATTTGAAGATCAACATTCCCATTTCTGATCTAGCAATAAACTTCACCAGAGGAACAGAGGGTCCTGCTCCTTCCCAACTAATGTAAATGTCAGCTGTTTGCAATTGCTCCTTAGAAATGGAATTTTTAAAATATTGCAGATTTTAATTGTTTAAAAATAATTGAGTTTAATGTGACATACAGCCGTGAAACATTTTAAGTCAGAGCTTGTGCAGGACAGAGAAACAACCATGATGAATGTTAATAGAATCAATTTCTATGCAAACTTTAAATGAAGTTTCTCAGATTTCATTGTCAATGGCTTACAAATACTTACTTTAGATCAGAAATGAGCAGGAGATTAAATGACAATATGTACTGCCTGCTGTATTCAGAAATATTTGTTAATCTAAATAAAGTGTTTCGTATCCTCATCATATCAACCCTTGGTATAAAACACTTTGCATCACCAAAAAAAAAAATTATAAATTCTCTGGAAATTTTGCAAATTTTGTTTGTTTAGCCAATTAAGTCTAAAATATTTTTATTGCCACTGATTTCAGCATAATTTCAGCTCAAGCCTAATAGAAAATCCTTTTCTTCAGAGATATTTAGTCTCAGAAAATTTTGTCAGGAGAAAAAGTACTGGATCTAGAGATTTAACCTTTTATTAATGGCAAAATGAAACTACTTTCTTAAAAACAATGAAGAAATCTCTTTGCCCACTGTTTCAATGCACATAAAATGAAAGTCTCAGTACAGTCACTTTCCCGAATATTCTTCTGAGATTTGTAAAGTACAAAGTCTCATTTTTCCTACACACATAGGGGCACTAAACAAAACAATCAAACAACAACAAATTGTGCTTCAAAGTTCAATTGATTCAAACCCACTTGAACCACAACAATACCATACCTGGAGTCTTTCAAACAGTTTCAGTAAATGTATTTGTGTGCCTTAAGATATATTGTCAGCATAAAAAGCTAAGGAACATTTATTCCCGTCAATCTTCCTGCAAAGCTTTTGGCACCAGGGGATTTCCAGTTCAAATAGAAAAAAACACAATATTGAAAAACAATACTGTAGGGGGGGGTAGTAAAATTATGAATAAGAAAATTCAGATGTGCATTTTCTAAAATCCAGGCAGTTACTCAAAAGATTTTATCTCTATAGAAAATAAGCATTGGAGTTATTTAAGGAGAAAGAGTTTTAGAGACAGAAGCAGCTTTCAGCAGAATTTTCTAAAGGAAACTGCCCCAAACCCTTTTATAAAAGAGTCTTTTTCATTTTTTCTGCATACTTGCACATGACACAGAAATCACAATTAAGTGTGATATTAATTATCTTATTTTTAATGGGTACAAAGTTAAGTCTTGCAACCTGCAAGCTGAGGCAGTACGGTATGTGCATTTTGGACTTCGGATATATATAAATTCACAGAAGTTGTAAGTACACCTTTTCTCCCCCCTTCTTTATCCGTTTCCAGGGATGTTGGACTGACCAGGCAATGTCTGCGGGGATGCAAAGGGGCCAGGACCACACATTGCTCTTTCTCAAGAACACGTGTAGGAAATTAAAACCGTTTGAGTAAATAAGGATAATGAGATTCAGGCAATCTGTGAGTTAATTGCCAGCCGATTTACCGGGGATTTGTAACCTACCTTCTATGAAAAAAAGCCCTGTGTGTTAACTGGGGATCGAGCAAGCAGCACGGTGCACTTGCACGCATGTTCACGTGCGTGAGGGAACACCGAGGATGGCAGTTCCTGCAAGATTTTCTCATTTTTCACCTTTTCCCTGGTTTTAATTTAAGCCTTGAAGCTCCCCCCCCCCCCCCCCCCGCCACCTATAAAGCATATTTTCATTGATTTCTTGCCTTCCCAATAAAATCCCTTGAAAAGCTGGGAGAAGGCAGGCGAGCGTTTTGCTGCGGTTTCCTTAGCTGTTGGAGAAAAACAGCTGCTGAATATAATTCCGTAGCAATGGCAGGGTAAGCAGTTCATGCTCGAGGAAGCGAGCCCCTACACCGAGCTGAATGTGCCTCAGTAAAAGGGCTGAAGGGCTGCTACCGACTTCACTCACCAGCAGCAGGTCCGGGTCAGCGCTGCAGGGCTGCTGAGGAGGTGACAGAGGCGCTGGGAGGGATGCAGGATCCAGGGAAGGGAGGAGAGTGGTGTGCAAGAGCACAGCCCCGACGGCTAGCTCAGCTTGCAGGGCAGGGCAGCGTCACCCGGATCATCGCATCTGCTGCAGAATGAGCTGGCAGCTGGGTTCCCTATACTCCGTCACCCCGGAGAGTCTCCACCCTCTCCCTGCACGCTGGGGAAGCTATAGGGCTTTGTGGGGAGGGCAGGGCCGGGGCGAGTCACAACTTTCACCTTTTCTCCTTTTAGCTGAACAAGTCGTAATCTGCAAGGGCAGCACCTCGCCGGGAGCTGCCCCAACCCAACCACGCTGGTAGCGGTGACACTGAGTGAAGGAGAACATCTCCACCTGCCCGAGGCTGGCAGCCATGGACAGGGCTGGCACAGCTGGCAGGGTGGGATGAGTGCTAGCACGGCATGGCAGACAAGGCTCAGCGGGCTGTGATGTCTTCTCTCCCAGTGTCCTGGAGACGGGTATGTTTTCCTTCAGTTCCAAATACCTGCAAAAATGCAAAGGCTTCTCCAAGCCCATCAGAGCAGGGTTTTCAGAGGACAGTATGTGGGCATGTCACTGATGCTGCGGAAAGAACCAAAGCTGAGGCAGCCTTTGTTACACACAGGAGGAGAACTGGTTCCCAGCTGAGGTTGCTGGGCAGCATCAGCCACAGCTTTCCAGGAGCTGTGCTAACACTGGGAGCAGGATCGATGACGGGAATGCCACTTCACCTATGTGCTATAGTCACCTATAGTTTTGCTTTCCAGGACAGTTGTAGCTTCCAATAACCCCAAAGATGAGAGTGGGCAAACTCTGGGGGATGCTGAAAGAAATAATTCAGTTCTGTAGGTGCCATCCCACATGATGGCTCTGCCAGAGCTTTGACAAATGCACGTGCCCATGGAGTCACAATCTTTCTCCTTGGCAGATGACTCAGAAGGGTACATGTTATGGCTGGTTTCCACTTAAAATCATGATTTTTATCCTCTCTTTTTCCTAGCAAGACTCATCACTAATTATTAAACCTCAAGGCTGCCTGTAAAAGCTCTCCTAAACCAAACATTACAGGGCCAGATTTTTTAGGTGGCTGTAACTCGGGACAGGTAAGTACATCATTGTTCATGAAGCACGCTCCTGAGACCTTGTTCTTTCCTTTATCAATGATTTTATAATAATTAACTCTCTACTGTATTTATATGAGACTTTTAAGCACTCCAGCAGCTAGTGAAAATCATTGCATAGTCCCAGTGGCATTTGAGAAGATGCACACGTGACTGAATAGGTGCAGAAATACTGTTATCTCGTTCAGGGAGCATATCTGCAGCCTGGGCTTGAAACCCAATCAGACAATTTGTAGTATCAGATCTGAGCTGTTCCCAGGCACTTTGGATGCAGGACGTAAAGGTGTACTGAGTAAGTTACTACACTGGGAGGAGCTGTTGACTCCTTGAAGGCAGAGGCCCTGCAGAGGGACCTTGACAAGTTGGAGGGCTGGGAAATCACCAACCACGTGGAGTTTAAACAAAGGCAAGTGCTGTACTTTTCACCTGGGATGGGGCAACCCTGGATGTCCAGACAGACTGGGGAATGAGAGGCTGGAGAGCAGCGCTGTGCAAAGAGAACTGGGGGTCCTGGTTGATGGAAAGTTGAATATGAGTCAGCAGTGCCCTGGCAGCCAGGAGGGCCAGCTGTGTCCTGGGGGCATCAGGCACAGCATCACCAGCTGGGCAAAGGAGGGGATTGTCCCGCTCTGCTCTGCACTGGGGCGGCCTCCCCTCGAGTGCTGGGGGCAGTTTTGGGTGCCCCAATATAAAAAAGACATTAAGCCACTAGAGAGGGTTCAAAGGAGGGCCATGAGGATGGGGAAGGATCTAGAGAGGAAGCCATACCAGGAGTGGCTGAGGTCATTTGGCTTGTTCAGCCTGGAGAAGAGGAGAGTGAAGGGAGACCTCATTGCAGTTACAGCTTCCTCATGAGGGGAAAAGGAAGGGCAGGAACTGATCTCTTCTCTATGGAGACAGTGACGGGACCCCAGAGAACAGCCTGAAGCTGTGTCAGGGGAGGTTTAGGTTGGATATTAGAAAAAAGTTTCTTCACCCAGAGAACGTTCGGGCACTGGAACGTCCGAACACAGCTCGGTCACAGCTCCAAGCCTGACAGAGTTCAAGAAGATTTTGGACGATATTCTTGGGTACATGGTGTGGTTCTTGTGACTGTCCTATACCGGGCCAGGAGTTGGACTTTGTGATCCTTCTTGGGTCCCTTCCAACTCAGGATGTTCTTCTATGAGTTAGGAAAAACCAGAGCACTTACACAGGATGCAGAGAGAGGTGCTGTTGCTCTCAGCATGACCGATGCTCATGCTTAAACCAACCAACCAACAACAACAAAAGGAGATGAAAAACTGTGGTTATTTTGTTTGCACAGGTATTTGCTCTACTGTTAAGAGCCAATATGATTTGGGGTTTTTTAACTGTGAGCACAGGTATCCTTGGAATTGTTTCTGAATGCATCAATTCACAGTTGTTCCTGTCTTCAGGCATGGAGCAGACTTTCTGAAGGAAAGCCCCAGCTGATGTTTGCATTAGAGACTGAAACACTGAGCAAAAGGAATTCAGCCTGTCTTTCTGCAGTTTTGGGAGCTGGCCAGGAGCAATTTAATTTCACTGGGAAGCTTTCTCTCTTAGACAGGTGTATAAGTGAGTCTGAAGGGCCTGTGTTATCAACTCTAGTAGTTGCTGAGATGCTTAATGGTCTCTGGATAGCACAGAACCATTCACATTCAAATCAGTAATAAAAGAAATGCACTGTAGGAACACGATTCCTCAGAGATAAGATTACAGATTTCGTCAGGGAGAGACAGTGCACACTTTGGCATCTCATCGGCTTTGCTGCTGCGGGGCTCCCAGGGGGATCAGGTGGACCCAAGGTTCATGTACTGCTGCAGGGCTCAAACCCTGCGCCCTCAGGAGTGCGAAGCTCTCTAATAAATTCTACCCTCATAAATTTTTTTCTATCTTATTTCTATCTCCAAGGCCGTGCCTGCCCCAGGTGCTTATTTGTCAGATAAGAATGCATGACAAGTGTTCATAAATTTTTCCTCATCTATCTTTGGGCAAACCTGTGGTGTATCACAGGACCACTTAATGTTAGTAACTGATTAAACACGGAGTTCAACCTTTCACACTTGTGTTTGGTGCTTGGTCAGATATGAGGCACACCCACAACATGCAGCTGACCTTTGGTCAGTTCACAACACATAAACCCTGAGATGTTACACACACCATAAGTGAGGTATCCCCTTATCAGACAATGCTTCCAAGCAGCTTCCATGTGCTGTTTAAATTTTAAATCTGGCAGAAGGTCACCACCAGCTGTCCATTAACCAAAACAAAAGGTGGAATCCGTGCAGCAGCCACACCAGCCAAGGTGAGGTCCTGGGCTGTGCCCCTTCTTTGTTTAGAGTTGAATGAGGCTCTGCACTTCCACCTCAGCACTGGGAGGCAATGTTGAAAAACATAATAAAAATTTATTACATGGAGGAGAAGAAAACACACCCAGTGTAATTGCTACTGAAAGACTCGGGGTGATGAACCTCAAGGAAGGGATGTAGAGGTTGAATCTAATGTTGCTCAATATGATGCTCACCAGGAATTCTCCTGAGCTGCAGATCAGGCTGGCATGGTACTGCACAGTACTTCCAGCTTGGTGTCAAACCTCTCAGGAATCATTTGGTCTGTCTCACTAGCCCTGGAAATAACATGATGGGCCTTTCCCCTGTAAGGCTTAACCTTCCCATGTCAAATGACTTCAACTGTGCCCCAGGAAAGTACCAGTTAAATCACTGTGATGTTGATATCACACATTTTGCTTGAGTGGGAGGTTTCCTGGCAGGTTCCCAGCTGCTCAGAGCAAGCTGCATTTCACTGATGTGTTCCAGCCTCCTGAATTTCAGCTTAGAGCTCTAAGCGTTCACAACCCTGCTTTGTCTTACAGGTGTTTTGACTCTACCTTGCTTTTCAGGCCAAAGCCTGGCTTACTTGAGAACTAACGTACCTAGAAAATATCTAAGAGCTCTGTTTCCTCTCAGTGAACACAACAGTCCCTTAAGCTGCTAACACCAGCTTCTTCTAACACCTTTCCATGTCTGCAGTTGTGTTTTCCTTCCCAGGTCTCTGATTTCTTTGAGATAGCAAGTCCCAGGGAGGGAGTTGATGCACCTCAGTGGCAAGCACTGCACCCTCTGTGAAATGTCCTGAACACAAAGGGCAAGGACAACTTGATAGGTACCCTCAGAGATTTTACATCCATTCATGGCTGTTCTAATATGTACCAGCGACTGAGGTGTTTCCTTCTCACTGCTAAATTGATGTGATCTTGTGCCAGAGCAGAAATGTCTTGTCATGGGAGAATTTCCTGTGGACAAACGGTGGTAGCAGTAGCAGCAGGGCAGTGCTGAAGAACTGTTCCTCTTTTGTGTGCTGGACTGTGAAGAGAGAAGAAAGTGGAGCTCTCAGCATCCTTCTTCCCTGGGGGCCTCTAGTGACCGACACTCTGCTCTCTCTCGGCTCAGGCTGCACAGATTCCTGAAACACAAAGCTACTTAGGGGCCAGGCCCGGGGGAAGAAACTAAATAGTATCGAGTTTGTCCTTCAGTAACAGTGTGGGATGTGAAACTTGGTGGTCTGGTTTACTTCCCTGTACTTCATGCAGGCAGCACCACCACTGCTCTGCCCCAAAAATGAAGGAACAGCAAAAGAGTTTGGAAATGTAGAGAACCACCCTGGAAAAGTACGACGGCTGTTTCAGGAGGGGCTTGCATTAACTGTGCTTTTACCACCATCCACTACATCAACACTCACACTGCATTAGCCTTGAAGAGAGAAGAGCTTCAGAGAGTGCCTGATCTGGTGCTCAGGGTCATGCCTCACTGCATCATCTCATGTTCCTGTGGGATCAGTGCAGAGCTGGGGAGGTTTAGCCTGGAAAAAAAGGAGGCTCAGGAGAGACCTTATAGCTCTCTAGAACTACCTGAAAGGAGTTTGTAGAGAGGTGGGGATCAGCCTCTTCTCCCAGGTAAACAAGTGACAGGATGAGAGGAAATGAGAGGAACTGGCCTCAAATTGTGCCAGGGGAGCTTTAGATTGGATATTAGGACAAATTTCAGTATGGAAAGGGTAGTCAGGCATTGGAACAGGCTTCCCAGTGAAGTGGTGGAATCACCAACGCTGGAAGCGTTAACAAAATGTGTAGATGTGGCACTTGGGGATGTGGTTTAGTGATGAACATGGCAGTGTTAGGTTGATGGTTAGACTCAATCTTGGAGGGGTTTTCCAGCCTTAACAGTGTGCTTTCTGAGATGGGCTGTCTCCCATTTCTGGGAGCCCCTCAGACTGTTTGCAAACACCCGCCCGACTTAATTTCTGCCTCTGGAAGCAGTAGGAATATCCCTTCTCTGAGGTGTGCTTGGAGCCCAAATAGCTCAGGGCTTCAAATATCCTGAAGTGAAACATCCATTGCCTGTAATTAGCATACCACGTCCAGGAGCTGGAATGACCTGAAACTCAGGAGAAACCCAAATGTCCCTAACCCAAGGTGTAAGAAGGGGAGGAGGTCTGTTGGCAAGAACATCTTGTACCTCAACTGCAGAGCAGCCAGAACTGTGATTTGGAGCTGGAGCTGGAAGATGCAGGAGTTGAAATCACTTAGAGCTTCAGACCTTGAGCTGTAAGCAGCTGGAGCATCCATCAGCCAGAGCTGTGAGAACCAGAAGCATCTCTAATCCAAAGTGTCCAGTACCTGGAGTGTCTATCAGCTGGAAACAGGGTGTCTGTCACCCAAGAGCCACATGGGCTGTCCTCTACAGGGACGTCTTCCCAACAAGGAGCCTGGCCTCTTCCTTTGGGGATTAAATACACGTCACACGCTCCTTACCGTGTGGAGGGTCTCTCTCAGTCCCATTCCTGACAGCAGAAGTGAGATGAGGGTGATCTTGGCTCTTCTGGGCAGCCATGCTCTGAGGGGCTGCAGACTGTGGGTGCAGGTGAGGCGGCAGCTGAAGGCAGTGGTGCCCCCTCTCTACCTAAAAAAAGGAGAGACACCAGTCAGTCAGAACTCCTGGGAACACACCCCAGAGACCCTCAGGAGATGCCTGTCCTCCTCCCCATCCAGAAGAGTCACATCTCTCCCAGAAGGGCATCTTGCTCAAACCCCTCTGCGAAGCAGGGTGCATTTCACCCCCACTGTGTGCACAGGGACTGTACCCACAAACACTGGGCTGTCCTCAGCCCTACACAGAACAGCTGGCAATGGGGTGCAGCTGGGCCAGACCCCAAAAGCTCTTGGTTAACCTTCCCTGAACTCCCTTCCCAGCTCCCAGCCCCCCAAACGTGAGGCACAGACCTCCAGGGTGGGGCTTTGGTCAGGGGGGCTGTGGCACTGAGCCCCTTCTGGCATTGTTTGCCCCCCACACATATTCATACAGAGGCAGCAGGAGCAGACCCAACCCAGCCGGTCACGGTTGTGCTGGGCTTCTCCCACCCTGGCCAGCAGCGAGAGACTCCCTTGACAGCATGGCTGGGTGTGGGGCTGTTTGGTCATCACTTGGGACACTCAGCAGGCATTGCCTGCAGCTCCTGTGTCCCCTGACACTCCTTGGATGAGGTAGGCACTCGTGCCTCTCTCCCAGGCTTGAGGCTGGCTGCTCCTGGCTCCTTGCTGCACCTTCGCAGCACTGCCTGTGCAAACCAGAGCCCCGTGAGGACATAAGGGCAAAGCTGGAGCAAGAAGGACCTGTCTCAGCATCTGCAAGGAAAACGATCACCTCAACCATCCTGGCCTCGAGGGAGGCATCACAAGGAAACCACGACCATCCTGTCCCCAGCAAGCTGGCCTGAGGGAAGGTGGAGAAGCACAACGCAGGACCCCTCGAGTCGGAAGGGAAGATTTAACATTACTGCCAGAAACGCCTCAGGACCAGGAAAATATCCCTGTTCCGGCCATCCCTCGTCCCTTGAGCAGCCGCGGGGCACGGGGACAGCTGCCAGCCCAGGGCTGACTCCGACCGGGAATTGCTGGTACCGAGGTGGCTCGCCTGGGGGTGCTGCGGGCACGTCCATGTCCCTTGATGTCCCTGGATGTCCCTGGGACATGCGGTCCATCCCAGCGGCGCTCAGCCCGAGAGCCCCGGTGCTCCTGGGGCAGGACAGACGAGGAAGTGCCGAGTCCTGGCACACGGCGCTGGAACAGCCTGCCGGGATCTCACGGGAGAAACGGGATCCCTGCGGAAAAACCAAGCTTGTCACGTCTCCGTGCGTGCGCCAGGAGGGTGGAACACCGGGAGCGACCGGCTGAGCCGTGCGACAGCCAGGGACCGCCTGCACAGGGACCGGGATACGGGCGGGGGCAGCTCTGGGTTTGTACGGCCCCGTGATGTACATCACCTGCGACAAGAGGCTTTTCCTGCCTGCCGGCTGCTGGCAGCACTTAGGCAAGGGTCGTGCTGGTAGCACCTCAAATCATGCATGTAGGTGTGCCTACAGGTAAGTGATCATGAGTAAGTCTAAGTGACTACTAGCTTTAGTAGTCGTCATTTGTAGTAACTTTCAATAAAGAAATTCATAGAAACAAAACCTCTGTCCTTGTGTCTGCTCGCAGCCTCTTGGCTGCTTCTGGCTCACTGTGGAGGACACAGGTCCCTACGGAGTTCATGGCTTTGGTCCCTGGTCCCAATGGACCAAACCCTGCATGCACTGGCGAAGAAAGATATCCAGAGAGGAGACTCCATGATCAAGGATGAGCCTAGGGGTAGAAGGATGCCAAGCAGGAATGACTGTCAGGGAAGCCCAAAACAACCATCCCTGTGGGAGGAGAGATGGGGGTGGGGGGCCCTCAGAAGCCCCATGGTGGGGACACAGGGCTCACCTGTCACTGGAAAGAGGGGACCTCAACACTCCTGGCTTTGAAGACCTTGATCCTGGATGCTCCCATCTCATCCATGAGCCGCCTCAAACCAGGCAGCTGCTTGGCAGGATGCACGTGGCAGGGATTTAGGACAAGCAGCCAGGAGGGAGCAGAGGTGACCCAGCATGCCTGTGGCCACCTGTGACATCTGCCCCCACAGCAGGGACACTGTCAGCTCCCAGCTCCGGCTGACACCACAGCACAGCACAGCCGCTTTCTCCTGCTTCTCTGTGCACAGGTTTATGTGCGTGAACACACCCATACGTGCAGTCAGCAGCGGCACAGCCTCACCCCTGCACACCGAGGGCAACTGCAACGGGAGTGATGATGGTGCAAACAGGGGAGTGGAAAAAGTATTTTTGAATAAATCCCACTCCTGTTCTGAAGGTGCCAGCACAGAAGCACCGACATGACAGAGCCTCTGGGCTCCCTGCAGCCCACTCTGGGCAAAAACTGCCTTGTTCTGTTCAAAGCAGTAAACCTTAAACCAATCTGAGCCAGAGCAACCCCAGTCCCAGACTTACCTCTTCCCTGTTTGTCACCATGGCAGGCAATGGATAAACCCTTGAACCCCCAAGTCCCAGCTCTCCCACCACAGCATATTACACCCAACACCCATAGCTTCAGGGGTCTGACCCATAGAGAAGCAGCTCCCATGTGAAGGTCTCTTGACAACATTTGTGTGGGGAAAGCAGAATGAGACTGGAAATCCCACACTGGGAATCACCATCACTCTCCACTTGCATCTCTGGGGACAGTCCAGGAAGCAATAGGGATGGGTTCATTGCTCTTGGGCCTCTCTGAGCAGTGGGCAATGCTGTCACCAGCTCTGCACATTGGTGGTGTCTGCAGAGAAGTTGTTCCCATAGCAGATTTGGCTTTTGTTTTATTTTCTCCTCACTGGATTTGGTGTTCTGGCCTCATTCCAGTGTGGGTGTGCAAGAGAAAGCCTCCTTTACCTGACAACCTCATCATGGCTCTGACCACACACCCTAGAAAAGTACAGCACTGATTCTGATGCTGCAGAAGGACACAGAGACATAAACAACACATGGGCAGGAAGACAGGCAGTGCTTTTATTGCTGGTGTTACCCAGGGAAGAGGGGATCGAGCACAGCGAAGGCAAACTCCTCATGGTGCGTTTCCCAACATCCAAGGCGGCAGCAGCTCCTGCCTGGCTCCACAGGGTGCACTGAAGATGGCAGCATCTGCAACAGGACAGGAGAGGAAGGTCACCCTTTCCCCAGCCATTATTGCTCCGGCACTGCAGCAACCCTGTGTCTGGAGTCAGGTGTCAGCGGAAAGGGAGACCCCAGGAAGCCACTGGGTGCTGTGCAGCAGTGAGATAAAGCAGTGCCAGCACCCCCAGCTTACCAGAATATGCCCATTGCCCTCCTCCGGTTGATGTCTCTCTTCAGCTGGCAGAGTGAACACGGGCTGCAGCACCAGACAGTGCAAAAGTCTCTCAGGATGGAGCCCTATGGAGCAAGGGACATTGCATGAATAACCCCTTCCCACAGCAATCTTTAAGCCTTTCAGCCTTTCTGTCTCACATCGTCAGCATCCCTGGGCAGCTCACCCAGGCCTTGCAGCACACTGCTGCTCATATCCAGCAAGGACTGGGATGATGTGGTGTGTAGTGTGATTACTTCCAGCTCACAGTGGTGAGGCAGATGCGACCCTAACTCCCGGGATGCCCATGCAACTCCCCACCTCTGCCCTTCCCCTTGGGCATCCCTTTCTCCTTCCCTGAGGCCCCACCCCAGCACCCATCCCATGGCTGTTGCCACTGTTGGGACAGGCCCCAAGCTGGTCACTGACCGGGATGTTGTATCTGGTGCGGTACAGGGTCCTCATGGCCACGCTGGAGCCACACAGGCAGCACTCGTTCATGTCTCCGGCCACTTGGCACTCCAGGCAGGGGAGGCAGAACATCCCACAAAGACCTGTGGGACAGGGAGACGTGGGCTTGGCTGAGGGGTGCAAAGATGGAGGAAAGGGGGAAAAGCCAGCCAGGAGCTTTGGCTCTTGACATCAGGCAAGAGCTGCTCTGCCTCCAGTACCCACGGGAGTGGGGTTTGCAGCAAGGGTAATGCTGCTGAAGGAGCAGGGTAAAACACCAGGAACACATCACGAGCAACAGCAGGAATGAGGGGTACGTGCGTACTCACACACGCCGATGTCGGAGCAGCAGCTCAGCAGCCCCGTCTGCCACTCCCCCCGCTGTGGGACAGCTGAAAACTGGGGTTGGGTCGTAATCACAGTTTGAGAGGCCATTGCCAGCACGGGGTCAGATCCCTCCAGGCAGTTCGTGGTCTGGAAAGAAAAGCCATCAGAGGAAGATGCTGCAGGTGTTTCTGAAGTGGGCATCTTGCTCAGGCTGCTGCATTCGAAGAGAGAGCTCCCTGGGGAGTCCCCACTGCCAGGGTACTGCCACCCTCACCACAAAGTGGGGGGCACAGCTCTGCCAGAAGCTGCCACTAGCTCCTGAAGCAAAGCCCTCTCCAAAACCAGTCTCCCACCAAAGGCAGCAGCACATCATCCCTTGCCTATGCAAGTAAAATGCTCTATGAAAAAAGCCTTCTGCTTCAGAACTGCAGTGCTTCAACACCTCGAATCCATCTTCTCATCTCCAGATCATCTTTTATCATTGTCTGCATAAAATTGTTCGTGTTTTGGGCTGGTTTTTTGGTTTTATTTTTTTGTTCATGGTCACAGTCTCCCAAAGCTACTACTGCTCGGTTCTAGCTTCCCCAAACTCTCAGGGTCACCTTAACCTTTGCTTTGTTCTGTGAGATCTCAGCCTATTTGCTTCCCCCTCTCCCTTCCTTCTTCACTTGCCTTCTTAGTGTGCTACAAGGCAATGGGTTTTCCTTGTCTCTTTCTATCACCCTAAGCCCTGTCACCAGTTCCTATCCCTCCTCCACCTGACTGTCTGTGCCAACACCTCATCCTCCTCTTCCTCAGTCCCCTGGGGTCACCATGGCCTGTGGAACTCCTCTCCATCCCATCCTTCCTCAGCGAGGGGCAGCATCCTCTGAGAGCAGGAAAGCTCCTGCCCCACAGCACCATCCCCAAAATCACCTCACCAATGTAAAAACTCCACCTGCGCCTGCACCTCCATCAGCAGCCTCCTCCCTCCCTGCCACCCCTGCAAGGCACAGCACCAGCCTTTGCCACTCTCACTCTTGTTTTGGGGCTTTAATTAAAACAGAACAAAACAAAACAAAAATAGAGGATGCTCCCACAGAAGTCCCACGCAGACACACTCCCTGCCCTGTGCCCAAGCTCTGCACCACTTTGTTAAACACTCTAAGATGATCATTTTCACATCAGAATTGCACATTTACACAAAGTACTAAACACATTTACACAGAGTACTAAACAACACAAGAAATGTGATGGAGCAACTACTATGCCCAGCACTCAGACGATGCCATTGAGCTCATTACCCACACCAGAAAGGCACCGGCTGTGGCACTACACTTTTACTGCCCAATGCCAACAGGTGGCAAAGGAGCGGCCTTGCTGGCACCTCCTGTGCCTCCCCAGTATTTACAGACTCTTCCAGGCACACCCCTGCTGTTGGACATAGCCTGTTGCAGTGGGGCCAACCACGGTTCCTAGTGGTCCCAGGAAGAGGAAAAAGATTGTTGAATTACGGTGTAAGAGGGAAAAAAGCTGATAAAAATCTCCACATGGTTTGCTCCTGACTTTTTGCAGCTTTCTGCAGGCAGTGGAAGCATGGCTGGGCCATCCCTGTCTGAGACACCCGTGAGTGCAGCAGGGGACACTGCACCCACTGTCCCTCTCCAGACATCTCTTGGCCTGGCCCTGGCCAGCTGTCCCTGTTCATTCACAAGATCCCAGGTAATTCCCACCACTTCTGCAGCCAGTGTAACTCCTCCTGGCATGCCAAAACAGCAGCCCCTTCAGGAAGCCTTGGCACACGATGATTGAAGAAGCAAGAGTCAGGAAGGGCGGGGGAGGAGACAGACCATGGACAGGCTGCGCAGTGGTAAGCCCAGCATAGGGCTCCCATGCAGGAACAGGGATATCCAGCAGCAGGCAGGACCACAGGGATCACAAGGAGAAGTGTGCACAGGAGAAACAGCAGCAAGAGAAGTTTTAGGGGCAGGATCCCTCCAGTCAGGCTTCCCCTTCCCCTCCCCAAGTACGAGCGCACCACATCCCTGCACGGGTGGAGGCTGCAGTGCGGAGCAGGCAGCAGCACAGAGAAGCCTCTGCCACACACTCACCTCCCGAGAGATGGCCCAGGCCCAGCACACCAAACACACCACAGCTCTACAATTCACAGCCCCATGGCATCACCAGCCATGCTGTGATGCCTTAGGTTTTAACTTTTATATTTTCAAATTCTGTACTGCTTAGAGTGTAACTCTGCAGTTCCTTGTAGCCTGTAATTCCTGCTCTCTCGTACTAGGTAGACATAACAAAGCCTCTCCAGGCTTTGCCTTCAAGGACAACCAGGCTGTTTTTAGGCCCAAAACGTGTAAACCAAAGATTCTAAGGGGGGGCAAGCTGAGGGGAGTTACATCATTAAACTGGGGCTTTAATTGGAGAATTAGCCCTGATATGCAAATGATCCAAACCTATAAAAGTGTGAAGAACTCGTGACCTGTCGTCCATCTTGGGGTCCAATTTTTTGGAAGCAGCCTTTGGCTCCCCCAGGGTGTACCTTGAAGGCCCTTCAAATAAATACCTATCTTTCTTCCCTTACTCTTGTCTAGTCTCTGTTTCTAGGTGGCTGGAGGAGGCATCAGCTGGAATGACTGATGGGGACAAAAGGACCCTGAGGTGCACGCAGCCACATTTCATTGACAACCCAGCTCATAAAGCAGCATCTATAGGCACATGTACATGTGCACAAATGAGCAATACAGAACAAAAGCTGCTGTCCTCTACCTGTGTTCCCCACATCTGTCAAGATGCCGTCAGCAGCACCCACCATGCTGTGGTTAACCCTGAAGCAGTTTTCCGGGTAGAAAACCTCACCTTTTTTTTCCAGCCCTTCCCTTCCCCAGCATCACCGCTTCAGCCACAAGCAGTATCCATACCACAACCAAAGCAAAGCTGTGCCATACATACCTTCCAAGCCCTCCTTGTCCCAGCAGACACGTATCCTTTTCCTGGTTCTTACGCTTTATATGCGCTCTGGCAAATGACCTCTGCTCCCTCTAACAGAGCAAATGCCAGCTTAGGTGCAGCTTCGCACAATGACAGCTTCCCTTCTGCTTTCCTGCTGCCCGCCCTCACCTTCCCCCCGCCCAGGCATTCTCCAGGCCCAGAGCCCCAGTGGGAACAAGTTTCCAGAGAAGGGCAGCTTGTTACTAGGCTTCTGTGCTGCCCTAAGCCATGTGCTGCTGGAGAGGCAGCACCTTTCCTTCATCAAACCTGAGCATCTACAAGACCTGCCTGTAGCTGCACTGGGTGACATGGGGGCAGCCTCTCTTAGGCTAAAAATGCATTTTTCTATATTGCCAGGGATCATTCACAGGATGGTCTGGGCCCTCTGGGATTTAAGCAGTTGGGAGTGCCCTCACACCCACCCACCCCCCAGCATGGACAGAGCCACTACCTGCCCTTCAAAAGTTTTGTGGTGAAGGTGAAGGCAGAGTGGGGACAAAAAAATAATCATACTCTCCTTAAAGAATGAAGCTGGGAGATATTTGTAGGGACCAAATATCCTTTAGCATTTCTCTTGAGAGTGATGGAGTGAGGGTAGATGCAACCTCTACGTTCTGGATGGGAATGCAGGGCTCATAGCACAGTGAGTTCTGGGCTCCATAAGGCCATGGAGGAAGATGGCACTTTTTGTCCGTGGAGAGGACACAGATAACCCACAACCTAGCCAGGTTTTTTATTGCAGGTGGGTAGGAATTCATGCTCAGGGTTGATGTCTCTGCAACACTGAGGTGAGCTGGTGCCAGGCAGCCCCAAATCCCCATGCCTTTATATTCAGAAAGGTGGCACTGACCAACAGCCCTGGGCCCACCACAGCAGGGGAAATACTAGGTGGCCTGCAGAAGTCACTTGCCTGCAGGAAGATCCAGCTCTGCCCTGGAGCAGCAGTCATTTTCCCAAATTTTGCAACTTGTTCAAGCAACACCAACTCCTTCAATGTATTAAATATCCTTTCTAAAAGCTGATCCAGTAACAAAATACTAGTGAAAATCTCTCTCTGCAGCAGTCATAGGGAAATCTCAGCTTCAGCAGGGGCTGCTGAGATGGATGGCGCAGGAGAAGGATGGGTGCTCTCAGGTGGTGCAAGAGACACATACACAGAGGTATGAAGACAAACTCAAAACTTTATTGCTGCAGTTAATAAGAGAAAATAAAATGCAATCAAGGCAAGCCCCACATGGTGCATTTCTCAACAGTCAGGGCAGCAGTGACTCGTGCCCACAGCAGCTCCAAGGATGCAGCAAGGATGGCAGCATCTGCAACAGGATGGGAGAGGAGCATCAGGGAGTGGGGCTGTTCCTCACCACACTCTGTGCCCCCCCAGTCCTTTCCCCTCCACCCTGCACGAGGTACCCAGCAACACTTTGCTACAGGACAGATCACTCTTATCACCAGTCCATGGCCATTTCCCCACTGCAGTAAACTTTGTCCTGTATCAAGATGTTGGCAGGAGAGGTTCTGGGAAGCTGCTTGGCTGTGTGTGACAGCAGCTTTATGGACCAATACCACCAGCTTACCAGAATATGCCAAGCTCCCTCCTGCGGTTGATGTCTCTCTTTATTTGGCAAACGGAGCACACGGGGCAACACAGGGTGACACAGAAGTCAGAGCAAATGGACCCCTGTTAGGGAGACACTGGTTAGGGACAGAGGCTTCCCAGAAGCCATGTTCCAGCCAAGAAAATGTTAATCACATTCCAGGTCAAGTACTCTTTTTTCTTAGCTGGCTGCAGCATCCTGAGTAGCAAACACTGAAGCCCTGGGAAGGCAAATCCCGAGCACCAAGGAAAGGAAGGAGGGAGCCTTTATGCAGGCTGCAGACAACTACTTATCATTTGGCTTCTGAGAGTCAGACTGGGAAGAAAAATGCACACAGGAACAGACAATTTGGGCAAAGTGAACTTGAGCCCCCATGGTTTGCACTTGGGACGGCACCAACTGCCTCTGCTGCAGGAAGAAACACCCTCACATACGTAGTATCCACCTTTCTCCCAAATCTGATTATGGATCTTTATCTGTGTAACCAACTTCACCTATTCTTTAGTCACCCCACAGTTATCTCAAGTCTTTCCCATCTTTCAAAGATCAAAGGAGGAAGCAGCAGCTGAGCTGGATATGAATGGGGAAAAAAGGGGGAGCGGAAATCACTGTTGGCCTGAGCCTATCCCTTAAGTGTGGAGAGAGGGGCCTCGGGGGCACCTCATCTTTCGGGCTCGCAGCAGGGTGAGGGGGCAGGCTCAGCACTGACCGGGATGTTGTATCTGGTGCGGTACAGGGTCCTCATGGCCACGCTGGAGCCACACAGGCAGCACTCGTTCATGTCCCCGGCCACTTGACACGCCAGGCAAGGGAAGCAGAACATCCCGCAGCAGCCTGTCAGGGGGAGAAACACAACACTGGCTGAGGCTCTGCCCACCCACCCAGAACCACTGGCACAGCAGCTGGGAGAGCCAGGCTGCCTGGCTGCACAGTGGCACCACCGGGCTGAGCAGCAGGGGTGAGGAAAGTGCGTCCCGGGCACTCACAGACACCACAGTCGGCGCAGCAGTCCGCCAGGCCTGTCTGCCACGTGCACCTCGAGACAGAGGATACGGCCCCACCAAACTGCGGCTGGATTGTCACAACGGTTGGGGCAGCCATTCCCAGGTCCTCTTCTGAAAGAGACAGGAAACAGGTTAGTCAGTGGAAAACCTGTGGTTGGTCTGAACCACTAACCAAAGTGGTGGCTATCGCCCTTCAGCAGGCCACCTTTTGCCCAGCTCCCTTGCAGCCACTGGAGGTGATAAGGCATCACCATATCTTGCCTGTATTTGTATGTTTTCAAGGTTTTCACATTTTCTGCCATTTTATTCAGCCTTCAAAATAGCATCAGGCCACTGGTGTTCCCCACTCCATGCCATAAAGGCTTTGCTAGTGCTTAGACACAGCTCATGTCCCTTGTGCTGAGCTGGGCTGGGCAGTGAACTCAGGCTAAAGGGAGTGACTTGGTCATTGCGGTTGTTGGACTTGGCATATTTTACACAAGATGGCTTTGGTATGGGTACAGAGCACGTGGGAAGCACCTGTGGACTCACTTCCTCATGGCAAAGCCAGCCTCCACCCAAGAGAGATACTACCAAAAACTCGTATCTCTGGTTTCTTGACATAGGGAGCCAGAAAGGCAGAAAATCAAAGTCCAGAGTCTGACACCCTCTCCTTGCCTTCTTGTGGTTAAGCAAGCGCCTTGGTTTGAAAGACAGGTGTCTGCTAAGGAAGGCAGGAACCTCCCTTGGAATGGAAGATGCAACCCCCTTCCCTCCAAATTATTATAATTTTGAAATTAAGGGGCTTTCAGGCAAAGATATGAGGAACAGGAATAACAGTTCTTTACATATATATATATATATGTATATATATGTATAACAAGGCAAACAAACAGCAGTAACTGTGGCAGTGATAGCAAACAGCCCCAGAACCCAGTGACCCCTTCTCGGCTCTCAGCCCCTTTCCCCTCGGTGCAGTTCCGCTCACAGCCGCCAGGGGGCGCTGGCGGCTCCCGGTGCGCGGGGCGGGGGCGATGTTCCCCCGCGCCGCCAGGGGGCGCTCCGCAGCGAGCTCGGCACCACACGGCAATGGCGGATGGAAAACTCGCCTCACAAACCCCTGGGCAGCCGGACCTCGGGAACAGCAGCTGGAACAGCAGGGACCTACACAAAATCCCGGGTTGTAGATGAAATGTATTAAACTCCAGAGCTGCAGCGGGAGCCCCGGGACCTCTGGGCGGGCAGGAGGTGCGGTGCTACAGTGCAGCGAAGGCTTGCGGCAGTGGCAAAGGAACGGCGGGGGCAGGGGGACGGGGCAGCCTCGGCCCGGCTCCCTGTGAGGCAGGGAAAGGCGGGCTTGGGATCCCGGGGCTTTTCCTGAGGCACCCGAGCAGATGGTGAAAAGGTCCCTCCCTTTAGTGAGATAGGGTATTAAACAGGGTCCCAGCGCAACAGCCGCTCCAGAGAGCAGGCTCCACTCACGGTAGAAGGAAGGCAGCAGAAGGCAGGAGCCTGCAACGGCGTCGAATTCCCTCCACCACGAGGGTAGCTCCTCTCTTCTCCGAATGCCAGGAGAACAAGAGACTCAGGGGCTGTACCCAGCCCCTTTTTGCCAGTTCAAATCTTGCGGCGACTCCGCCCTACACGGGAAAACCCCAGGCAAAAAAGGACAGCCAGCTGGACTCCTCCCCCTGTGGCCAGGTCTTTTGTCTCTCTTAATCACCCAGTAATCTGTCTCTTAGCAACAGTATGAGAAAATTCTTTAAGAGAGAAAGAAAAACAAAAGGAGAACTCCTAAAACCCCAACAGCAAGCAAGTAAACCTTGAAAACCAGTAAGCTTCAGGTCTAAAATAATGATGATGATGACAAGAAGAAGAAGAATAGCAACAAGAACAAGTCTTCTCTGCTTCTATTTCCCTAGCCAAGAAAAAAAAGCACAAAATATTCTTAGGTAACAATTCGAAGAAAGTTTGGGCTTGGGTGAAGTTCTCTGAGATAAGATGAACTGCCTGCTCACATTTGCTGGGACTTCTTTTCTGTAAGTTGTATTGGTTTATTTTATTTCTTGGGAACCGCAGTTCAGACCCACCCTGCTGGGTGGTCAGGCTCCTCCTCCTCCTCCTCCTGTTGCTTCTGAGCTCAGGAGCCAGAATAGAAACTGAAATGAAGGTGTGATGCTGGGGGAGGGGGAGCCCCTTCTTCCTCCGTCCTTTGGAGTAACACGTACTTCTCCAGAAATCCCACTCCTGGCTTCAGCTGGCAGCACACACCAGCCTGCAAGCCCGGCGGGAATGCAGCTGGAGGTGGCACCAGGTGTGTGTCCAGAGGGAAGTGCAACGCCTCTGCCTACCCACAGCTTCCCTCTGCCTGCCCACAGCAGTGCCACCGATGTGTTGTGAATCTCTATTTTACAAATGCACGGTGTTCTGCACACGAGTATTATTCACCTATTTTCTCCTCTCCTAGTTGCAAACAATAATGAGGAGATTGAAGCATAGCTGCTCCTGCCACCAGCAGCACACCCTACTGAAAGGACAGCAAGCACACAGGGAGACCAGCCATCAAAAGCCATCAGTATGTGGGCTTCTGGCAGGACAGCCCAGTTTAAACAGAGAGTAAAGTACCAGTCAGATTCCTTCAACGCATTTATACAATTGTATTAGCAGCAGAAAGCAGCAAGCAAAGGTAAACTCTCCATAATCCAGTTTTTGTGAATAGCTTTTTAAAAGCCCCCCCACTTCCCCAAGTAGGATTTGCCAGATAGTTTGCTTTATATTATGTGCTAAGTAGGAAAAAAGGAAAAAACCCCCTACTTTGACACTATTATCCCACTTCCCAGGCTAACAAGTTACTAATATTTCCATGCTTTTAGAGAACTAACCTGATGAGCAGCTTGGTCAGCTCAGGCTTCCTCTCCGGCCGGGACCCTGCACGAAGAGGCTCTGGCGAAGACGAAACTAAACTTGCTCCCTCTGATATTCTTATTGGCAGCCAGCAGTAAAAAAAGTATAATGGGTGGGAGGTAACTCGAAGGGGGAGGTCAGGAGCTGTGCGCTGTCCTTACAACCACAGACTTAACACACGCAGAACACAGTGATTTATTTTTCCTTTTCCCAGGATTCTTCTTTGAAAAAAACCTGGTTGCATGTTTATTGTCTTATTCCCTTACTCTGCCCACATGTTGTTGCTGTTGCTGTTCTGGGGAGAGCAGCTCTGAATGATGTACTTTCGTTGGGACAGACATTTAGGTTTTCATTTCTTAGAAAACACAGAGGCTTTCTATAAAAATTAGGCTAATTCCCTGAGTGCTTGTCACAAGCCATGTAGCCCAGCCACTGTAAAATTAACCGAGCACTTACCATACACACATAAATGTCCCTTTATGAGATACTAATATTTACAGTTTCTGCACTAACACGCCCCAAATATGTAACCACTCATGCCCTGTGCTAGTCAAGACAGTTTTGGATGCACTTCCACATTTTGTAGATAATCTGTGGCACCAGGACAGCACTTCTTGTTTCCCAGTAGGATGCACATAGCGTGCAGAGATCCCAGAGAGGGTCTGGGTGGCTGCTTTCTCAGGAGCAAGTCAAGTTCAGTGTGTCCCATGGGAAGTGCTGATGGTGAGGTTCCCTTCGCTCTCACCCTCGTCAAGAATGGGGAAAGGAGAAGTTGGGGCTAAACTTCAGTGTAGCAGCTTTGTCAACAGGCTGGTATTTACGGTGCTTTAAATGAAACCTTTTACTAGTAGTGCTGCTGAGAAAACAGGGAGCTGTGCCCTGCAATGCTTCCCTTGGCTTCTGGCAGCTCCAAAGTTTAACTGTGGCTGTTCCTGCTTTACAGTGGGGCTGCCTGGCCACTGCCTGGCTGGATCATACACAGTTGGTGTTTTGTGTAAGAACATTGAAATAGGCTGTGGAAATTGAGGTTTGCAAAAAGTTGTAGATCAGCAGATTCTCCCTAGAAGAGGAGATGCCTGACATCCCACTGTCTGGCTGGATGAGGCTCATGGCCTAGGAGTCTTCTGGGGAGAAGGGAAATGGGAAACTGAAATGCAGTTGGTTTTTTTAGGTGGTAAGAAGAAAAGGCTCCAGAGAGACCCTAGAGTATCTCCCAGTACATAAAGGGAGCTACAGGAGAGCTGGAGAGGGACTTTTCACAAGGATATTTAGTGACAGGGCAAGGGGGAATTGATTTAAACTGAAGGAGGATAGGTTTAGATTAGATATTACAAAGAAATTCTTCATTGTTAGGGTTATAAGGCACTGGCACAGGTTGCCCAGAGAAGCTGTGGATGTCCCATCCCTGGAAGTGTTCAAGGCCAGGCTGGATGGGGCTTAGAGCAACCTGGTCTAGTGGAAAGCATCCCACAGCATGGGGTTTGAAACTAGATTATCTTTAAAGTCCCTTCCAAACCAAGCCATTCCAGTATTATTTCCAAGAAGACAATGGAAAGATTCAGCTGAAATTAATATTCACCAATTAAACATGTACTACAGTAAGTGCAATACTGATGAAGATTCAGGAGCACAGATTAAAAAAAAAACTCCCTTAACACCTTTTTGCTTTCTCTGCAAAGAACAAAGTATGAATTATGCAGTCTAAAGTTGTATTTTATGGAGCAGTTACAACCAGAAACTCGTTTATTCCAGTTTGGGCTATTCACATGTAAATGTTTATGCCTGTTCTTTGTGCCACTTAAAACAAGTTGAACCTGCAACTTCAAACACTACCACAAATGAGCAAAGCAACCTTCCCCAGCACGCTGCCTCATGCTATTTACACAAACTCTGGTGTTTTGAGTGGTGAGAGGTGTGTTCATTCACAGAGGGTCCGTGAATCCCATTGGTGTGCAGGTCAGGGGGGCTGCCTGACACAGAAGGGTGCCTGGGGGCCTCTCTCCAAAGCTCTGGTCCTACCAGCCCTTTCCAGAGGCAGAGTAATAGCCTCAGGGTTTTGTTTCAGATGTGGAGAAGGGCTTCTGAATCAGAAACTTCACCTTTTTTCTAGATGTCTCAGCAGCTTCAATGCAAGAACACATTACCCCCAAACCTTTCTTCCATCCCACAGCTTGAAATGGCTCAGGCAAAAGGGAAATTCCTGCACCTGTAAAAGCCACAGGAGAATGGAGATGAGCAAGTGCAAGGGGAAATTTTCACAGCTCTTAGAAATACAGCTGAGGGTCAGGTGCACATCTCACCAAAGCTGAAGCCATTGCAGTGGGTACAAGGAGAGAGCTGCTCCCATGTCTGCACATCCCTCATCCCTTCCACGCCAGGGACACTGCACACGGTGGAGAGACTCTGCTTGGGTGGCTGATCAAACAGAAAATGATGCTGTGGCTGGGAGCGTGCAGTGCCATCTGAGCAAAGTGCCTTGCCACAGGCACCCGAACATGAGGTCCAGCGCACAGTGCAGAGCTCACAGCCAGGCCCAAGGGTGTCACCAGCTTCACAGCAGCTCCTAGCCACAGCAGGTCAGAACTAAACAGAAGTAGCAGAAGTGGTTTCAAATCCCTCTACAATCGCATGCTAGCTCAGGCAATGGTTTTTCACAAGATGTTTCACACATCTTGTGTGAGAAAGACATCCCACTTCTTCTGGCTGAACTTCTGCTTCCCATGGCTCGCCACCTTTTTATGCTTTCAGTGGTGCCACTCTTTCTCCAGATCAGTCAGACTTAAAGGATAATGCCCTCCAGGAATCAAGCTTTATCCCAGAAGCTCACAAGGTAAAAAACAACTAAATTAAAAATCAACAAATCAACTCTCTTGTAACAAACAGACCCATCCGACTCATAAATTTTTGTAGTCTGCTGCTTCATTACCTGCCTAACTCAAAAATTCACTGACTTGCACCTGCACGCAAGCAGAACTACCAGAGGGTGCAACTGCAGATCCTCCTGTCTCCATCCCTATCCCCATCCCTAGAGAGTGATGGGAAGCAGGAGAACCTCAGCAGTTCAGCTGCTCTTGGGTCAGCTCCAGAGGCTTTCTGGAGTAAGCTGACCCATGGCTAATTTCCATCTCAGACACGTGCTCTATGCCATTTCTATGGCAGTTTTATCCCAAGCTGACAGCTTCTGCCAGAACGAGGCAGGGGATGATGGACCTTCTCTTCTCCCGTCCCTTGTGTCTGGCACACGTGGCGTCCTTGCTTTAACCCAATGGTGCTGCTCCCAGCGTACATGAGGAGCACCTGAGCAGGAACTGAGCAAACAGCCACACATGATGCATCATAGGGTTAATCCAGCATTAACCAAGGTATTGGCAGAAGGATATCCAACACACTTTGCAACAGCGTTTGACAGGTGAAAAGTATTTTTTCAATGTATTGATGTTATTTAGCAGAATAAGTTGTACCGTGGATTAAAAAGGGCCTTTACTACTTAATAATAATGA
This sequence comes from Falcunculus frontatus, assembly GCA_013398115.1. Taxonomy (NCBI): domain Eukaryota; kingdom Metazoa; phylum Chordata; class Aves; order Passeriformes; genus Falcunculus; species Falcunculus frontatus. The sequence goes on along the minus strand of VZRV01002363.1, from coordinate 58,164 downwards.
TGTTTTTTAAGACAGCTGGGAGAAGGTATTGAGAGAGTTGAACCAGGAGAGATGATATGCAAGATGGGGAAGCTGTATGGCTCCACACCTGCTGCATGCACATGACCACAAGTCCTCTTCAGAGGAGAGCTTTGCTTTTCCATGGCAGTCTCACGACACAACATGCTCACCCTGATGGAAAGGTAGGTTATAACCGCTGATGGAAGTTTCCCAACTGTTTGACCTCCATTTTAACGGGGCATGAATAAATCAGCACTGAGCAGCTCGAATTCTGGAATTTTTTGCCTTCCACTTCCCCTCTTGCCACTGATTTCTCAAGCAAAGCCTGAAGACAGCAGATACACTTGCTGCCTTTGTACCCGCTCCATGTGGATGGCCTCCGTGTGTGCATGTGCCAAGATCTCAGAGGACCCCTGGCAGCACAGCAGCTCATGGCTGGGCTGAGAGACACAGGAAGGGATGAGAGGACACTTCCCCCCATCCTACGCAGCACATGAGAAAAAACAGACCACCAGTAGTGGTCCCCAGGTGGTGCTGGCACCAGTCCTGCTGTGGAGAGCACATTCATCAGATTAAGACACAACAAGAGAGGAAATTTGAGGTGCCAGAGTCCTGCTTGGGGTTGAGCAACCAAGTGTTTATCACCTGTCACCTGGGAGAGGTGGCATGCACTGCACACCAGACCTTCAGCCTGCCCTTTACCTAGCCAAGAGCAACCTCAGCCCCACTCCCGGGACAACCTGTGCTGACACAGCCTTGGCTTTCTGCCCTGGGTTTTCCTCCCAAGGAGAAGGGAGGCAGGAAACTCCCACTCCTCATCTAACACATACAGTCAAAGTGACACTTTACCGTGGTCTGCCAGATCCTTCTTTTATTGCCTTGCTGCACCCACTGTGCGGAGTCATGCACACGGAAGTGCGGGGAAAAAGGGATCATGGCAACTCTAAGCAAATAAATTCAAGGTGCCTTCTGATAAATGCTTAAATAAAACACAACAGTAATGCATGTTATGGTGTACATGAAGTCTGTGCTTTCCTCCATTTTCCTCTCAAGTACTTTTATTTCCATTTATATGTATTCCCTGAAAAAGTGGTTAGTAGCATGACAGCATTTAGGGAAAATAAGCTCTGATAAAGCTGAAAATGTGTTTGACAAATATTTGGCTATGCTGCAGCATGAGCAACAACACAAAATGCACACAGGTTTTTCCACCTAACAGTACCTGCAGTTTCTACCCAAAGCAGTCCCCTGGTGCTATGTATGTGCTGCTGGTGGCGAGGTCTACTTGGCGATAAAATTATTTCACTTCAATATCCATAGAAAAACATTTATGTTGGAAAAGACCTCTAAGATCATTGAGTCCAACCATTAACCTGGCACTGCCATGTTCACCACTAAACCATGTCCCCAAGTGCTACAACCTCACACCTTTTGAACACTTCCAGGGATGGCGATTCCACCACTTCCCTGGGCAGCCTGTTCCAACGTGCGACCACCATTTCAGCGAAGGAATTTATATCCAATCTAAACCTCCCCTGGCGTAACTTGAGGCTGTTTCCTCTCCTCCTGTCACTTGTTACTGGGAGATGAGACTGACTCCCACCTGGCCACAAGCTCCTTTTAGGGAGTTGCAGAAAGCGAGATTCTTTTTCATTCAGAGCTGAACTCCCTGAATGCTTTGACGTCAGTACAGGAAAAAAATAAGGTCCTGTGGAATGGGCATACCACTGCTTTCCCCCACTGCTCTCATAACCTCTTACAGGCTTGGTTCTGTTCTTTATGCAGTTGATACAACTTATATTAGGTATATTTTATTTATTTATTTTATTTTGTATTAGGTGTATTTCCTTGTTACTGTACCTGTCATAGACAAGAAGCTCTGCAATTTGGAGGAACTGTGTTTTGCAGGCATAAATATTCAGGGGTGGCTTTGGATTTTGTTTTGCATTAGGATGGGAATTTCCACCCCAGAAATTACAGCTGTATTGTTAGAAGCATTGAACTTGGCACGAACACTGTTCTTTTGTTGATGGTTTTGTTTTGGTTTCTTTTAAGTGTATTAGACCTTTTCTGCTTTGTTCAAGCAAAATCACTTGTGTACAGCTGCCTGGAAGTGGTGGGTTTTGGTGGTTTTTTTTGAATACCACCATCCAGGAAAAGAAAAATGCTGTAAAACCAATGAAGTTTTTTGCTATTTTCTTTGTAATTGTGGTATCGTATCTAGCACACTGTGTTAAAATTTGCTCTGGCCTTTTGCCTCCACCACAAAATACATGGAGGCATTGCAGGAAAATCAAAATCACCTCTTCAGTATATGCAGCTAGTACCTAAACTTCACATTATCCGTGGCCGGCTAATGTGCACATTTTCTCTTGGCAGCTTTCTTTTGAATCTCAGGTGGAGCCTCTCTCCTGGTATCCGCCCTGTGAAGTGTTTAGGAATCAATTAATGGCCCTCTCCTAGATTTTGCCAAAATGGAAAGAAAAAAGGAGTGCCTTTTTTTTTTCCAGGTCATGTCACCAGTGGCTGGTGAGATGCCCGACCTACTGCCCTGGTGTTTCCAGGCTCCCTGGCAGCCAGGCGGGTTGGCATGGGCACTCCGGCTGTTTGCACAGCACAGCTCCTGCAGCACCTACTTGGGAACGGAGGGAGGGCAAACCCTGACCCCCCCGCATTAACAGCATCATATTTACCAAGAAATACAAACAGCAGAACCCAGGCACAGTTTGCCTTGGCTGACCCTCCTCTGGTGAGCCTTTTCCCTGGGAGAGGGGAGTGTGAGAGCTCCTGTGTGCCATTGTGCTAAGCGGGGTTCTAAGGCAAAGATCCAGCCCCAACCTGCAGGGCTTCCAATGCCTTGGCAACCTCTCCCTTTATCCCTGCAGGTGTAGCACCCTTATTTTCATAGGGCTAATCCTGAACAAAGAGCTGGTGTTGCTCTGATACACCCTTCTACAAAGTACAACACAAAGGCAATGGCTGGTGCTGGCAACAGAGCTTTCTGTTTCACTGCGCAACTGGCAGTCTTTCAGTTTGCCATTGTTAGGCACATTTGACCTTCCTGCTGCCTGAAAGAAGCATTTGTTATCTCAACATCCTGTGGAGGAATACTTGGAAAAGGAGGTGGGGGAGAATGGCAAGGTTTGATAGTGGAGAAGAAACTTCCAGAGGACATTGTTTATTTGTACAAAAGGACACTAATAAAAAACTGATGCTTAGAGACAGGTGTATTTTTAAGAAACTGCATCTAATTGCAGCAGAGAGTGTCTTTGTGAAGATTTGGAATAGAATACCTTGGGAATGAAGGGAGGAGATGCACATATATCTGCCAGCAGATCCAAACAGGAAGGTTTTAGCCAGGAAGCAGCTCAACCTTTATCGCTTTTGCACTTAAAAATTATTAATTTCCATGTATTAATCATAAAATGCTCATGCAATTAACACCCTCGGTAGCCTTTACCTCTTTTGCACTTTAAAAATTATTTATTTCTGTGTATTAATCATAAAATTCTCACAAATTTAATATCCTCAGTATTACAGCCTGGAACCTAAATCTTTCTGGTTTTCAGACAACGAACCTAAAATACAGCTATGTCTTATCCGTGTAAAATGCATTTTAAGATGAATTTGGAAAACTCCCACAGAAAATGTGAAATGATTTTCAAGTTCAGGACATGAGGACTGTTTTGAAACTTTAATTTATACTCTATTTAGCTACACCTTTTTCTTCCTCTCATTTTAAGACAAACATTTGTGACAAGCAGTCATCAAAGGATACCAGAAGGTTCAAAGGCACTGCAAAATGTGAGCTCTTCCCAAATGTGAGCTACTTAAAGACATTTCAGTATGTTAAAAACAGATGAATAACTTTTGTCACCACCTCTCTAAATTAATACTACTAGTACTGAGAAACTGATCCATACTAGTTACAAGACTTTTTAATTATTAGTAAATGGCTAATAAAGTTCAACATTTAAGTTGGATGCATCAAATTCTCCCTCTACAAAATGCAACTATGTCACATAGTTCATCAGCAGCTTATTGGTTTTCATTTTTAAACTGCTTTTCTTCACCTTAATACTTTCTCCACCCCAAAAATATAAACCCTATTTAAGAACAACTTCTGTGTAAGGGCCATTTAGATAGCCCACACTTGCTATTTTTACTGTTTCTAGGCATCCCCCTAGAAACAAGTTTTTCCTGTAATACTACAAATAAAACTGGTAGGCGTAAGTCAAAACAAGCGGAATTAAAAAAAAAAAAAATGTCAACAGTTTGCATGACAAATTTGTAGCCCAAGGTCAACCACTGGTCACACACACTTGGCAGCAGCTCTGGGCTGCTCTGTTTTTGTTTTCAAAAAAACAGTCTGTGTTCAAATCACTCCTGACAAACAAGCTCAGCTCACTCTGTGCAGGCAACTTTGCAGAAGCCTGGTTTTTTCACATGGAAAGCACCCGCTGCAGCAACCACAGCAAGAGCAGAAAATCTGTTTAAATACTTCTCTACTGACTCGTTATTGTGGACCTCACACACTCAGAGTCCTGACTGCTCCTAGACATCTCAGGAGAAAAAGTTATTGCATTTCTTCCATGCAGCAAGCTCCAACTCAAACTGAGAATTACCTTTGTAATAAACCAGACCAGCAAACATGTACAGCCAGATTTTATTTACATCCAGAAATCATTTTGCATTTTTACACTTGCTGTCACTAAGAGACACCTGCTTCATATAAAATCTTGGGTTCACAGTCTCCAGAGCTTGACAGAAGTCTGCTGCTACTACACAGGACCAGCAGAGGAGCTTCACTTATTGGAGCTTCCATGCAGATTGAAGTTACCGACAGATAACCAAAACTTCCACTGTAGAATTATCTCAATTGCATGATTTCAGAAACAAGAATGTTTCCACCAGCTTTTATAAATAAACAATATGAAGCAGCTATACTTACATTAAAAGCGTTTTTCTTCTTACAATACTTACACTTTAGTTAGACTAAAATATCAGTATAGTGACTTCAACTATCTGTTTTCTGAAGGCTCCTCTACATTTGTAAAGTCTTTTTGCTTCCACAGATTTCCAAGCACAATACCTATGAAGAGCAGAATTCCTACAGTACGATTTGAAGCAAATTTTTTCCAACAGTCTTCAGGCTTGTCTATGTCCAAAGTGTAAATCTGCAAAAGCACAGTAAAACATGACAGGATTATTATTCTACAGACTCATAAATATCTGACACATCACAAAATGATCAGCAACTTCAAAAAGTTATCCTTAAATTCAAAAGTCTACCCTTACCTCAACAAGAAACAGGAATACTCTGGGCTTAATTTTTTTTTTGCATAACTGGCATCTGTGTTTGACAGATTTATTCAACATACAGCAGAAAAGCCAAGGATCTCATATGAACATTATTCCCAGACCATCTCAATGGAAGACTATATAAACAGCCTGGTTACTGGTGTGTCTGGTTTGATATTTAAAAGTGCAAAAATACCTGGGCATGTCAGTAAGTCTCTTTGAGATTTTCCTCAGCAGATTGCCACCTTCAATGTAACTTTAAATAAAAATAAGCCCCCTAGAACATGCACTTTTCCATCTCTGCTGCAAGGTGTTGTTCCATGTTCCAGTAGAGACAAGGCACTGGAGAGCAAGCAGTGAACCAGGATAACTGGAAAGCACAGGGAAGTGCCAGGCCCTGCCTTGCCACAGAGGGCTGGTTCAGTCCAGTTGCTCTTAGCCAAGTTAATGCAATTCCCTTCCAAACAAGAATCAGGACACCTGCAACAGCAGCCAGAGAACATGGCAGCTCTCTGCTGTGAGTCACAACTAAAAGTAGAAAAAAAACCCAAAACGACAGACCCACAAGGTATAGCAAGAGAAAAGTTACTGAAAAATATTCACAAAATCAAAATTAGGTGCAGAAGTCTTGAGAAGGATAACAAGAGGAAACATTGAGCAAAATGAGTGAAAAGATTAATAGAGAAGCAGCCCCTAAAACCTCAAACCTTGCACTTCAGCCTTTGAAAAAGTTAAACCAGAAAGTATTTGATTGAAAGAAGTGAAACCTTCCCCAGGAAACCAGCTTTATTTGTGGTTGTACAAAGAAATCAGGGTTGGGTCCTGGTCAAATAATCAAAAACACTCTTCACAAGCTTCTATGACGTGATCCACACCCTTAAGAACCTGTCAGCCCCTCAGACAGTGGGAACTTGAAACACTGAACTGACAAATTAAACTCAACAGCAGCCAAGCTATACTTTCAGAAACACAAGGAAAGTAAAAGATGTTATTTTTCTATTGATGCACTTCTTGAGAGGGATATAATTTGACATCATCATGACCCAAATTCTTCTGCCTCGGGCAAAAATTCAGTGAATTAAGGAAATCCTGGTCCTCAAGCATCTTACTCAGCTTTTTAAACTAGTTAAGCACACAATCAGAAATCCTGAACAAGATAAACAAGAAAATGTTTAAGCAGGACTAATAATAAAATAATCACTCAAAAAGAAGCTACTCTGTGTTACACAGAACAGTTCTGCTCTTGTGATTTTGGCAGTCCACACAATTGTGAATTTTTCATCACTTACACTCATTAGGTCTGCATCCTCACTTATAAAGATCCTTAAAAATGGTTTCCACTCATGCCAAAACCACAGCGTAAGGCCTCTCTGACAATTCAAACTGTAAATGATCGTGCAGTGGATGTAGTATTCTTTCCCTCATACATTTCCAAGCACAGTCACTATGAAAACAGTGGCTGAATGCCAGACTACATCATCACAAGAATTCCCTTACTCAGAGATATGTTTAATATCCATTACCTGCATGAGCTCCACCCATTAAAATGCAACATACGACCACTGTGCTTTAAAAAGTTCCACATTACCACAGATTGAACTGCTCAGACTGGCAATGGTTTTACTACTTGCAATACACAGACCTCTGCCATCATTTGCCTATCAAGACCAGCAATTAATTTTTGAATAGACTGACTCATCACTTACTACAAGACTGTGTAACACAGTCGTTAGGATTCAGAAAGAACAAGATAACACGATCCTATCTGCATCCTTTACTGACAAAGCTAATTTCTTTCTTTCTGTTATTCATAAAAATTTCTAAACTAATGCAACTACAAGACTGAACTGGATTGTTCTCTGCCATAAAAAGAACTCTGAGTTAGAACTGCCAATTAACATAAAATTATAATATTAACAACTGCTATTATGTGTGCCAGACACTGCAAGAGCTGAATCAGAACAGTCAACACCACAGTATTTTATAGCCTATTGAGGTGGATCTAGCAGCTGCTGCTGCTGGGAGTGAGAAAACCACTTCTTTGAGATCACAGCTTAGTGTGTGGCACTTCGGTTGGTTATGAACAGACTGAAAGCCGTGCGCTCCACTGTTTGTGGTTAGGACTGAAGGTCTCTTCAACCAAAAGGTCTGCAAAAGGTACTTAAGAAGACCAAGCTTATTGTCAGAAGACTTCAGTTCTCTTTACAGGAACTGTTTTTCATGGGTAGCTCATGAATTGATGTGGGTTGAAAAGCACTGACTTCTAAGTAAGAACTTCCACATGGGAAAAGCATAAAGAAATCCATCAAACCTGGTGTGCCAGGTGAGCCCCTACGGCAGCCACAGCCGAGTAATACGGGAAGGTTTGGTTGCAATTCATCCCTGCCACACACAAACTCAGGAGCATGGCCAGGCTGAAGCCACTGAGCCACTGCTTCGTGTCCTCCTTGAACTGCAATGCAGTTGACTTCACACCGATCATGATGTCGTCCCTCTTATCCTGGAATGAAAGGATGAATTATCAGAAAATCCATACTCCAATGCCACTTCATAAGAAAAATAAAAATGGGGGACTTGCTTAAATTTCCAATGCTTCTTACTAGGAACCCAATTTAAGGGTAGTTCTAGGTCCCCACATTAAGATTTAAACTAGAAGGTTGGTCTTAGAGCTGCTTAAGCAGCCAAGAGTTAATACCAATGTCTAAGTTCTTTACACAATACGAAAGTGTAAGAGCACAAAGGGCATTTTACTTTCGTCTTTCCACCTGATTTGTAAAACCTTGGCAAACAGCAATAAAACATCGAAGGGCTGAGACTCCTTTGGTGCTGATTCAGCTCAGCTGAAGGTGAAGAACTGCAAGAGGTTAGTTCTCCTGTTTGACAATAAATTTGCAACGAAACACACACAGCTGTGTGTTTAAACACAGGCATCTGGAATGTCTCACTGTTACCCTACCTGATGTGCATAAATGGTGTCGTACACCAGTGTCCACATGACTCCAGCGAAGTACAAGGGCAAACACACAGACCACTCACATGACCCCCTGATGGCAGACCAGCCAAGAAGGGCTCCCCAATTAAATGTAAGTCCTAAAAACATAAGGAGAAATGAAAAAAAAACCCTAGAAGAACGCCAGCAGCAGTTAAATATTATTTGTTTGAGAGTGTATCATATCAGCAGCTTTTTGTACAATACTGCATCTCTATTTTTCTACCACTTATTTTCAGGCAGGTAATAAATATAAATAATTTGACATTAAATACTCTGGACATGCAAGGAAAAATACATATGCCACACATTTTTTCCTAATTTGAATTTGACTTCATTAGTGTAGGGCAACATTTGCACAGAACTATTCCAGAATACTCAAACGACAGGCCTGAAGGTAAAATGATTAGATGTCAGTGTAACAAAAGATGTCAGCATAACTGGCTGCAAAACAGTACACAACACCCAACAATGGTACTTCTAGGCTGAAAATGACCATTTTGGTAAAAAAAACCCTGAAGACAGCTGGAATGTGAAAGCCAATATACACAGGTATGTTTTAGTAGCTCAGCCTAAAATACAAGCACCATCAGTATCTGTTCAGGAGTTATTTTAGAAGCTGAAGACTGAAATGCTGTACAGACAAATCTGTATTTAAGAAGGGTTTGAAATAACCCCAAAACCATAGCTCATTCTCAAATGACAAATATTTATTTCCTCCCTACTTTTCTTCCTCCTATCATTCCATCAAAACAAGGAACTGATTTCTAACCAAAAAAACTTCCAAAGCCACACATCAACTCTGATGCTGTTATAAATTATGAAGCTTGTGGCACAACAGAGCTTTGTCTATATGATATTTCTATTTTGATATAAAGTTATAAAAAATCAGATTGCTAAAGCTCAAATACTAATTTGTAAAACACTCTAAAAACTACAGCTGAAATAAAAAAAATAGTAAAAATATTTCTATCTCACCCAAAACTAGCTGTGGCCAGTATGTTATTCTCTTCATCAGAGGATAGGTGACCACAAGGGATAAAGAGGCTGCTCCCAGAATGATACTGTAGAAAGTACCAAAAGGATTATTGTTTGCCAGGCTAAAGATCAACAAACGTAGTGCAGCATTACAGGATCTGTACGTGGTACTGAACTCATTCTTTTCCTTTCAACTACAATTCCATGACTAATAACCTCCTCCCTCTGACCCCAACACCTTTTCTGCTCAAAATCCCTGTACTTAACCCAGGACCCAGAACCAGACTTTAAAACCCAAAAGATAACTCACACATCACCTGTAGTAATTCAGACAGAGAAGCACACAGAGCGCCAGGCTGAGCTGTCCCCCGAGAAAAACCAAGGACTGAAAAGCGGAGATATCTCCAGCTGCCAGAGGTCTGCTTGCTGTCCTTGCAACCTAAACAATGGAAATAGTATTACCACCAGGTATATCTGTAACTGATGGGCAATTTACAATATTTGTTTCCTGCTTTCTGAGGAGAAATGAAAGGGCCCTAATTCTGTTGCTGACTTTTGTTTCTCTCTAATGGCATTTTCAGAATCCAGCCCCATTGATGTGGAGTTAACAGCTGTGAAAAGACAATTTAATTTAATCCTAGCTAGGAAACAGTGGAGTTTAGAAACTATCTGGAACAAGAAACCATACAAGGTAAACTGAAGAAAGAAACAAATATCAGAAAAAAAGTTAAAATAAATGAATGGTGAGCTACTTGCCAAAGGTGACCAATGCCAAAAAAACCCCAAATGGACTGAAATTCACCTCAACATGAGGAAGAACTTCTTTACACTGAGGGTGGCAGAGCCCTGGAACAGGCTGCCCAGGGAGGTCGTGGAGTCTCCCTCTCAGGAGACATTCCAACCCCACCTGGGTGTGTTCCTGTGTCACCCGCGCCAAGTGACTCTGCCTTGGCAGGGAGATGGACTGGATGATCTCCAGAGGTGCCTTTCAACTCTAATGATTCCGTGAAATTGTGCATGTCAGTAAAAATGGTGTCAAGTCTATTCAAATAGGTTCAAAAGCCAACTTTTTACAGACTATTATGTACAGATAAAGTGTCTTGCCTATGCTTTAATAATGTGAATTTAAATAAACTCTTTTAGCTTGGTCTCCCTGCTGCCATCAGGTTACATTAAACACCAAATACTGCTTTTGCAGTTTAAACATGCACTTAATATATCTGTGACCAAGTCCACTGCACAGTGCAACCAAACATGGGATGTTTCACTTAAAGAAAACATCTCCCAAATAATCAGTAACACGAAATCTAAACCCCAAACCACCATCACCTACACCAGCCAACATCCTGCTCTTGGCCTGGCCTCTATGGCACTTGTGTTGAAGGCAGCCTTTTAAGGTACCCCAGAAAAAGCTGTGAAGGCAATTTTTAAAACTTTCCATCTAACCACATCACATAATGCGTAAATTAAATCATTGTATTGAAATTCCCTCTTATTTATCACAGCCCCTCACGTCACATCTGTTTAGTATATGTAGTTGTTAACACCTTCCAAACCCTAAACCATCCAAAGCTGCCACAAACCCCATTCTGGTTCCCTGCCTTCCCAACAGCACAAATACAAGTGCCATAGTAAGAACTTCACATATAGGATTGGCCCATTATTCTGTGTCCTGCAGGGCCAAAACCCAAACCCCAAAACCAGAGGAACAATACAGGAACAGAAAACAGGACGAGCAAACAGTGACGCACCACCAGGACATTCCCCTCCAAGCCTGCACCTGTGCACGTTTCAAAATCTGACACTGGGCACTGCCTTTTGCTTACTTCCCTCTTCTGAACAAATGGGAGATGATAAGTGAAAAATACAACATAATAGAAGGGGATTAGCTCAGGGTTGGGCACGATACCCTGAACAGCCAAAATTAACAATACAACGATACAAGGAAACACTGCTCCTAAAATTAAGGGGAAAAAAATGTGGTTCTTGGGTAGACTGGAACTAGTATGTGTAGCAAAACAGTGTTACTTGTTTTGTTCTGTCATGCAAAACAAGGTTGAGAAATGAACTTTTTCAAATACTATCTAGAGCTGACAACAGCATGTATTTTATCTCATGCAGAGGTGAGTATTCCAGATTTATTACAGTCCTGGACAGAGAAATGTTATGCAAAATAAAATAATTTCTACCATTTTTGGAGGAAACTTAGACAAACTAATTGTGTGCATCTCAGATAGAAACATGGAGGAATTCCTGAACCTGGGGCCTGCACTCAGCAAGGAATCACTGGTGACATTCATGCACTTCAATGCCTTCAAGAACCTTGGTGCCTGGCTGCGAAATAACAGCATCTGTTAAGTGGAGTTTCCCTCCCTGGAGACATTCCAAACCCACTTGGACGCATTCCTGTGTAACCTGCCTCTGGGTGAGTCGGCCTTGGCAATGGGGTTGAACTAGATCATCTCCCGAGCTTCCTTCCAACCTTAAAAATTCTGTTTATTACGTGATGATATAGATGAGTGGGCATCTACTTGGTTCACCGAATCACAGAAGGGCTTGGGCTGGAAGGAGACCTTGAAGATCACCTCGTTCCGTGCCGTGGGCAAGGGGACTTTTCACTAGACCAGGTTACTCAGAGCCCCATCCAACTTGGCCTTGAACACTTCCAGGGACGGGACACCTAAAACTTCTCTGGGAAACCTGTTCCAGCGCCTCAACATCCTCAGAGGAAGAATTTCTTCCTAACATCTAATCTAAATCTACTCTTTCAGTTTGAAGCCGTTCCCCCTTGTCCTGTCACTTCGTGCTCGTGTCAAGAGCCTTTCCGCATCGTTCTCTACCTGTCTGTCATAGTCGCGGTCCCACATGTCATTGATGGTGCAGCCAGCCCCTCGCATGAGCACGGCTCCCACGCCGAACAGGGACAGCATGTGCCAGTCCGGGAGGCAGCCGGGCGCGGCCGCCAGCCCGATGCTCCAGGTACACGGCAGGTACAGCAGCCACGTCCCTGCGGGGAGACAAAACCCGCGGGCGGGCTCAGCGGGGAACGGGAGGCCACGGGGGGCACGGGGTCCCGACCCTCCCCGCCGCGCTCACCGGCGGGCTGGTGCAGCCGCATGAGCCGCAGGTAGGGCTGCAGCGGGGCCGGCGCGGCGCGCACCAGCTCGGCCGCCGAGAAGCTGCGCGGCCCCGGGGGCGCGGCGGGNGCCACCGCCATCTTGGCGCCGCCCCGCCGTCAGCGGGACGGGGTCACGCGGCCCTACGCATGCGCGGCGACCTCAGGCGCCCCGCGGCGGGGCTGAGGCCGGGCGGGGCGTGGGTCCGGGGTGTTATCGGTGAAATCCTCGTCCCCGAAACATAACGCGGTCGTTCTTCACATCTGTGTCATCTGCCAGACCTCTCTTCACTGTAGTTAATAAAAAAAGAGTCGGATTTCCCATGTGGTCTTTGTGTCTGTGCTCCTCGCTCACTCAGTTCTCCCACCACGTGTGTGAGGGACTGAACTGCTGAGGGTTAATGACTCCAGCAATCAGCGAGTTGCAAAAGCATCGGGCCCTTGGCTGAGGCCGGGTTTGCGTCCCCCGAGCTGGAGGGGAGGAGGAGAGGGCTTGGGGTGTATGGTGGGAAACCTCAGACCTGCATAAGAACAGCCCAGGTGGCCACAACAAACCCACCTTTGCTTAGCAACAGGGGAGGTACCTGCGCATTCCCACCTGAACCAGACTGTATATAATCTCACTGAACTTCATGTCTCAGGGGCTTCCCCCACCTCTGATGGATCAAGACTGTGACCATCATACATCAAAATTGCATCTGTCAAGTCTTATTGCTGGGTCCACGGGTGGTGGTATCTGTGCAGAAAAATACACAACGCCAGAGGTTTATGTCCAAAAAGGAGACAGAGGAGTCCTGTAACTTTATTTGAATAAAGGGAGAGGCCGTGGGGCATTCCCCTGGGATTTCTCAAGTTGTTGGAGGTGATACACAGGACTCCTTTAAACACAGGACTCCTTTAACATATGAAACATAGAATTCTTTTAACATAGGTGCTTTAGTATATAGATTAATAAAAGTTGGGTGTTGGCGGCTATGCTCGACCGCAACTGCTTTTACAAGAAGCCTAGCCCTGGAAGGGGCTATGATGATAAGTGAATAGGAGATGCCACGCCTAACACTACCTGCTCTTAAAGAACAAACGCGAGTGGACTAGGAGGGGAAGGGAATGGAATGTGAGCTAATGGGTTTGGCTAACTGCTTGTCTGCAGAACAGGGGCCTAGCCCTTATGGGCTAAGCAGTAAGGAGGAAGATGCATGCTAGCTGCCGTTTTAATGACAAATAGAGGAACTGTCACAAAAGAGTAAAAAAATTTAATAAGAGAATAGGAACGTAATCAATACACATTTATAAATAAAGTATAACTAATATAGCAACAAAGCGTGAAATAGTACGATTAAGTATGTATTAGCAAAATAGATGTAATAAATGTGTTACGAATAGTGTGCTGTGTTTATAACCCTAAGATAAGGAAACTGCAAGTCATGTAAGACCCCCTAGGACTGTAACTCTAGAAAAGTGACCAAAGCAAGGGCAGATGATGAATGTGTACATGTATAATGATGAACTTGTAAACATGGAATGACCAACTTGTAAATGTATAAAAAAACCTCTGTAAGATGACCATGTTGGACACGCACATGGAGGTGTTAACACCTGTGTGCTCCCGGCCTGGCCAATAAGGGTGTGCTTTATGTTACACTACCTTGCTGTGGAGTAGATTCCTTTGAATCAGAGGACACAGCCTCCTTTTAATCTTATTTTGCCGGCCACATCACCCTCTGCCTTTCCGCATTGGCTGAGGTACTTGAGAGGTGCGGATTTCCCAAATCACCTAATACAGACGCCCTTCTAATGTGCACCCCCCCTTTTTCTTTGTATCTCTCTTCTTTTTCTCTAAGTCCAGGAATTTGACACGGCCTTGGAGGAGCAACAGTCTGTGTCAATTAATAACATTCCTCTGAAATTTATGGTTCCTCCCATTGCTTCTTTCACCTATCAGTATCTGGCTTTTCCTACAGGCAGACTTGCAGTTTGTTTGTAAAGACACGTTCTTCTCATTCCTATCTTTCCTCTCCACTATCTTGTCCTTTCTCTTTCTTTTCCTTACATTATTTTCTTAAATGATATCTTTATACTTTTTATATTGTTGTATTTCTATAGATAATAGACGAAAAGGCCGAAATAGACGAAAGGAGGCATACCTCCTTTCCATCATTCTAAACTAAGGCTGCTGTATATAAACACCGGTCATTCAAGTGTCGTTTCGCTCTAATCCACCCCGAGGGACCTGTTAACAAGAACCTCAGTTACCTCACCTTCGGGGTCTGGTCCTAACACCAACATGAGTTATTGCACAAGCCAGAGAGCAGAGGACAGAGCCATAAAACCTTTGCTTTGCATGACATGGTTTCATTGTTAAAATGTCTCCAGATCTGCTGCTGAAAGATTCCTTGGGGAGTTTATTGTCCCTGTAGAGTATAATTTTTTTTTGCATCACACACTTCCTTCAGCTTGAATGACTCACACACTGGTAGAAAACAATGGAAACCATTTTGAACTTTAATTTTCAAGATGCTGACTAGCAGGAGGAAGTGAAATATGAATGCAATGGAGAAGTGACTTTAATGTTTTGCCATTTATTGTTTTAATGAGTAGTACTCCACAGCAGTAAAACGATTTGCACAGGACAATAAAGGAAATAGTTGCTCAACTCTGATGAAGAGTGATTAATAATCTAGGCTCCATATCACATTGATAAGGTCATCATGGCCTTTATTCAGATACAGACAAGTGCCTGAGGTGTGTTCGAATAGTGAGTCCTGGCAGTGAATCCCCACAGCCTCTCTGCCTGCTGTGTCCATAGGAACACAGATGCTCTGATTGTCACCAGGTGGATGTTCCTCTACAGACACTGCTTTGGGGTTTTTTTATGTGTGATATGGCGAGGAAACCCTGGTCTGTCTGCAGAAAGTTTTTAAGGAGCTCATGGAAGTAAAGCAGAAAAGCAAACTTTTACAAAGTAAAAGTTTTAGAGTTACTGCCACTATATTTATACTTACAATAAAGTGGCCTGGCCCTTCACTGAAAGATAATCTAGGGAATAGCTCATTTCAGACTAATAAGACCCAGCTGTCTTGTTTGGCTCAAATCTGAATTGATGGTCAAAATGCCCCTGACTCTAAGAAGATTATCAGTTTCCTTATTTCCACTTACACCAAATGATCCCCTGTACCAAAGTCTGATGCAACTTACTCCACTCTCCAGGAATTGATTTACAGCAAATCCAATGTGAGTAATCTGACCTCCAGAGTCAAAAGGGCAAAAGTGAATTGGCATGAGTGCGAGATACGGTTCTTCCTGTTCTCAAATAAGTGTACACACACATATTCAATCCCCCAAGGTTTACAACATTCACAGAGGAATAAAAGCCCCAGAGATAAGGGTGGGGCAGGCATTGATCCTGTGAGTGTGATGTTCATCTTTCTTTCAGACCATAGGTGTCTTGACGTGCTGGGATCCAGCATCATTCCCGTTCCCTGCACTTACGTCCCTCTTGCTCTGTTTGTGCAGAGCTAACAGTAGCTGGTAGCTTGATGTGCTACACTGTAAAGAGAAAGGTGGTTACTGAGCTGTAAATCAAACCTCCCCACCCCACCGTGAAGAACTGGGCTCAGAGAACGAGACCTGGTTGGCAGCAGCTGTCATTTGCATGCGCAAACATCCCCGGGCCCCTCCTGGTAGTTCCTGTGTGACAATCACCAGCACATGTATCGGGTCTGAGTCAGACTGCGTGCAGGGCTTCTGAACTGGTGGGCAAACACAACTGAAACACACCAACCTGCGGAAGATTTCTTTCATTTTTGTGTACTTGGGTGCTCTTGTTGATAACCAAAAAAGCACAGGTAGTTATGACCAAAAGAAAAGTAGCGAGTATCCTGGTATGTCAAAAAGGAGTCTTAAAAAAAATGAAGACCGCCAAAAGCTGGTATAAATCACTTTATTTAAAATCTTCAAATACAAAACTCGCAAGCATTGGAATAAACAAAATTTTTAGAAAAGTTCTAAAAAGAAGCTACCAGACAAATAATAACTTTGATGCTTTAGTTGTAACTTACATTTTTATAATAATAATAATAATATATTATTAAATTTATGCTGACTGTATGTAAGACTTTCCACTGTCTTACACTCTCTTTACTTCTTTTATGGAACTTGGACAACGTAAACAAACTCAGACTTCCTCATTTCTGATCTATGTTATCCCCTGATACATAACCCTTCACAGAATACATCTGCTCTGTGGATGCACACACTCCTTTGACACACTGAACTCAAGTATAACATTTTTAGTGTGCAGGTTTTCATCACAGCTACAAAAGTACATAAGTTTTGAAAGTCCTCTCATTAAAAAAGGTTCCCTGCCCTGTGTTGAGTCCCATGTAGCTGGTAGCATCTTTTTAGTAGATGCAAATAAATATGTGCAGGAGGCCACAGCTACTGTCCGAGGCCTTTTGTTGCCCTGGGGACCAGCAGCCTGTGTGCCCCAGGGAGCTAGTGCTGGCACAGCCAGCTGCAACGGGGTGTGCATAGGGAAGGCACAGCTGGGGAGAAAAGCCACCACCAACACAGATTTCTGTCCAAAATCGCTGTTTTCCCAGTAGGAATGATGTCAGCCTGGCTGGGCAGTTCTGTCCCCAGGATGCTCTAAGGCCACTGATGTCCCTCTGGTGGTTGAGGGGTGAGTGGTTTGCTCAGCCTCTTTCCTATGCCATTTCCTCAAGGACAGAAGAGACCTGAGTGCATTAGGGAGGGTAAAGCAGAGAGAGCTTCACCTGTGCATAGGTTCAGGGAATTCCTTTCCAGCTGAGCTGCCTGCAGGGTGGTGCAGGTTGAGGAGTCACGAACTCTCACTGTGCAGCCCACTGAGCACAGAGGGTTATTCCCAGGGCACTGGCGGGCTCCTCTCCTTTCCTGGCAGGGATGAAGTGTGTGATGGCAGAGACAGACCACCCTGCAGGAACAGCCTGCGTTTCCCGTGCCGACAACTCACCTTTGGGAAGCACATGGCCACAGCTCCATTTTGTGACTGAACTCCCCTAGCTTGAGAAAAATGTATGGTGGTGCCCCAAATCTGATAGAGGGTCTGGTTTCTCTGCAAGGCCTTTCCCCGTGCAACCACCCTGACCTTGGTTTGCCTTGCAAGTCCACGCTTTCCACCCCAAGATACCCTCAGCAACCACAACCCCCTCTCAGGCTTCCCCACATGATGCAAAGTCACAGCTGTACAGCTCAAATAAAAACCCTGCTCACCCTTTTTGAAGGCAAGCTTTTAAAGAAACTGCTTTAGGAGCTGTGCTTGCAGAAACGAGAGGGAGAGGGGAGGTTGCAGTGCCTGGGCTGGCAGAGCCCCAAGCAGTGTGAGAAGTTGATGTGGCTCTGTGCGTGGTATGGAGAAGAGTTCCATGCTCAAGCAGAGTGACAGCCTGGATCAAGAGCAGAACCAGCCCCTGCCTGGTCTTGTTCTACCTGGATAATTCTCCTGGGATCTTTCACGTACCAATTACCCAGTGGGACCTTATGTCTTCCCCAGCTCACAGTTCATACTAGTGCTGCAACATTTGCATCCCTTACCAGAATTAAATCCCGTGGTAGAAATGTGAATTTCTAGGATTAGAATTCCCTACTAGCTAAGTGCTTTACATTTATCCTGAGTGTGTGTATTGACCACTTAAATGCAAGCAATAGCTTTGGCGTTTTTGATAACATAAAAGCCATAGGAGAAGGCTGGAAGGCCGAGCAGGGTGCCGGGGCCAAGGGGCTTTTCCATAAGCTCTGGCAGCGTTTCGTCATCCAGCATCCGGAGCACACGACCGTTCAGCTCAATAGACCTGGAGAGGGACAGAGAGACTGTTTGGGCAGCTGTGCTCTGTTTGCCATCGAGCACAAACTGCTCTGGGCCTGAGTGTAAACATTAGCTCAGCCCAAAGCCAAACTAAACTTCCCTTGAGTGTGTGTGTACACACACACACACAAACATCTGCAGCACTCCCTCTGCAAGGACTCCTTCAGAGTGGTAGCACAAGCACATCAAAAAGTACATTTCTTTCTCTGTCAGTGAGGTCAACAGCTAAACTGGCTTTGAAAAGTACGCATTTTAATTGCTTTTTCTCCTGAAAATATTAATATTCTTCTATGCCCACAGAGCAGATCCATTCCCTGTGGATGCGTTAACAATGACAACAAAAAAGCCCCGTCAACATACAAAGCCCGAACGCGTTGCTGTAAATCAGGAGCCAGCAGTTGGGAAAGCAATACACCTCTGCTTGTGCAAAAAAAAAAAAGGACTTTAGCAGCTGGTCCAGAGCACTGCTAGGAAAAAACTCCCAAATTAACATCAAGTAAATGTCCTTATAACTTAGCAAGCTTTCACCAGCCTGAGTTTAGGAGACCTGATTTAACAGAAGTCAGATCTTACTGAATAAAACTCATATTACTGAATGGTAACCTCTTCTTTCCCCTGGAAAATTGAATAAGGTGAGGTTTTAAAGACCATCTAAGCCTACTCAGTCTTTTCCACAGAGACTGGAGGAATTGCAATTTACCTGGAAAGAATATTCTCTTTGCCATGAGGCAGTAAGAGGTACTGATCCACGTGCTTGCTCGACAGGTAATTCGGTAGCTCCAAATGTTGGGTAACATTGTAGAGGTTTAAGGCAAACAGCGTCACATCCCCTTCTCTGTACTTTGGGCTGCAAGGCAAGAGAAGGTGATGGTGGGGATCAGGAGAAAAAGAGGTTTCACAGAAATAATGTGCGACCTTGCACTGTCCCAAATGGCATTTGTTGGCCTGGGGGTGGCAGCTGGCTCAGTTTCTGGGATATTTTGCCCTTTCTGGAGGCTTACTTGAGGCTGTTCGTGCAGTGGAGGTAGACACGGAGCTTCCTCTTGTCAGCTCCTGCCAGGCCGACCTGCAGCACCTTGGTACCCACCAGCTTCTTGTAGAGCAGGGAGAGCCAGTAGTCCTGGGAGGCACAAAAACATATGGAAATGTTTGTGTATATGCCAGGTGCTCCACACAGCGGAGTTGTGAATCTAACCTTCATTTTGAAGCTCATTTCAAGGGGTTTTCCCCTATACCTTTTTGCTTTACCAAGGTTTTCACCATATCTACTTAAATTCACACAAACACCATAGCTAAAAGGGAAGCCCTGCCTGTGAGCAGCTGTGTTTACAAGGTGCCTTAGAGTCATTTTCCCCTTCATTTGCAACTCTCAGAGCTCTATCAGGGAGAGATTGTTTGCATTTTGGGAACGCCCTTCTGCAGGGTACAGAGAACCTCAGGGCTGAATGCAGGGTGTGAGCTGCCCTTCCTGCAGGAAAGCTTGTGCCTAAGGCACAGGTGCAACACCAGGAAGAAGCTCCCAAAACTTTAACCCCTTTCATTAACATTGTACTTTTGAACAGGTCTCAGGATTGATTTCTGAACCCGAGTCATAAGTGCATCCTCTGACACCCCAGCATGATGCCTCAGAGCAGGTCGATGCCCAGTACAGACTCATTTTTTCCAGGTCTTTCTAGGCTTTCAGAGAGCTTCTCCCAGCTCATCTGTTTGTCTTTGAGGTTTTCCTAGGAGGAAAACCGTTGTGTTTCTCTTCTGACTCACCACAAGCCCAGAAAATTACTTTTCCTATTAGCCTTCATGCTCAATCCCTCTTCGAGGAGGTGCAGCCTTCTGACACTGCTGTGCGTCCTCATTTCTGTGCTAACTACAGCTGATGGACCTGGGTTTGGATTTCCCTGCCTCTGAAGCATTATTAGCTTGATTAACATCTGTACTGCCTGTAGGTGAGGAACAAGGCACATAGTTTCAATCCAAATTAAATCTATTTTAGACAAGGGAATAAAAAGCCCAAAGCAACAAGCCTGATGATGCAGCCTCTGGCACAGGACCCAGCTGAGCAAGCAGGATGGAAAACCCCCGTATGATGGGTTTTCTTTCAGGCTGGCTCTATGGCCACCCGTGAAAATCACAATTTGGAAGCAGAAAAATGAGAGGAAAGCTAAAAAGAAAGATGCTGTCCTCTCACCCCAAGCTAGGTGCTAGTAGTACAAAGAAATGTACTGTATGTGCAAGAACAATGTATAGTTCATACAATAAAGTTTCATCACAGCAAAATGTTATTTCCTAATAAATCAAACTATACTAAATGTCTGTTTCAATTTAATTATCCTTCAGACACCACTGTAGGATGAATAAGCTCATGACCTATAATGCTTGAGTCTTGACTTCATGTTGGCCTGATTTTCATGTGGAATATAATTTAATACCTCTTTTCGCTTCTGTTTGTAAACTACTTATCACTCAGCTGAGGAGTAGCCAAACCAAAACAGGCCATCCAGAAAAGCCTTGTGAGCTCCAGGAGCACCTGCACACAAACCAGAGCATCATGTCCCACAAATCAGTCTCTGCCACGCTGAAAACTGGCTGCACCCCTGCGGTTGCAGTACATATCTTGTGTGCATACATATATGTGTAATAATACATTAACCCCTAGTGGAACATGAGATAACTTTAGGTACAAGGATACCTGTGACCATCCCACCAAAAAAAGGTGTTGTTAAAATATCTGACTTGTCCCTCCACACCCAGAGTTGCCTGTGCAGAGGTGCATTTGGGGGGTGTCATTTACATACCGGCAAAGGCTCAAAGTTGGCATCCACCAGGTGATAGGTCCCTGCCCCAAAGAAAACCTGTCTCATCACCACATCAATCCCCTGCCTGGCTGAAAGCCCGAGTTTGTCCAACCACCTGCCAAAAGATGAGGCAAATATCATGCAGATGAAATTGCTGACCTCGACTGTACCCTTTTGCCTCTCTTTAACCAGCTTGGGAAGCATGAAAGCAAAAATTAGTGCATGATGCTGACTTCCTTAAAATCACACAACTAATTTCAATTCAGGTCTTGTATTGAATACATTAAAAATAATTTAAGACCACCTCTTGAAGTCCCAGTTGGTGGGAACAGTTGCTCCATTTCCCTATTTGCAGGTGGTGGAAACCAGGAGCAGCAGTGGATTCTCCTGAACTGGCCAAGGGTCTGAAGGCTGAGAGAAATCATCACACTGACAACAAGGTTGTCTGTCATTACCAGACTTTGACTTGCTGCCCCACCAGCCCCTGATATTAAAGGTCATGTCTTATAGGAGGGAAAAAAAGCTGCCCACAATCCCCAGGAAGCCTGAGGAAGCCACGTTCCTCCTGTAGGGCAGCCCTCTTCAGCTGGCAAAATATGTAATTTCCCCACACCTGGGACATGGTACTCACATAAAGCCAGCAACGTAAGTGTTAGACAATCTGGGAGCTCCTCCTCCATAGGCAGAGCTCGTCTCTCCCAGCCAGACCTTCTTGTCTGGCACGGTCCCACCAACAATCTGGCCAGTGTGGCATTAGGGAAAAAGAGAAAGAGGCAACAGTTAAGTTTTTTGGGTACTGAAATAAACAACATTTTGTGCTTTAGCCAAAGGCTTACTTAGGATGTTTGCATTTAAGGGACAACACTCTGAGATAGGATGTCACAGAAATTTGGATCAAAAGGACTAGAAGTAGATTTACATCCCCCCCCCCAAAAAAAAAATTTGCTACCCATGTAAAACAAGGCGAAAATCACTAAAATCCAGGTCCTGTAATTCTTCTTGTGCTGAGTTGTGCTATATTCTAAGTTATACTGTTCTCAGAATCTCAAAATACAACAAAAAAAAATGCAGCAGGGGAGATGGGATAACCATGACTTACATCCCTGAGTAATTACTACAACAATAAATGAGAATGTTGTAGGTGTGTGATGCACCTGGCACCATGTTTGCTGCATGGCAAACTGCTGGAGATCATTTATTGTTAGTATCGTTAATTTTGATTTTTTTTTTAAATTTACAGCGGCAGCAGCACTCAGGCTTTGAGTATCCCTGTTTATAGCTAGTAAGAAATGGTGCTTTGTTCTGGATTCTCTGCTAACCCCCTGGAAACTGAACATGGGAATGTTTGAACAGGACAAGGCACCTCCAGGACTTCATATATGGCTGCAGCAAAGGTATCCAGCACTTCAGGGCTCAAGAAATCCCCCCTTGTTGCACTCCGTCCATTCACATAGTAACTGAAAACAGGGGAAAAAAACATAGCCAAAATTAGGGAAGAATACCACCAGTGGTACAAAACACCACTGAAAGTATTCAGTTGATTGGTACATTTATCCACAGCATGATTTTTCTGTCCAGTGCTTTTTAATTTTTTGTTTTCCAAATATGTAGGTCTGTCACTTGTATTTAAGGGACTGTCAGATACCATTTCCTAGATGGAGGCAGGATATCACAGAAATTTCCACCAGCAGAATAAGTTTGTTTGCATCTACTCATTAGAATAAGGAAAACATCACCAAGAGCCAGCTTCTGTATATCTTCTCTTGTTGAAGAGTCTGACACTCCTATGTGATTACTTGCTTTACTGTATCAAGTTATATATTAAAAATATCAGATTCCAGCATCTGTCCCTCTGCTGGAATATTTTGGCCACTTGGAGGGAGCCGGAATGTGGGCATCCCTACGGCATGAAGGTTGCCCTCCACCATGAGCAGAAGAGCTTTTAAGTCTGGGTTGTCCACATAAATTGGGATCCCTGTGGTTTTTGCATTTCATCCTATCACTTGGTCCTACCAGAAGTAGTTGAAGCCTTCCAGCCACAAGAGGAAACTAAAACCTGATAATACTAAATTAGTAAAGAACAGCCCAGGGAGGGGAAAGGGCGTGTTTCATGCCTTTCTAGCAACTCAAAATACATAGATAATTCATGTATGTATACATATATATAAAAAATAAGTATGTGCCTCTTCCCACTGTTATCTGACTGCTGCATGTCAACATCCTGCTTTTGACTGTGGGAAGAAAACTCCCTTCACATGGAAATTACTTTCAAACGTGGAGTTCATGGCCCTGGGACCAACTTACCCCACTGCCCCCATGAGCATTTTAAGCCTACAAATCAAAGTCACTGCACAAGAACAAAAGTCCAGGTGCCAGTGCTGCTTGCACTGCGTGTGGGATCTGAGGGTGAGTTACCCACAGAGAGCCCGAAACGACTCAGAGAACAAACTCAAGGGAGCAGGAGGAGCTGCTGGCACTTCTCCATGGACAAGGGTCAGCCAGGCCTGCAGGGCTTTTCCTTTATATCAACTAGATGTGAATAGAGCAAACAAAATGATCCTCTTGCACACGTTGCATTCCCTGCTGCTGTGCTTACGTGACAACCCACCACCGCAACTTCTGGGTCACTGCACCAAGTAGACCCTTTGGAGGCTTCAGCATTTCTGTAACATGCTCCCTCAATTCATCTCTTATTCTGAACAGAGAAATTTGTGGAGAGGCCCCCGAGAAACTATTGAAAGGGGCATTTCATCCCCCTCTTTTCTAGTGAGATTGACAATTCTGTTCAAATTGACATTTTGTAAAGAAAAGGAGGCAGTAATCAGAGTGACACCGGTGTCCAAGTGGTACTTACTGGTGCCATGTGACAGAGTCAATCACCTTCCCTCCCGATTTCAGGAAGCTGCAACCAGAGGGAATGGTGGAGAGCAGGGGGTTAGCAGTACCAGTGGTGGGTCATGGCCCTCCCACCAGTGCAATGCCATGCACAGCTCTCCCCTCTCCCCCCACCTGGCAGTACTGATGGTGAATGCTTGGGGTCCAGGCTTGCAATGGCTTTTAAGCAGGCTTTGGGCAGCCTGGCTGCCTCAGCAGGTTGCTGGGAGGATGAATTGATGTTTGTGTAACACATGGGTGTTTCTTGGGCTAAAAGCCCGTGTTAGCACAACCCTAGAGCCAGTGCTCAATGGAAAAACGTGTGGATCACCGATGTACTGCCAGCAGCTGAGTATTCAAGCCTTGAACTCATGCATGCAGGTAAGATTTTAGTTGTCCTCATTCAAGGGAAAAAAAATTGTTCAACCCATGCCTTGAAGCCTCTTCATGCCTCCTGCATCTAGGGGCAGACAAGCCAAAATTCTCCACACCTGCCCCACCCCAGGGAGTGCTGCTGGCACCTCACACCCCTACCTTCTCAGTAGTCTCTGCGTGTGCTTTCGGGGCTGCCCAACATCGGGGCCGTAGAGCTTGGCATGCTGGTAGAGGACATAGTTATTCAGGAGTTGGCGTAAGTGAATAAAATCTTGCCCCAGCTGGAAGCCATTGATGTGGATACCAGATTTCTTCCTGAAGCTGTTGGGCTCTGGGGAAGACATGTGCACATCAACACCTCACTCTATTTCTGGGGCACAAAATAGGGCAGCTCCATCCACATGGGAAGCACCAGTCCCCTAAGGCTTTACCTGATCTGGCATGGTGTGGGTGAGATATTTGAAGGTGAGCATGAAACCAAAACCCCAGGAGATACAGCATGCTGCTCTACAGCACTCTGTCCCAGCCAGTCCCCATAGGTGACATTCTGCACCTCGTGGGGCATCATTCACCTCATCTCAAAGCCTTGTAGGAGCAGCAAAATCATCTCAATTTGCTCATTCATTGTGCCTTCTTGTGAAATCCCTCTTTGCAAATTAAGACCTTAATGTCTCTTAATAAAACATCACCTTGCCTTTATGTGCCATCATCCAAAACATCCAAAGTTACCAGCCCAAACCCTGTGGTGGTACTTTTCCAGGTGACAGCTGGCCTGGCCAACAAGCACTTACCATTCCCAAGTTCCCAGGAGATGTTGTACCTCTGGGAAGCACAGTAGTCCAGCAGCGCCTGGGCATTCGAGCTGTCCCACTGCAAGCCACCTTTCCGCAGCAAGGCGTTGAGTCCAAAGATCAGGTGAAACCCTGAGCAGTTTGCAAAGCTGTAGAGGATATCCAGTGTATTTCCTGCACAGAGGAGAAAGGAGGGGTGTTTATCTCAAGATTAGAGTGTGCTTGTTGAGCTCCGGCCAAGCAACAATCTTTACTGCCTGTATTTATTTAGCCTGATGCTGCAGATGTGACAAAATCTCTCAGCCAGGCAGAAGAGGCCTGACTACACAACATCTTGCAAATTTTGAGAACCTCCCAATTCCTGCAGCTCAATACTATTAAACATGAGGCGGCAAACAGTAGAAAAAGAGTTCTCTGAGTATTTTTCTAAGTGGGTGAAATGTTTCTTTCTCAGTGGTTTCAGCTCCTAACAGCCTACGGCCCTTTTACCGTGGGGCAGAGAATTGCATCCCCCTGTTTAAGTCTTACTTGTAATGGTGGTGTTTTTGTGCTTTTTCCAGTTCTGTTCGGCAAGAATCAGCTTCTCCTGGCTGGGCCATTGGGCCAGCAGCACCTTCTCAACAGCAGCAAATGCAGGCCTCGAGCCACAAGCCTCTGTAGGGCAGAAGGTTAATAGGAATTAACTCCTCACCTCCACAGCCGGGGAACCCTTGTTCCAGTGAGCTGATAAAGCATGGGCTGCCATGCCTGAGGGGCAGATAAGCCAACCTGGCACGTAGTGGTGTGTCTGGGATCACAACCCACCTTGCTGTGGGTAGGAACAGGGCAATGCTTCCTGCACTGCCCATCTCATGCAGGGGAAAGTGCTGACTTCCCCACACATCTCGCTGGCAGGAGTCATAAGACACTTTTCCTTCAAAGTTAATGTTTTTTCTTAAAACATGCAATCCAGGAACAAGCCATAACCAGGGAGGAAGGCACAAGACAGAGTCACAGGAAGTGGCCACTTAGCAAAGTGCTATGAGGGGAAAAGTACCCTTTGAAAGTACCCTTTCAGACTTTGAAACTGAGCATCATGGGTTGCACCATTGTGCTATGTGCCACAGGAACAGACAGGATAATTTTCATCTGAAACACCTCTTGAAGAATTTATGCACTTTTGCTAAGTTCAAAGAGAAAATACCAAGCTCAAGCAGTTGGCAGGGGTATAGCAGGTTTACAATTGCCCTGTCAAAGCAGCGGGAGGGCAAGGCCGCACCCCCAGCCCAGCTCTGTGGCTTTGGCAGAGAGATTGAACACTCTGCTCTCCTCAGATTATTTCTTCCACCTGTTAGTTAATTTTCATAATGAAGCCACAACTTCTGAACTGACCTTGACTGCCTCCCAGGCAGTGGGGGAGCTCCCAAGATTGCTGCAGGTGGCAGCGGACAGCAAAGGGAAAGTCTCAGCAGGTGCCAGGGAGGATGCAAGTTCCCCCACATCCTCTCTCACTTTCCCACGGCTGGTACAGTTCTTCCCACAAACCATGCTGAAAGTCCACAGATCTCTGCTCCGTGGATGATAGCAATACTGACCCTGTGGAGGGCCCTCAGCACTTCTGCTGTGCCCTTGCAGCATCCTCAGCCTGTATCAAAGACCCTCCAAAACCCAGGATGGTTTTGAGTATAACACATTGATACCCATTTTACCTTGCTGTGCCTGAAGTTCCCAGAGGATTTTTTCTTCTGAAGTTGAATCCTTGTTGGGATCAAAGATAAGAAAGTCTGTCTCAGTGCCACCAAACCTCAGGAAACCTGGGGACAGGGCCGTTGCCAGGGCACGCAGTTTGGAATTGCTGAGGAAGGAATGCCGAGAAACAGAAAACCACTATACTTTTGTAGACTGTGTAGAAGGTAAACGTGGCAAGCACTTTGAGCAACATGCTGTAATAGGTGACCTAGGGCTACCCAGTAGCCTCAGGCCACTCCTGACGCCTTGCTGGAATCTTCATCCCAGCCCTCTGCACTGTACAAGAGGAACACTGATGGCCAAATGAGCCAGGAGAGTGTCTATAAGGTAACAAGGGGAGGACATGCCTGAGGGAGTGTGGTCATGGGCAGGGAGTCAAATCCTGGGGGCAAAGTAAAGCAAAACTTCAAAACAGGCTTGGGTTTTTTGTCCTAAATATCATCCTGTCCTCCTCCCCTAGATTTTTTGATTTTGTTTATGCAACACCAAAATAAACGTCCTGTGAGAAGGTGGATGCAAAACTGACTTTACATCATCAGCCCCGACTTCCATTGACAACAGCCAAAGGAATTGCCTTTGTACCCAAGGGAAATTAAGAGTCCCTGCTGGGACTGGCGTTAACTTTATCAAAGCAGGTGTACAAAAGAATGTAACTCTGTGACTTGCTCACACCCCGTGCAGAATGTGCATCACCGACACCCAGCCTTCTCTGGAGGAAACTGCGAGGCATTGGAGGCTGCTGGGTGCATTAGGCACTATCTGCTCCTGGTGACAAACAGCAGATTAGAGGCCACCAAGTACTTCCTACTTCTCGTGGTGGCAGGGCTGGCCTCAGGCTGAACCCCAAGGTGTGCAGCTGGGGCTGAATGTTGGGGACCTGAGCACTTTCCGGTAAAGCTGGATTACACCTTTCTCACCACCTCAGTGAGGAGGAAAACAAGCAAGTGGTGGGAAGAGGGAAATCAGGACTGGAGGATTCACATGCTTTTTGAACACTTTCATAGTGGGTGATCCCACCATCTGCTTCCCTGGGCAGACTGTTCCAGTGCATGACCACCCTCTCAGTGAAGAAATTTTTCTTAATATCCAATCTAATCCCCCCGCAGTGCAACTTGAGGGCATTTCCTCTCCTCCAGTCACTTGTTACCTGGAAGAGCTCGACCCACATCTCACTATAACCTCTTTTCCGGTAGTTGTGGAGAGAGATAAGGACACCCTGAAGCCTCTATTTCTCGAGGCCAAACAACGGCAATCCCCTCCGTTTCCTNACCCTTTTTTTTCAGTGCCAAAAAACCGCTTTTCCCCCCTTTCTCTTTTTTTTTTTTTTTTTTTTTTTTTTTTCTGCTCTCAAAGCAGCTCCTCTCCCAGGCTTATCCCCGAGCTGACCCTTCTCTGTATCCACCCAGCCCAGCCACCCCTCCCCCGAGCACAAACCAGCCGGCGAGGCTCGCACCTGCGGAAGGTACCGCCTTCTGCCCTGGGAGGATGGAATTAGTGAACCCTGAAGCAGCCTCTCCCCGACCCCAATTCCAGGGGTGGGGAGCTCCCTGTTCCCCCCAGCTCGCTCCGTAGCGCGTTTGCCGAGATGGCCCGCCCCTCCAAGACCTTTATTCCTTTGCCCAAAGGGGCGAGAGGCGGCTCACCTGAGCAAGGCGACGTAGCGCGGGTCCCGGGCGAGGCTGGCATCCAGCGTGAGGGAGAGGAAAGCTGGGCTCACCTCCCCTCGGGGGCTGCCTCGGAGCCCCAGCCGCAGCACCGCCGCCCTCTGCCCCTCGGCCAGCGCCGGCAGCAGCGGCAGCAGCAGCAGCGGCAGCAGCATCCTCCCCTCCCTGCCCGCCGCGCCGCCGCTGCCGGCACCACCCCCGCGGAGGGCGGGCCCGGGGCTGCAGCGCTCCGCTCCGCGGGAGCGGAGAACCGCGCTGGCGTGAGCAGGACCTTCCTCACCCTCTGGAAGGGCTCCAGCAGCATCTTCGGGCCTCAAATCAGCTCCAAGGTACCCGAAACCCGGTGTTACCCAAAAGAGTCAACCATTGCGAAATGAACCTGTGTTTCCAGCTGGTTCCTTTCCTGCTCACACCTTAGCAGCCTTGCAGCCGCCTCCTCCAGCATCCCGCCCTGCCCGAGCGGCCCTGGGCATTTCCGTGTACAAGCAGCGGGCTGGAAAATGGCTACAGGCTGAACGCTGCCGCTCCAGGGCTGAGATGTCAGCTTGGCACCACAGCTACGGCCTTCACTGCGGGAAACCGAGTCCCAGCAGCACACAGCCGTGTCAGGCTGAAACCTGCCTCCCCCTGCTACACTGTTGGAACAAGTGTGTGTCCTAATTACAGAAGCATGAAATTTGGAATTACTGTTGCAAAAAAGATTCAGGCCGGCTCTGGGCCTGCCCCCAGGTGCTCCCTGTAGAGTCCAGTCTGTACCGAAACTCCTTCTTTGGCAACAGCTGGCCTTGCCTGGGAGGCCTGTCAGGGAAGAGCCAGCTGCCGCCACAGAGCAGGTATGGCTTAGTGTCACAGAATGGCTTGGGTTGTTCCAAACCCCACACCATGGGCAGGGATGTCTCCCACTAGACCTGTCCAACCTGGCCTTGAACACTTCCAGGAATGAGGTGTCCATAGCTTCTCTGAGCAACCTGTGGCAATGCCTCACCACCCTCACAGTAAAGAACTTCCTGACATCGAGTCTAAACCAGCCCTCCTTCAGCTTAAGGCCATTCCCCTCTTGTCCTGTCACTCCATGCTCTTGTAAAATGTCCCTCTCCAGCTCTCTTGTCATCACTTCAGCTACTGGAAGGTGCTCTAAGGTCACCCTGGAGCCTTCTCCTCTCCAGGCTGAACAACTCCAGCTCTCTCAGCCTCTCTTCAAAGGAGAGTTGCTCCAGCCCTCTGATCACCTCCATGGCCTCCTAACAGGTCCACATCCTTATTTTGGGGGCCCAGATCTGGATGCAGTACCACAGATGGAGTCTGGAGTAGAGGGGGACAGTCACCTCCCTTGACCGACTGCCCACTCTCCCTTTGATGCAGCCCAGAATACAATTTGCTTTCTGGACTGCAAGAATGTTCCTAAGTTTCCACGCACACTACTGAAACATTTGCAGAGTTTTTATACAATTCCACTTAGCACCACCATTACATTTTCTACCTGCACCAGTTCATCCTGAAGTGTCCATGTTGCTAACGAAGTTTGTTTTGAAAACAGCTGTCTGCTGGAACAGGCTGTTAATCTGTTACTTTATTTGGGTGCAGTGCTTCCCACACGCACCAAAGTTTGGGCATTAATAAGTGTGGCTCAAGTGCTCGCCTGCCTGGCCCTTCCTGTTCCTGCTTGCTCTGCATTTTTGTACTATTAAGTAACTCTCCACCGGAACTAGAAGAACTCGACCAAATTAACTCTGTTTTTGATAAACGCATCCACGGTCCTGCCAGAAAGGAAACATCAGTGACACTTCTGACTATCTCAGTATCTTAGTCAGGGGAATGCTTCCCATTTTGGGGGTGCAGCACCAATTATCCACCTACACCCCAGGAAGGGCTGAGGTGACTGTGTGCCAGAGGAATAACTCATCTATCAGCAGATGACTGGAGTACCAAACTCCCTAGTCCCATGGGTAAACTAAGGATATGAGAATGTAGCACAGTGTGTGAAAATTCATTGCCGCAAACCTAGCTAAGGTTGTTACTACAGGTACAGGAAAAGTCAGGAACTGTCAGGCAAGATGCAGCCTGTGCACAAGTTTTTTCTGTTGGAATTCCCTACTTCTGCCTTCATCTCCTCCATGTTCTTCTTTGGGAAGAAGCACTTTGAGTCCCTTGCCACTGTGCTTTATTTCTCACAGCAAAGGCACAAGGTGTGTGTTTCAAATGGTCAAGGCTATGGTTTGGATTCAGTTGCTGTGTGCAGATGTGCGTGTGTAAAGTCTAGCATATGTTGTGTTTTTAGCAGCCTGCAAAACCTTGTATCTGGAAAACAATGCCTTCTAGCATTAGCTTAAGAGACTGAGGTACTAAATGAGAAGTGGCAGCTTTTGCCTGGGCGTTTTTCACATGGTTTTATACATATTTTTAAATATTGCAGAGTAGGGGAGATCAGTACAGATGTATATGGACTCATGGAAATTAGGGCAGAATTTGAGTGATGCCCTGTGAGCTACAAGGGGAGCACTTAAGAACTAGGACTAGGCTTAAGCCCACTTGAGTGTTACTTGAAGCCAGCTCCAAACAAACATCCCATCCCACTTCCTCACTCCACAGAAAGCCTACACCCTGCCTTGTGACATTCAAATGCTTTGGTCTCACAGCTCCTATCAGGCAGTTCTGCTTCTCCCACACCAGTGATGCCATTAGACACAGTGATGACTAGGTTTTTATAGCTAGAAAGAACTAAAGATAAAACCTCCTGGGAATTTCAACTGTCTAACCGCAGCAGCACCATGCTATTGCTAACAGGGGCACCACTGCTCTTCCTGGGCAAGCACCAAGACCTGATATATTTTTATCTATATATATGTCAGTGCTTTACCTCGTGCATAGTAAGGGAATTCAGAAGGGAAGAGCTGCCTGTACAAAAGGCAAACAATTCTTGTGACAGAGCAGTGTTGGGGTAGATGAACAGAGCTGACCTGTGTCAGAGTACTGCTCTGTTTCTGTATAAGAAGTCTCAGGAAGATGAAACTAAGGCTAAGCTGATGCCAAGAAGGCATGGAAACTGTAAAAACAGAGATGCCTGTCAGAGTGGTTTTGTAAGCTGTCCTTCCTCCCTGCCCCAAGCCTGCAGCCAGACCTTGTCCTGACACAGCACACAGCTCTCAGCACTCCCAGCTGGTTTTATTTCTGAATGCAGCTGGTTATGGGAGTCTGAGATAGCACACACTGTTTAGTCAGAGATGGAAATGACACCTTGGGTCTAGATTTTAGCAGTTCTCTTTGAAATGCACACAGAGATGAAATGAAGCTTTAAAAGGAAGGACAAAGTGAGAGCTAGGACTAACTCACGTGGAAATAGCTTTCCAGAACACAGGAACATGATAGGTCTCATTCACACAATGAAAATTAACAGCTAAACATTACCCTAAGCCTGACTCTCTTACCAGTCCTCCTAGGGAGACAGTTTTCAGTAAGTTATGTACAGACGTTCTTGAAAGCACAGAATTATGACTCAGGGGAAGGAAGGGAATCACATAAACACAAGAACTGGTCTGTGTGGGCAAGTTGGAAAGTGGAGTGAATAGAAATAAAAACTAAGATATATGCTCTGAGGTTTTAGGTCAGAACATCTCTCTGCACCTGAGCAGACTTGCACACGCAGTAGCTCTGATCCAATATACTGTGGGTCATGAAGACATGGCAGGAACATCCATGTTTTTATGACCTACTTTAGCTTTGAAGCATCTGCCATTATTTTACATAGAAATAAGATAAATTCATCAATGCTGCTTCTTTCCCTTTAACACGGGCCTTAGGATACAAACATCCCATTGAAGCAAGAGAGAAATACTTGCTTTTCCAAAATATCTTGAACCCATCCTTAGCATAAGCTTTCTCACAGCACATCCACCCATGACAGACATTTACCAAGCCAATGCATTCCCATTCCAACACCTGCATGTTTTATACATACATACATATATATATATATTTTTTTTTATGAGCCCAGTTCTGTACTTGGTACCGAAGTACCTCAGCATCATCTGGCAGCACAAAAATACCCTGACCAGCATCTGTTGTATTCCTTTGTATTCCCTCTCCCATCTCCAGCCAGGGGAAAAGCCCAGGTAAGAAAGCTTTATATGAAAAGCATTTAATCACACATTATTACATACTGCAGAAAGAAAAAGCAGTCTGAAATACATGTACTGCCTTGCCTGAAAAGCTTGATTTTGGGAAAATAAGACAAGCTACATATAGCAAAGTTTCAGTGCAAATTAGTGCAGCTTCATTTAACTTCTGATGCTCTCAAAGGTCACAGAGAAAGCCTTGGGGGAGTTGCATTCATCCATCTGGCAGAGCACAGCCTGTGTAAACAGAACAGCAGAGACAAGAAATGCCAACCCGGTTTTTCTTTCCAGACCAGCTTTATGCAGATTTAAAACCACTCTCTTGTGTCAAACCAGCTTTTCCTACATTTTCACAGGAGCTCTGGCACTTGTACAGAATATTGACTTTATTCCTAAGTGTGTATCTCATCAAAACCTGATCTTGCAGCAGTGCAAAGTGTTACAGTCATGTACGGTGTGAGGGTACATTTAGCAACTGGCAGGAATTATATTTTCCTGCTGTTCACCTCTGCTATATAAATATAAAAAAAATGTACACTTTAGTTAGCATGCAAGTACAAATATCATGCAAAGAATTGTGACAGAGGTTACTGGCTCATGAACTATTCTGTAATAAATGTAGCAATTAACAGATTATTTCCACAACATCTGTTATTGCAGTAACTCAGTACTCAGAGTGAATAATCTTATAATAACTTCCTGGGGTTCTTTTCCCCGCCAAAAACACACAAAACTGGATCAAACTTTGGAAAAGCACCATTAAGCACAAATAAACCTTTAGGGCAACTGGGTTTTCTTATGTGGGTACTACATCACCTGCTTAGATATGTATTCACAGTTATGCTGGAATGAGCATCATCTGCTTTTTGAATGTAACACAAAGAAACCAGTAGAGAATTTAATATTATCTATTCATTTGTTCAAATGAATATATCCTAATTAAAAGGGCAAGCCATTAAGAGACAGACTTACATAGCCTCAAGTCACGGCAAATATTGCTTCTGCCCTTGAGGGCCAACTATTTTTAGAGCCAACTTAACATTTTTTCATGTTTCCAAATCCCATTGTGCCTTAGGCACTTAAATATCAGTAATGGGATTCCCCTGTGGGCACTCAGAGTACCAGTGGAAATGAAACATGCTGCCTCTCAGAAGTGCTGGGTTTAAATTCCTGACCTGGTTTAATACTGAATGCAGTCAAATATTGCATTTATCCAAACTGTGTAAGCCACTATGAAGAATCACAAGTATGGGTTTAGAAGCATGTTTCTGCTAAACAAAGGCTTATAAAGAATTTATTCAATTGCTCCTTATGATTTCTCTAATGCCACAACAAAATGAGCAGTAGAATACCAGCATTTTCATCAGTTTTTCACCATAACCCCTTCTGTCAATCATTCAACATCTAACACCCCCACTGGATTTAAAAACATTCCTGTTTATTTCTAGAACCCCAACATAATTAACCTGAGTAACAAGTCCCCAGTTTAACTAAAGTTTATCTTACTTTGCTGAGAAGAGACACCCCATTTTACACAGAAATGCCATGTGTAGGTGTGCCAGTACACTGGCTACTGTAATTCAAAACTACTTTCATGCCCTCATGAGACCCCACCTGGAATACTGCATCCAGGTCTGGGGTTCTCAGCACAAGAAAGCCATGGACCCTGTTGGAGCAGGTTCAGAGGAGCTCATGGAGATGTTCAGAGGGCATCGCAGGGGAGATGCTGCAGCACCTCTCAAATGAACATGGGCTGAGAGCGCTGGGTTGTTCTTCATGGAGGAGGCTCCAGGGCTTTTAACAAATGAGGGAGAGAGACTTTTTAGAGGGGCCATATAGTGATAGAACAAGAGGAAATGGCTTTAAACTAAAAGATTGGATGTTAGGAAGAAATTCTTTACTGTGAAGGTGATGAAGCACCGGTGCAGGTTGCCCGAGGAGGCTGCGGATGCCCCATCTCTGGTGTTCAAGGCCAGGCTGTGTGGGGCTCTGAAAAACCTGATCTAGTGAAAGATGTCCCTGCCCACAGCAGGGGGATTGGAACTAGGTGATCTTTAAGGTTTCTTCCAACCCAAACCAGTCAATGAATCTTTAATTTAATGCACCAGGCTGCCCCAGCTTTCAAGTCTGCCTTAATGTGCAGGCCATTGTCAAGTACTGCACATCAGCTCTAAAGTTTACTGAACCTCAACTGAGGAAGGTTCAGGCATCCTCAAAACTACTTTCATGAAGCCTAACCTTTTGCTAGAGCAAATCTGGTTCAGATACCTTTAAAAATCCTGACTAGTGCAACTGACACATGCCCATGGAGTCCCAGAACTTGACAGGGCTTCTCAAAAGTCAGTTCTTTAAGACTTCATCTTTATGTAGTCTTCACATTTAAGCAAGAAATTAAAAAACCTTAAAAAAAAAAAAGAAGTAAACTTTCTGTTTGGAAGACTGCTTCAGAAGCATCCTGAAAGAATTATCTCAGGGAATTCCCAGAGGCTGAATATGAATTTGATATTTGCATTTTTAAAAAAGGCTTAAACTATGCATCATCTATGACCTCTGGGACAACTCCTTTGTTATGAATTGCATCTCTATTTCTCTCCTTCCATTAGCTACACTTAGAGTACAGAGAATCCTGCAAGCAGGAACTTTGGAGTAGCTCACTCAAGTGCACGTCCTAAAGTGAATATCCAAAGATATTATATAAGTCAGCTGTGAACATAAGCTCCCAGCAGAAGTAGACACCAGGCAGTCAGTCCAATCCCCAAAGCACTCTTAGGGCTATGTCTAAAACCAGGAATAGATTAAGATGATTCTGTCCTATTGCTCAAGAAGTTCATAATCCAAACCTTCAAATGAAGTCAACTTTCCAGGAAACATTCTGAACTCAGAACTCACTCAAAATTGTGGTATACAAAAGACATTAAATATTTATTAAATTACAGCAGCTTTAAACAGGAGAGTTAAAAAGCTTTAAAATATCCAAATTTTGGATTCATGATTTCTCTTCGTGACAGTCAGTAGGTCCCTGGGATATCTGTTGGCACCTTTAAGAGTTCTTCGACTTCTTCCTGCAAAGCCTCAGCTTTTTCACTCAACAGCATCTACAATAAGAAAAAAACAAAGAAACAAAAATTAGAAAACAAATACAAGCATTGGCTATAACTCTTAGACAGATTAAAACACCAGTGTTTCTTTCCAAACTTGCACCTGGGTCTGTCTAAAAGACTTCTGCTGCTGCTCCCAGGACCACAGCAGCTTTGCCTCAAAGCACTAACACTTGCACCAACATTTTTTTGCTGATTAGAGTACACCCCTATAAAAAGCAGTCACACAAAAATTCATACAGCACACAGCTGGTTTTCTGGATTCTGCCATCACATAATATGCCAAATTTACAGTCCATAAACAGTTTTGTCTGGAACTGTTAAGGAACATTTTTAACCTTAGACATTTATTTTCCAGGTTGGAATAAACATTTTTAAGTTGTGCCTGCTGAGTTGCCAACTTCTTCCTTTATTTGAAATTTCTTACTACAGCATTTACACCAGACATACAGGACTCCTGATATCAGCAGCTGTTTAATCCACTGCCCTGAACTGTTTGTTGCTGGTGGTTGGAGAAGAACAGGACTCCATGCAAAGCACTCTTCTAACTTCCTAGTTAGAGAAAACTCCATTTAATATCTGAGCATGAGAGTAGGCTAGATTGCTAGATTTGGCATGGATGTAGGTAAGGAGTCTGCATTTATCCCTTTCTTTTGGCTCCCACAGCAGCAAAGTAAAAAAAAGCAGCGAGACGCCTACAGCCACATTATCTGAACGTGACCTTTTAAGTGCAAAATCCCCAAAGTTAGCATGTTTACTTCATGAGAATGTACAAACCAAAACTTTCTAATTGACTGCCTTATTTTTACACCAACCACCCATCCTTTTATTCTGGACATTTCCTTACTTCACCAAGAGCTTGCTCTTTTAATAGAATCAAGCATGAGGCCAATGCCATTGCAACAGCAAATGATGAATGGAGATAGAGAGAGAATACCATCACTTGATAAAGTACTCACTGTATTTTTTGTTTAGACACAACTCAGTATTTGTTACAGAACCTGTACATTCAAAATGGAAAAGAAAGGAAAGAATAACGGGGAATGACAAAAGCAACCTAAATAGGTGACCTAACCCTGCACTGTGGTGGTTTCCATTTCTCCAACCCTAAAAATCCTATTCTTTTGTCACAACTACCACTAGAACTTCTCTAAGATAGTTCCTGAGGTATTGGCAGAACTGAGCATTTCCAGTTAAGACGACCCAGCACAGAGACCACTGTAGTCATTCAATTCCCACATTTCATCACACAAGCTGTCAAGCATTTTTGCCCTTTGTTTTCCTTCTGAAAAGTAGCACCACTTGGTGCTATCCTGTATACAACAGGTTGTTCTTAGTACAGATCAGTATTTGGATCACAAATATCCACTAGTGCCTTCACTAGTAAACTGAATTCTTCCCTTTTAATGTCATTCAAACATCCACTTTTGACATTTTGGAGTTCTGAAACAGGCTTTTATAGCTTTGTTTCTAACTCACCTTTGCAGATGAAACAATTTGTCTGGCTTGACGTCGTGACAAGTGCTCAATCATCTTGACCAGAGTTTCTGGATTTGCATTAGCCAAGTGTGCTAAAGTTTTGTACCCTGCATTATAAAGCTGTTTTGCTCGTGCCTGAAAGCGCAAAACTGTGTTAGATTATTAGAAAAGGAAATAAGAATTACTGGTAAGTGCCAATCTCTGCACCAACCTCAAACATTTCATTCTGCATATCAGTTCGATTCTCTTTTTTCTCTTTCTACCATGAATACTCACCGAGAATCTTTATAGCCCAAAAGCACAGCTTTACCACTAAGATTTACCCCCCTAGCAATCTTACACAGCACTTAGGAACCCACTAGCCTATATTTTCTCTGAGCCTAGATGATACCAACTCTGCTGTCTTCTGTTGCTGCCATGTTTTCTGCATTCACTGTCACTGACAGGAATGACAGTCCCACATTCTTTGGAGGTGCCTGTCTTGTTTAGTTTCTCAGATTAAAGCCTTACTGCCACTAAATTCAATGGTTTTCTGACAAACTGATTCTACAGTATACTGGACAGGCAAGTTAAATCATTTTGCAAAGAGCATAACTTAGGACTGAAGCCCCAAAAGAGCTTTTAGTTTAATAGGAGTCTTTGATTCAGAGACTGGTTAAATTTCTTATTTAAAGTACATGCAGTACTGCAAGTGATTGCCAAAGCTCCCAATAGGACTTTGCATATTTCTGTAAGGATCTTCTAACTTAAATATGTAAATTCCTATTCCTCTTTACTCCCATGAACTGAAGAATCCTTACCACAAAAGAAACCTGAACTCTGTTTTCCAGCTGAGTATACAGCTAAATTATTGTCCAAATACAGTCTTTTCACAGTTGCTGTGGCAGCAGCCAGAGGAAAAACATTTGCTCCAGCTCCCATTTCCCCAACAGCTCACTTTTCCCCCAGCCTCCAGACCGCTGTGGAATATCCGCATTATGCTGAATTCCCAGTAACAAATTAGCTCGGTCTTCCAGATACACTTGAAAGGCACAGTAACATTTAGCACACAAGTTTATATTGAAAAGTTCCATCGAGCCAGGTTTACTGACCTCTAGAACCCCTGCTACCTCCATCAGAGGGATGAGTTCTGTCTTAACACAGTATGTCAACCGCTTGGTAAGTTCTGCCAGCAAGGCTTTATAAACCCAGAATTCTTCCAATTCCTGCAGAGACAAAGACTGCTAAAACTCAGATCCAAAGTTCTCTATTTGGGGAATATGACTGACAAAACTCTGCTGCGGCAACAAGCATATATTTGGCTTTTAGATGGAGCAAGCACAATTATTTCTAGTCATCCTTTCAGACAGTTGCAGAGGTGTATTCAGCACTCTTCAGCCGAATACCCCAAAGCTGGGGCAATTCTAAAGGATAACCAATGCATTATTTCAATTATTTAACCAACAGCACTGACAGTGATCAATGCCCTGTACAATTTGTATATTTTCACATTCTCAGTGCATAAAGCTTACTTTTACTGTCAGAAATGTCACTGTATGAGCGTGCTTTGCTCAACAGGAAAAATAACTTCGAACAGGAAAGGTGAAGAAACATTTTTGCACAGGAAAGGTGAAATACCACACTTGTATCCAGTTCTAAAGTAAGAGAACAAAACTCCAGATTTTGCAAAACCAAACCACAAAGAATTTATTTACATTCTTTTAACACAATACCTCACAGAAATGTAGAAGACAGGATGCAAAGGAGGCAGCAGAATTGAGGAGATTTTGCACATATCCTCGGGACATGTTAAATTTCTCTGAAACACTCCATATATTGGTCTCTTTCAATAGGGTATAAAGGACAAATGTCAGGTAGAGCCTGTTCACCACAGCCATGTCCACATTCTAGGAATAAAACAAGCTAGAACTCAGAGCCAGTATCACACTGCAGGTGTTCTGTCAGTACTACAAGGCAAATCTTTTCATCTCTACTCCCTTCATAGCTTTAAAACATTTCAATATTACACACAAAGACATTAAAACATTAAGAAAACCAACCAACGAGGTGAAAAGAACTTTAACAATCAGAACAGTAACAAACAACACTAGCAGAAGAATAACCTAGAATTTGTAAATAATCAAATGAAATGACTGAACTGTCATCTTAGGTATGAGAAACCAACCTACCTTTTTGATGGCTTGACCAGAAGCCTTTTTTGTAATAAAGCTTTCAGGTACTCCAACAATATCTGCTACTTTTTGCTCCGATGCACTTAGCTGGTTGAACTAAAATAAGATTTAATAAAGAATTTTCAGATATTTAGTTCTTTTAATATTATAGGAAACACAAGTGTATTATTCACAGTGAAACAATGCTTTTCAGCGTCTCTGTAAGCAGAGTAGTACTACAGTCACTAGTCACAGGCAGATCTGCAACTTCTTTGCCTACTTGTTTGAATTATCTGTAGCTATCCATCTCTGAATGCCTCATTTTAACAGAATTAAATAGATTTTAGTGCCCCCCCAGTAAAAAATAGCGTATTTCCCATCAAATTGTTACCCCACTACATGTCCTACGTGTACAAATCCCCTGCAAATTTAATACCCAGGATTACTGAATGCCCCAATGCACATTTGCTAGCAAAATCTCACCTGTCTCAAGTATATCATCCAATCTGGGCTACAGGTAGAAGTCAAATCATAGGGAGTTGCCAGGTATAGGAGATGAAGATTGCTCTCAAGAATCAGCCCCTCCAAGCCCTTCTTCAATTCTTTGTACAGAAGATTGCAGTATGCCAAGTCTATAGAGCCTAGAACAAGCACACAGGGTAAGAACAAGCACAATTATAAACAGGCACACAGAGTTAAATGAAGTACATTTTAACATAAAATCAGTCTTTATCTTCCACAAAAGCTTGTTATGCCATCTGAACCGGAGAGAAATATCTGTAATCTGGATAACTGTTCAAACCTAACATGAGTAGTGAAGCAAAACTGAGGAGAGGCAGTCACCTATTTCCATGTATGTTCATTCTGTGTGGTTTTGGAGTGCTTCTGAAATGCCTTGGCTTTAATGAAATCCTGCATTAATGCTGTAGATTAAAGGAACCCTTCAGATTCATCCTATTTCAATTGCATTCCATACCCCAAAAGCTTTATGCTATGACAGGAAAACAGAACTTCCTGATATATATTTTTTAATTACAATTGGTCTACATGTCATATGCTCCCTTTCCTTATTAAGCTTTCCAAGAAATCCTTCTGTTTACAATAACCTATTCATAACAATTAATTATAAAACAAGGTCCTGAGCCACTTTGATTACAACCACTAAATCAAATCTTTAAGTCATTTTTTAAGGGTATAGTTCTGGTTTTTTTCCCACTGGGATCAATATTATTACACTTCATTCCCATTGTGTGGGAAACACAGGAAAAGGTAAAAGGATTTTAGGGCCTGAGAATTAAAAGCAGGTTTCAGAATTACAGGGAAAGAGTTTTTAGAGATCAGCTTCCGCCTGCAGGAACTTTAAGAAGATACAAGTATATAACAGGCAAGGACACTGAAACAATGGTTCAAGCTTCTAGGTTCAGCTGAGACAGCTCTTAGAGTTGCAAAAATTATGCTTAGTAAGATAGATAAAGCTGAACTGAATAACGGAATACTGTGCAAGGCTTAAAACAAGCAGGTATTGTTTATAACAAGCATACGTGCACTATTAGAGATTAGTTAAGAGAACTGTCAGTAATTTTTATAAGAATGCCATTGGCTGAAACACTTTTAAGAATGGTCTGTAACCAGGAAATTCTCTGGAATTCTGTGGCTACACGAGCTCGTATTGTCTCCTGTACGTGAGATTGATAAAATAATTAAAAGGGCTCATGGAGTGTCAGTCCCAGGTCCCCGTCCTGTTTGCATAAACGCCGACACCATTGCATTCAGTTACAGACTACTTCACTCCCATTTTCAGTCCAGTACATCATGTAGTAAAACTGTTTCTCTACAACTTATTTTTCATTGCAGTTTAATAATAAGAATAAAAATAGCCTTACCTTTATATGTAGCTTTACCCAAGGGTGTGATTGTCAGTGTACATTTGGAATTGCGGTCCTTCTCAGATGTTCTTCCTTTTAAGAGTCCTTTTTCTATTAGATTTTCCAGCCCATCTTTAATTATCTCTGAGAGGCTCTTCTCTTTGGACAGCAGCTGCTGCTGAACACCCAGCAATGTACAGCACATGAAATTGTCCACTTCCTCATGGGTAACTGCTATCTGCACCGGTTTGGGAAGTGATTAGCATATTTAAAGTTATAATTTCACAAATTTAATAAGATACAGGAAAAAAATTACTGAATAAAGAAGGAGTTTGTGTTTCTATAGGAATACATCCCAACAAATAGAATGATAGCTACTCAGTGGTGGATCTGATGGGACCGCTCTCCATCCGTTCTATTACTCTAGCTACTGCATCATGTTAACTTGTTTCCACTGTTTTATTTGTATTTTGAATCAAGTTTCAGAAATAGAAATATTAATATTATGTTGTATAATAAAGTGGATATATTTTTTGCTTTTACACATAAAGTAATTGTGTTACATGATTACTTAATAAGTGAGTTAAATGAAAAGATTAACCAAATTTTTGTCCTTATCTGATTAGACACTGTTCTGAACTGGTAAGCCCAAGTGTTTAGCAGTCTGTCTTTTTCTACAGACTCAACAGGCGACATTTTCTTGGCATTTCCAAGCATTTAAGCTACTCACAGAGAAGATTAATTGATACCTTCAGTCCAACCAAAGATAACAACAGGCTCTGCATTCCCTTGGCCAACTCCTGCAGAAGATTGCTGTAGCAATTCTCCAAAGGACTGTGAACTAAATCCTGAACCTAAAACGAGCAAGGAATATATTAGTACAAAGGAATATTCATGCATTAATTTTACACTTAAACCTCCCCCTGATTCTTTATAAGCAGAATTATGTATGTAAGTGTAAACAACTGAAGTTTACAGTTGACATCTGAAAACAAAACCCATAAAGGTATTATTACATAAGTCAAATACTCACAGTTTTAAGAAGTGAATAAAAATTAAGCTAGGCAGCTCAGCTCCTCCTGTTTATTCCACCATCTTAACCCAGCAATTTAAATTACCAACAGCTTTGTAAAATTTACCAAGTGTTTGTCTTTTTCTTGCACTATGAGAATACTTTCTCCAGCACTGTCAATACCAGCTCGACCAGCTCTGCCAATCATTTGTTTGTACTGGTTCTTCTTCAGGAAGTCATTGGCAACATAAGGAGCCCTGAGAATCACCCTGCAAAGAAGCCTTTCATAAGTTATGCTTTATATTCAAATTACTAAAGCAGCAATAAAACGTTACAAATTCAAATTCATTCTTTATATGTGCCCCTTACCTAGTAACTACTAAAAATCAAATGCACCTCTTTGGACAGATGTGTAAATCAATTGTAAAGCATTAAATTATTTAAGGTGTACTAAATGTGCACACAGAAGTGGATTCTTAGCAAACAGTCTTTGGTCACACAGAGTACAGCAGCCCCATAATCAGAACTTGTATGTGAAAAGATAATACATTTTTGTGTTAAAACATATTCCAACTGTAACTCCTTAGGAAAGGTTTGTTTTACAATTCAAACACTGTTCTTAGGACAACATCTAAAGAAACCACTGTTGTCTTGAATAACACTACTAAAAACACTGAAGCATTTTTCAATGTATTAAATTTTCCTTTATCAATTTAGGTAAGTGCTCTTCAGTGATGTACTCTGAGGTACTTCCTTCTGATTCACATT
The DNA here is from genome assembly GCA_013398115.1 of Falcunculus frontatus. Classification (NCBI taxonomy): domain Eukaryota; kingdom Metazoa; phylum Chordata; class Aves; order Passeriformes; genus Falcunculus; species Falcunculus frontatus. Next base: position 15,228 of record VZRV01002363.1, on the reverse strand, counting down.
TCCTACATATGTACTGCATATTCTTGTGTCCCAAGTCGAACACAAAATCCCTTATACATCCAATTTGCTGGTAAAAGCAGAAACACACTTTAACAGCACTGAGATTTCCAACTTATTAAAGCATTTTTTTTTACAAACCAAAAAATCAATGCGAAAATTAAACGTTTTGGTTACTAACCTTCTAGCTGGCAGGTTGACTCCAGCAGCTAGAGTGGCTGTGCAAGCAAGTAGACACAGGACACCCGAAGAATAAGCTTCCTCTATGCTTTTTCTTTCATCATTTGTAAGGCCACCATGGTGATAGGCAATACCAAAAGGGACTGTTTGCTTCAAAACAGGACAGACAGTTCCATTTCCAATACTCTTTAGGTTCTTGATGAGATCTTGTTTCTCTTTCTCCCTGTGAGCTCTAAATTCTCTTGGAGGAGGAAAAGCATTTCTTTAGACTTTGACCAATCATTAACTAAAAAGAACATAAAAAACAAGAGACATGCTTACTGTCTATTCCTGTTCATCATCTATTCCTCTAACATCTAGGTTGGAGAAACAGTTATTTCTGGTAACTTTTAAACAGCAATACACAGGAGGCTGATTTAGTTGCAATAGAACCCTTCTTGTTTGGAAGCATAGGAACAGAAAGGATCAAACACTGGCTGGGTGTGGATTTGAGTGCACCAAACAAAGGAAACAGGGCCAGTAGTGAAGATTATAGGTACATGTAAAAATGGTTTCAATTTTGATAGCAAGGGAGAGGATTGTTCATTTTAACATAGTTTCTTTCTACATAAATTTAATTTTGTCAGATCATCATGAGTTGATCGAATCATATTTAAATGAAACTAATCTTACGTCTTACTTTCTTTTCCTTGTTAATGAAGCCTGGTTTAGATTTTACAACTTAGATTTCCAAAGTGGGTATGGAACACAGATATTCAACTGACTACTAAAACACATGACCAAATACCACACTACAGAGAAAAATGTTTGTTTTCTAAGCTTCCAGAAACCAGTGCCAAAGGGACACAAAGTTAGATTAATTTAGTATGCTTTTCCTTATTTTCTTCAGTATTTGTCCTCCGACAATCTTTTTTTTCAACTATTTTGGTATAAAAGTAAGAATTTTTTAAAGGCTTTGTTTCCTAAGCCTTTTACAGTTTGCTATCACTTCTGCAGTTAGCAACTTTATATAATTCCATGTTCAAAGTATTTACTTCTAATCACCAGGGAAAGACACTTACAAACTAGATGACAATAAATCCTAAGTTGTAAGCAATCATTTCACATATAATTTAAAAAGAAAATGACAGAAACTTACTTCTTGAGGTACTTGCACACCATTGAAGCCACATTTTCACAGTTCTTTTTAGTGGGACAAAAGATAAGGCAGGAATATTTAGGAATAACTTCAGTAACCAGTGCAATGATGTGATCAGGATCTGCTTTCTCCAGATTACTAGAATACTATAATAAACACAAGTTGACAAATATTTGAACTTAGAAATTAACTCATAACCTAAATATTCAATACTTGCTCTCAACCACTGCTTGAATACTCCCATTGGATTCAATGTGATGCAATTCCAAGAAGTTGTAGGATAAGCTTTTCTCCCAATCCCCACTTGAAAGACATCTAACTTGAGGGATACATAGATACACAAATCAAATTCTTTGTTTTTTCCCTTAATACTTAATTTTCTTTTAGCAACACTTGTGATATTGGCAGTCTACCACAAGACACGTTTTTCTTTGTAAAGGCTGAAATGAATCCCTACAAGGCAGTGGCAAGCTGGCAAAACCCCCAAAAGATATCTTCTTTCAGTTTTGTCTGAGGGTGATCAACTGTCGAGAAAATCTACCCCCAAACATAAAACATTGAGTATCTGGAATACTCAAACACATTACTCTTCACATTTCAAAATACTGAAGAAACCTCTACCTTGAAGAGTAAAAAACAAGTGAAAATCAAGTTAAGCATTCAGTATTTTAAGGCTTTTTCCTTCCCAAAGCCTACCGCTTCTTTCTCATGGGTGCTACAAAAGAATTACCATGTTTTAAGTAATTTCTCTAGTAAAAGGTCTGTAAGCAAATTGGTGTAAAATAATACATTTCACAGCAGTTCAAAGAAGCTATAAGCACTTTGTTTTTACCTTGAAATTAAGGAGACGTGAAAAAGCAAAGCCATTTTCTGTTTTGCCGTCAACTGCATAAATGGTGTCTCGTATCTTTATGTATTCTTTTAATTCTACCTAGCAAGATAGAAGCCACAAAGAGAAACTTCAGTTAAATTACCCAGTTTTCTCTAAAGCTACTGCTGATGTACAGCTACAGCTTTTTTCCAAGCATCACATGTCCTATACATACTTGCACACAAGCACGCAGTTCAGAATCTTTGGAAGTTAATTGTTTTAATGATTTACCTTGATAAAGCATGGAATCATAATGAAGAATGCCAAATACTGTATCCCATGAACTATGCATAAACCATGCTGTCCTGACAGCACACAAGCCCCAGCAGTACAGATTCTAGTTACATCAAATGGTCTGCAATGATTCATCACAGTAGCTGTAATTTAGGAATTGCTTTAGTTAAAATGAAACAAATGCCTTAGCATAGCAGTATAAAGGTTATTACATTTGTGTACTTAGAAGTGTATAGTGCTATTTATTGTATTGTTAGCAATTGAGAGCAATAGCAGGCCTTATATTATACTGTGCAATTAAGCACAAAAGCTGTGATACAATCCTAAACAGATTTATTACAATTTTAAGGGCAAATATCTTCTTTACTAGTTCCTGGCAACTTGTATACATACTGGTCTAAAATTACTAGTGTAGTACTCTGCTTGCAGGAACTTCTGCAGGTCTCCAACATTATTTAACGTTGCACTCATTCCAATGATTTGTGTCTTTTCTGTAAAACAGAAGTTGAAATTAATTTATTATCACATTACCGTTTTTAATGCTTCTGTTCAGTGTTTAAGTCATAAGACTCTCCCTTCATCATTAGTCTTTCAAAATGCCAAAGTAGCAGGTTTGAAGGGAAAGGCTGTTACTAAAGAAATACTAACTAAGAAATAATACTAAGTTACAAAATACTACCTAAGATTTAAATGTTAAAAAGTAGCATTTAATTGGAACGGCTAAAGGGCTCCTACGAAGAAATGGAAGACATCAGACAATACTGAGGATTTCCCAGAGAAGTATCAAAAGAGCTTCAAAAACACCCAGCCCACCATTAGAGGGTCAATTACTCATTAATTACTTAATGAGTAAATGCTATTAATACAAGGAGTCACAGCATGTTTTTCAAAAGCAGCCAAAACAGCACAAGTTCTGAGAGTGTGACTTCTCTCTAGAGAGGCCACAACTATAAAATGTTAATAACATTAACTGTAGCCATGACTTACTACAGGTGTAAAGAATTTTTGCCAGAGTAATCTCCAGTATTGCTCCACGACTGCCCTCACCGAGCATATGCAGCTGTGCACAGAAGGGAAAAAGAACAGGCAAAAATGTTACTGAGTTGCGAGTATTTCTAAAAAAACCTCCAGAATATATAGACCTAAATAAATACTACAGAACTCTCTGTGTTGGACTTCTTCATTATATCCCTCATGTAAATTTGGATTGCTACAATCAGATATATAACCTCATTTAAAAAACATTTAAGAATCGCAGAAAAATAGACTCAAGGGCAAATGTAGACAACAAGATTTACCTTCCATAAATAAGATTTACCTTCCATTTAACTAGACCACAAGTGACACAGTTAACTCCTGACAGTAAACAGTCAGCATGGAGATCTTTGTATCCACCCGTCTAAGGCAATTTTAAACAAAACATGTTTTAAGTACCCTTAGAGTAAAAACATTCCTAGCAGCCAGCTTCCAGAAAAACTACAAGTTAGTGCTTCAGCTGCCCTCTGTTTAGAAGCTACAGTGCTAAAGTATGGTCAGTCAGCCTGAAGAATTCCATGAATTAAAGTCCCTGTTAGATGTTGTACACGTTGTTCTACCCCACCACCAACTCTTGGTAGCACAAGTCAACCCCACCACTGAAAAGCACAATAAGGGGCAATTCTCACGGCCAAATGTTACTTGGTATTTTTCTTTTTTGTCAATGTTTCAGTGGGTCGTTATTACTATCAGACACAAAGTTGCATGGTTAGACATCTAAGAGTTAAGTTCTGGGCTTCATAAAATACAATTAAAATTCTTTATGCTTTTTTGTAACCATTAGAGACTTCTAAATGACAAGTTATGAAGGAATTCACCATCAACCACTACCACAGTAGATCTCTCAATATAAAATCTATTACTCTGAAATAGCAATAAACACTTCATTTAAAGAAAAATAACTTTCAGAATTACAGAATTATGTGCCAATTCAGAACATAAAAAATAAAAGTAATTTCATGATGAACACTCTAGGCAAAACCAAGCAGGCAAAGAACTGCTCCTTGATAAATAATGGCTTATTAGAAACCCAAAAGAACTTGCATCTGATAAATCTGAGTACACCTTGTGGCCTACCTCATCTACCACAACCAGGCCGAGGTCATCGATTCTTTCTGTTTCGATTAAGGAGTTCACCAGAGCATGTCCTTTTTCTATAGTAGCAATATAAAGAGATTTTTTTACTCTCCTTTTGATTGGTGGAAATCTTCCTTTACTTCCTGCATATTCTTCAACCAGGAAACCCAATTCTATCCCAAAATTCGATAAACCCCTAACCTATAAAAGAAAATCAAGTAGAGAATAAATTCATGATCATTTTGGATTTCAGAGCTGCCTCAAGAACTCCATGTACATAAAACCAACCCACATCACAATCAGCTGCTTGAATTAGGGAAAACATATTAGCTATCTATTCCAGCTACAAAATTGAAGTGTCTCCACATATTATCAGGCTAGGTTTCATCTATTCTCTAAAACTAACTTTCCCTTTATACCAAAAAATGTTAGTTTTTATTTCAAGATCACTTCTTTAGTTGGGCAGCGCAGCTCTTAGGCTGCATAACTAAACAAAACATCACAAAAAGCCACTATTTCAAAATTCAGCACCCTTTACTTCATAACGCAACATCTTCACCTCATGATTTATGTCTGTTTCATCACAAAATTACTGACCCTCAGAGCAGTATTTAGGAGAGCTCACTCACTTCCCACCATATATTCATAAAAACCATGAGAGTTTGCTGAAAACCAGGCAAGTTAGCAAGTAAAAAACCGTATCAGGTAAGATACATATCAAACAAAGCAGTATCAGAAATACTGTATCCAGACCTTTTCTTGGACAATGGCAACATATGGCAGGATCATCAGAACATCCTTCTGCCTGCAGAGTAATTCTTGGAGAATTATTATTTCAGCTACAAGAGTTTTTCCACCACCGGTTGGCAACGAGTATATCAAGTTCTTTCTTTGCTGTAGGGATTCTAACATTAAGCAATCGTGCTGCCACTCTGAAAAATGAAAAAGGAGCTATCAGCAATCCCAGGGGCATGTCAGTTGATACCAAAATGCCTGTGTTTCATACAGAATACTTTAAGCTCAGTGTTTGAGAGCTTTTCCCCAATAAAGCACTTAAAGCGTTCAGTGATGGTGACTTCCAAAGTATTCCATAATCCAGATGGATACCATCCACCCATTCCATCCACCTGAAACACCAAAACTGCCACTTGCTAAAACAGAACAACAGCTTTCCAACGTGGTTTACATTAAGCATTACCTTAAATATTTTTACAGTATAATGGGTGAAACAGACAATACTCCACTAGCAACTCTTTTTTTCCAACAGACCATTAGTTACTCTACCATAAAGTGTTTCAATCCCTCGAAGTTGTCTGAATAAATCTTTAACCTTGCTAGGTAATCCATAAAAAGGGCCTATATCAACCGAAGAAGATTCAATAGTTTTCTTAGCCACAAAAATCTCTTCAGATAAAACAGCTTCTTTAAGCCGCTTGGTCTTAGAGATCCGCAGACTCTGGGCTTTGGCATTTCCAGTCATAGCACTTTTCAGGTGATCTTTGAGACTCTCAGTCTTAAATAAAACACACTTGGAGTGCGAGGAAGAGTCAGTAGGTCTGCTCCTGTGTTCAGCACCAGCACAAAAAGACGATGGGCCCCTGATTTTGTCCGAGGAAGAATTCATATGTTCGTCCCTCCCTTTTGAGACTGGAGATGTTCTAGAAGCAGAAGAAAGTTCATTCATTTTTTCAAAATACAGAAGTTGTGATGATGGCAAGTCATCTAAAATAGACTCAGTCAGTTCTTGATTACCATCAGCTGGGTCACTGTCACGCATTTGGCAAGCACCCTCTTTGTCACTTTTAAGGACAATCACATTTTCTGAAGCAGAAAAGTTATCTTGCTCTTTCTGGTGAATTCCTGACTGAAGGCTCCCAAGTACAATCTCTCCAGCTGCTTTCACATCCATATTTTTATCCTGCAGGTATTTGTGTTCAATATCATCCACTTGAGCCAGCAACGAATCGTTTCCATAAAAGCTGTCATAGTCACCAAACAGATCCTCTTCGCTATCGTTACTGCACTGCAAAAACCAAACAGGAGTTATTAACACCCTGAAGCAACACCACAGAAGGCAGAATAACTTGCAGAGAACAAACATCAGAGGCAAGTCACCTAAGTCTGCCCCAACTTAACACAAAAGCATTTTGTCTGATGTCTGTGAGGAGAACTCAGCTTGGGTTCTGAAGGAACGCCTTGACTCAGCGAAACAGGTATCCTACAAGTAGGCACGATACGTGCGCAGAGAGTTGATAGAGATGAATTTTTTTAAATGTAAACCAAACGGCATCATATCCTCTCATACAAAGCACGGCCCTTCCCGACACACGCCACCCTCCCAGACGGAGCTCCTCCGCCTTGGCACCGGCCCCAGGATCCCCCCATCCCCTACCGGGGCCTCCGCCGGGGGCCCCTCGCCACCAGAGCTCGGTCTCTTGCGAGCCACCGGCGAGCTGGCGGCAATGGGCTCCACCGGGCCGCGGCTCCGCTTGCGCTCCGAGCTGGAGCGGCTCTTCCTCCGCACGGCGAGCCTGGGCTCCGCCATAGGCAAGGCTGCGCGGCGGCGGCGCGGGGCCGTCAGGGCCGCGGCGGGACACGGGCAGAGGCCGCCGGGCCGCCCCAGGGAGGACCGGCCTCCATGGCGGGAGCAGAGACTTCCGGCAACAACGCGCCGGGGAAAGCACGTGACCGGGCGAGGCCGGTCGCCTGCTCGGAGTCCGAAGCCTGCGATGCTATTGGCCAGCGAGCGGCCAGCGGCAGTGGCGTACGGACGGAAGTGGCGGCGCGTGGTGTGGGTGTCATGGCGGTGCGGGCCGTGGTGGCGCGGAGGCCCTGGCAGCGCCTGGTTCCCGGTGCGTCCTTCCCGTTTCCCCCTTCCCCCTCTGTCCCGAGCGGCCGCGAGGGCGTTCGCGTGTCCGGGTTGTCGCGCCGCGCCGCCGCTAATCCTGTCACTCTCTCCCTTGCAGCGGCGCTGTGGGCGCGGCCGTACCGCCTGCAACATGAGGGGCAGCCTGAGGGGCAGCCTGAGCGCTCGGACCAGGTGAGGCTTTCCCGACCTGCCCCGCCCTGCTGTCCCGCTGCTCCCCCTCCGCAAGGCACCAGTGGTGGCTGGAAACGCTTTGCCTTGGTCGCTGTGTAGCTCAGCTCGGGCTCCTCAAAACCCCGAATCCATTGTGAGGAGTGCAGCGCAGAGGGAGCTCAACAGGCGCTGGAAGTTAAGGCCCCACAGATCTGTATCCCAATATCTTAACTAGAGCCTGTTAAACCTGCTGTCTCAGTAACTCACATTAGCGACAGGACAAGGACCAATGGCCATAAACTAGAAACGCATGAAGTTTCACCTCAGCATGAGGAAGAACTTCTTTACACTGAGGGTGGCAGAGCCCTGGAACAGGCTGCTTAGGGAGGTCGTGGAGCCTCCCTCTCAGGAGACATTCCAACCCCACCTGGGTTTGTTCCTGTGTCACCTGCTCCAGGTGACCCTGCCTTGGCAAGGGGTTGGACTGGATGATCTCCAGAGGTCCCTTCCAACCCTAACTGTTCTGTGGCTGTGAAAAGTGACATGTCGCCTTTCATATCTTGTAAGAATTTGGTGCTGGGTGTATTCTGAAGCTTGAGGAGGCTTTCAGTCCTTGGGAGATATTTGTCAATCTCTCTCTTTAGAAAGTGTGTGAGCACACAGGAGCTTCCTCAGGCCATTTGCTTCAAAATTATTAAAAACCAAATATTTTTGGGACTTATCAGACAGAACTACATTTCTACCAGCTTCTGTAGATCTTGACTTTCAAATAAAGTTGTAAGCACTATCTTTCTGAATGATTTAATAGAGTTGTTAGTGTCATTGTTACTAAATATAAAAGACTGTTTACTTGTGAGAAGTCTTTTAGGCTGTGAGGTACCATGCAGTGAGTGAATAAAGTTACTGAAAAACTTCAGTGGTGCACTAAATATCTCTTTTGGTTTCAAGACAAATATTGATTAAAGGGTTAAAAGTAACAAATTTTCTGTATTTTCTTTGTGAAGCTTACAGATGTTAATAATTCTCTAATTTCAGCCCATACAAATGGAGAATCCCTATAAAGACCCACCAAAGAGATGTGTTTTATGTGGAATAAATGTGGACTATAAGAACGTGCAGGTGAGTTTGAAAATTGCTGTCCTTGGATGCAGGTAACTGGTTTACTGTTTTTAAATGTGTGTGTAGGAAGTCCACAGGAATTAACAAAAAAAAAAAAAAAAAAGAAAATCCATTCATATGTGTAGGGATTTAAAACTTAAGAATAAGAATGTGTACAGATTACGGGCCAAATAATGTAGTCACGATAAGATGCTTAATCTACTATTTATGTGTGAGTGTGACAACTTTGTTGTTGAACAAATAGAGTCCTTTGTTACAATTCAGCTGCCACAAAGCATGAAAGCTATTCCATAGAAAGTGCTGTCTAGTTCCAAGCTGAACTGTTTTCTTCGGGTAGTACTGACTTTTGTAAAAACAGATGAAAAAATGAAACATGGAGTGCAAGTAGTAACATAAAGCTCCAAAAAAAAAAAAAAGTTCTTAAACTGACTTTGATTTTCTTAATTTTAAGTAGCTTCTTTCCCAGTTTGTTTCTCCGTATACTGGCTCCATTTATGGCAGACATATCACAGGTATGTGAAGTATTAAATGAAATCATTTTTGGGTTAATAATAATGTTTTTGTGAGTGTAAGTAACGGTGCATCAGCAGTCTTTCTGAAAGTAACCAGTCCTAACTCTACATTTTGTAATAGTATTCCCCTGACTTAGTAGCCTGCATCAAGGAATTAAAATATCCCTTAATTTTATGCATTTTGTATTTAACAGTAAAAGCACACATGCATCTTTCTAGAAAGACTTAATCAAAGCTGGAGGGAGTTGTCAGTAATATCTCTTTCACCCTTTAGACCAATGACTTGCTTAGCGTTGAAAATAATTCATCCCTTTAGGCTTGTGCAACAAGAAGCAGAAGGAAATCACAAAAGCCATTAAAAGAGCTCATGTATTTGGTAAGTATGATTTTGCTTTTGAGTTTTCTAACTCAAGGCTACTGTTCCACTAAGAACACTTCCATTTTTTTTTAACAGGATTTATGCCAGTTATGTTTAAGAATCCACAATTTCTCACAGACCCCAAGCTATGTAATATCAAGTATCCAGAGTGATATACTGTAAAGAAATAAACAATAAAACTGTGTTTCATGTTTATATACTTGTTTGCTGCAAATGTGGTTTGCTAGCATAGTGTGTGGTTGATTGAGGGGTGGATGTCAGTCATTCTTTTATTTTTTTTTTATGAAGTCTCTAAAATTTATTGTCTGAAAGAAGCATGAAAGATTAAAGCAATAATAGAAACTGGCAGCTGTATGGACCCTTTCCTCTGCTCACAGGTCTTGCTAAAGCTCAGGTGGCTGTTTTTGCCCTTGCTGGGTTGTAAAAAGTAAACAAGTTTTTGCCCTTGCTGGGGGAAGTAAACAAGTACTGGTTTCCTGAGGACAAATTAATGTATTTAAATTGTGGCTAATTCTGTTATGTGTTCATTTGATGCTCCCTGCATCAGGAGGGTAGCACTGCTTCTTCAACAGCAGCTTGAAGTTGTATCACTTTGAGGCGGTATGTGACATGCTTATCTGACTGATAGCATCCTGTAGCACTCTCTTTGAACCCTGAGAGAGAGAGAATACAGATGGAACTCTGGAAGGCAAAGTGAGGGAATGTCATCTTGCACTTGTCTTTATGCTGAACAGGATTCATGCACTGGGAAAAAAACCCAACCTGCAAAAACGCCCGGTTATATACATCCCTGCAGTGGTATAGATTGATACATCACTGGAAAACACTGGCAGTAGCTTTTGGTGTGAAGTCATCTGACAGATCAGAAAGTAGGAGAGTGTGGGTATTCGTTTGCGTTTCTGTTTTTTTCGAACAAATCCTCATCTGTTTCAGTGCTACTCAGTGTAAGCTTCCTTTCCTGGTCACTGTCCTCTTGGTCTTGAAGTGATTCTTGGTGAAGCTGCAATGATCTGGATTTCTTGAATGACTTTGAAACTGTTGTGGTCCCTCTGAGTTTACGCTTGTTTAGATGCCTTGTTTCAGCTTCAGCGAAGTCTCTTTCCTCTACCATGAGAGTCAGTTTGTCCATGACATTAATATGATGATCTGTGTTACAGCAGTTCTTGGATATGTGTTGGCCTTTAAAGGAAACAATGCATGTCTGAAGTCCAGAATTGGGGAAGAATGTTTGCAGTGCCTGACAAAGGAGAACATTCTCCTTTGGCTCTCTTGGGTGGTCTCTGTCTTCTCCTGCAGAGAAAAACAAAGTCAGAGTTGCAGAACCTCTTGCACCACTGCTGTTTTGGCTGCCTCAAGTTCAGAAGTGTTTTCTGCTTCTGCCACTTGAGTCAACTTGGGAAGGGCACTCACATCATATTTGGCCAACTTACCCGACCAATTTTGTTGCTTTTTTCTCTTTATTTCTTCTTTCAATTGGCTCACCTCTGCTAAGAGTTTCTCTACAGATCGTTCACTGACTTCTACTGTAAAGCATATTTTCTGCAAGAAGAAGAGCATGTGATCAGATTAACAGTATTCACAGCAGCTGACTTTAAAATTGTTGCAAAATCCTTAAAGGTACTCATGGTTAAGTTGGACACAAAGTAGTAAAAAGCTTAAGCAATGATTTGGAGGTGGATTTGACAGATAACTTAAACCTTGTGTTGAATGAGGTGTAAGATGTTTTATTTGTTCCCGTCTAGGCAAAGGAGATCTAACAAACTACAGATAGTACTCCTTCAAAATAATCCTCTTGTGAGAGTTTATTAGTGGACTTGAAGATTTAACATTGTACTTTCATCAAATGGGAACTTAAGTCTTCATCTTGGACAATATAGTGTGCAGCACAGTAAATAGAACTCCCTGATCTTTCAATTTGTCCTTCCAAGACATGGCTTTGTTTCTCATGCAGTGCAAGGCGTTGTAGCCCTTGGTTGCCTTGGTTTTGTAGAACTGCTGAAGGTGAGGCAGGCGTGCCTGGCTTACCTTCAGTTCCTCCTGCAAGGTGGCATACATCTCATTTATCTTATGAACCTCTTGTAAGGACCCATCTTCGTGGAAGAATTCTGACCTGTGGACCAAGAGTATAACTGCATAATTGCAAGTTAGTTATCCCAGTGCTTATTTAGTAGGAGCTTTAGTGAGTAAAGAAGCATTTTGAGCTTCAGTGCCAGGTGCCTGTGTTGAGACAGACAGCTCCTGGCAAAGTATGGGCCTGAATTAATTGCCAAGTATGCTGGAATGGTAAGTAATTGCAGAAAACAGGTCAACAAATGAGCCAGGTATGGCTGTAGCATTTGCAAAAGCACTTAAATGCTTTTATAGAAAGGTAAGTGTAGTTATGGTGAGGGGAAGCTACAGCTATCAGTAAAAATGACAGGTATTGTACCTGTGTTGTCTCACGGCTCTCACAAAACCAGAGGATACACAGGAACCAGACACTGTTCTGTAACCTTGCTGTTCTGCCATGCCCAAGTTGGTAACCACCAAAGGGACTTTCTGGAAAAGACTTAAAATGCAGAAGTGTGAAAACATCATCTATTAACATCCAAAGATATCTCTTTGATAGTTAAAGGTTCTTAACCATTCAGGATCCCAAGGAAGGATTACAGTATAGTTAGTCCTTGCTAAATGTATTACATCACATACAGATGAGGCTAAAGGCAAACTCCGAGAGCAACCAGAAGCTGAGCAATGCCCATAATTTTCCCCCCTTTCTGAGTACAACACACAGTAATGCAACACTTGCTAAGCCTAGCCTGTGGGCAGGATATCTCTGAAGATCAAGTTAACACTAATTTAAATATTTTGATGCGCATCATGTATGGTTGAAGTCCTGTACACAAAACAATTTGATCGGGAGCAGTTTGTGTGTAAATAAACTGACAGTGTCTGCCTGGTGATGCTGGCACTACAGATAAAAAGGGCAATCCCAGAAGAGAATTCCACAGTAAGCCTTCACCAGGGCTCTGGCAACATAAGGAGTAATTTTATTAAAAGTTGTAAGTTTCAGGGGTAAAATAAACAGTGTTACTGAATCAGTTGCAGCAAAGTAGAGAAACTTTCAAGTTTTAGCACGTGCTGTAGAAAACAAACCAATTACCCTTCCTGAGGCCGATGTAGGGCATGTTCCAGTCTGTAAGTAGAACAACTTTCTGTCATCACACTAGAGGTTAAAAGGAGGAATACAAGCCCCTGATTTGATAGGTGTGACTGCAGGTTTTTATGAAGAAGTCTTTCCCGGAATGTCATGGTCTGGTCTGTGTTGCGTCTGAATTTGTACCATCCTATTACACTCTGCAGGCAGAAGAAAATTCACAGTTACTGTTGAATCATGATGTCCCGTGTGTCACACTGAAGCAAGTTTGATTCAGTGCAAAGTCATGTCTGAATTGTTTGCTGATAGGTACATATTCAAGCAGTTAGTTAACTTGAAACCCTTAAAACTTCTAAGCCTAATTCCCATCTTCTTTCCTTCAAAACCATGTGTTGAATTGGCCTGTTTCTGAGCTTGTGTTGAAGCTGAAGCTGCAAGCTTTCTTCTGTTTTGTTGTTTGTTTCTTTTCAGCTTCTACTTTCCCCTCGTAAAACTTTGTTCTGTGGAAAAGACTTAAGTTTTTTTGATGAAGTGGTCCTTAACCACTTGTGAGCTGACCTCAGCTGATCTTGAGGTGGAAATCGGTGGAATTCCTTTGGGATACTTGAAGTGTTTGCTTGAGAAATTAACAATTAAGAATAAAGTTGTGACACATATATAGGCAAACCCTAGTCAAAGATAAGCTAAACTGGTTTTTTAAGGAGGAAAAGGATGTAGCTGCCTTGACCAGCAGCATGAGGGACTAGAAAAGGTTTAAAATGAGAAAAGAAAAAACCTTGATGCAAGAGGTATCCAGAACAACCTCCAAAATTTGAATAAGTTCCTCAGTATGGTTTAGATTTGAAAATAAAATACCTTCTTACAGCCTGATAGTATTTTCTTCAGGGCAAGTTCATTCAGTTCTCCTGCAGAATTATAAAAGCTAGAAGAAAATTAGGACAATTAGAGGGGACAAAATTGTACTGTAAAAATAACTCTAGCATGCTGGGAATCAACTCACTTTTGTTTTTTTTTTTTTTAACTTTTTAATTAATACTGTTAAGGATGAGGGTTTAGAATGTATTGAATGCTTTTTTTAGTGTGTTGACGTTGTTCTGTAGTTCATATGGTATCATAGCTCATCAGAAGGTGCAGAATGCCTTATCTCTATTTCCATTTGCATAGACAAACACCAGGAAAAAAATAAAGACATAAAGAACCAAAATAGGAATAACATAAGGCATTTTGCATCTGTAATTCCAAGAGGTTGATATGGCTACTATGTTACAGCTGGCTGATTTTCTCAGGCAATATAATACAAGTTTAACTCTTGAAGAGTTCAAGTTAGGGTTAATTTTAACTTTTTCATATCTCTTTACTTAAGATTCTTACCTGAACAACTGGTAGCATGGAATATGCTTCTGTATATCTGGAAAGAGAAGGTAATATTACTCTGGGTTCATCAGCTCAAGATGTATATTCTTCTGTGTGTTATGATCAGCATTAAACTGATAGAAGGACCAAGAAATAATTCTATATAATTTCTTAAAATCAAATGCATTACTATCTAATTAAATAATGTGAAGAAATATTTTAAAAATATATTCTAATTAATTTTGTCAAATGTAAAGGGTTCCACTTACAAAAACTGTATTTTTTGTATATTATTCTACTTGATCAACTGAAAAATCAAGTTGGGTACCTCATTTTTCTCTCCTTTCTGCTGAGTGCAGGAGTGTGTATTATGAAAGATTTCAGTGCACATCCACTCCAATCACATCAAGATGGTAAAGAAAAATACATCTGGCATCTGCTTAGTGAAATTATTAGAGTTTGCAGCCTTCACACGCAGAATTTTATAAGCTCCAAATGAGGTAATGGATGCTAATGCACTATAGTTCACATCACTGAAATAGATCAACCTTTTCCAGGGCAACTGTAGTCCAGGAGAGTTTGTGATGTAGCCAGGACAAGGATTCTAAACTCCAAGTTATGTTTAATGTAACAAGATGTTTGGCAAAGAGTAGCCATTCAAAAACTAAGAAATGCTATTTCTCTTAAATTACTGTGTTTTCTGCAGTAAAATTGTAAATTTTTAGCAGTTAAAATGTTACAAAATAACCCATGTGGTGTTGGTTGGTTGGTTGGTTGGGGTTTGTATTTGCGTCAGTGTGGCGTGTAGGATCTTGCAGCTTTGATCTTGCAGCAAGGTTCTGACTGCTATCCCTCAAAACTGAAAGCTGTCATTTACTGCCTGAAACCAAGTAGGGTATGAAAAATGTGGACACACTAACCGATTGTATAAACAACTTCAACATCATCCATTTGTGAGTCTGTAATGCTGTTCTTGGCTTCACCTTTCACATCTCCGAGGAGAAAGCCTTCCTTTAGAGGGGAAGAGGAAAAAAAATTCATATTAACAGTAGCACAGACACTCCTGCTCTCATTAGCGCTGGTGTGGCCTCACCCCCAGTCCTTTGTGCAGTTTAGGGTGCCACAATGTAAGAAAAATTAAAAGCTGTTAGAAAATGTCCAAAGGAGGGCTGCAAAGA
>VZRV01002362.1:1619556-1664077 GCA_013398115.1 Falcunculus frontatus | reverse complement strand
CCACTCCCCCCCAAAAAAAGGCCCCCCCCAAACACATTTCCACAGCTCCCTCCCCCGTGTATATATATATGTACATACACATACGTGCGTGCTTGCCTGTGTATGTATATAAATATACAGCGCATATATATATACATGTACTCCCTTCATGTGTTTGGGAAGAGAAAAAGAAATACCAGGCACCTCTCTCTTTCTTTTGTTCCTCTTTCACACTCGTACACTTATGATTTAGTGAGATCCCCGGTGCCCCGGCCGCTCCCCAGCCACTTGCGAGTCACTTGCCCACTTTCCCCGGCATTAACTTCCATCCTTTCTGCTCGAGGTGGTCGGGGAGAAGCCCCCCTCCCCTTCCCCAGATACGTTTCGTAAGGGAGGGAGAGGAGGTGCGTCTCTCCCTTTATCTCTCGCGCTCTCTCTAACTTTCATCCTCACCTAGGGGGAAAATTAAAACCCGTCACCAGCCTTTGCCATAGCGGCTCCCTAAACGGCTTGCGGATCAGATCGGAACCCGCCGCTCCTTACCCCCCCAAATTCTCTCTTTCTCCGTCTCTCGAGTAGTCCTGACAAATATGGTCCAGGGCTGCGGGCACAGTGAGCATGCGCCCGCGGAGCCAGGGCTGGGGAAAGGGGAAACTGCCGCCGCCGCCGCCGCCGCGGCTCCTCTTCCTCCCTCGCCTGCGCTGCCGCTGCGCCCCGGCCGCCCGCAGCCGGCACCCGGCAGCCGGCACCGGCGGCGGGCATCGCCCTCGCCAAAAACGCGGCCGCCGACAAGGGCTCCGGCGGAGGTGCATCCTCCCCCTGATTTACTGCCGACGCTGGAGGAATAATAAGGAGACTTGTGCAGCAGCCGCGCGCTATTTTGGGCGCTTTCAAAAATAACGCCTTGCACTTTTCGGGGAGCGGGAGGTCCGGTCCTCGGGGATCCCGCCAGGTGCTGCTGAGGTTGGGTGGTGGGCGCCGGGGTCCCGAAGAGAGCCTGTCTGCGGCTCTTGCCCCCATCCTCTGCGCAGAACAGACCTGGGGCAGAGGCATGACAGCTGGGCGCCAGTAAGGAAAGTGCGGGTCCTCCGGGAGAGGGGCTGCCCTCCGCCGCGGCCGGCCAGGGCATCCCCGAGGAGATGGTCTGAAGCCGGACAGCGCGGAGCCAGGCTCCTCCTGCGCTCCCGAAATACGGGGTGCGTTCAGTATGGACACGTTCCTTGTGATGGGCCTCCTCTCGTCTACAACCTCTCCAGCTTCCAAAATAAGACTAGTCTCACATGTGCCACCTGCTTGAATACTCCCCATCGATGTCCTGTATTCCTAAAGACAGATATCATCTTCATTTATTTTCTGTCCCTGGTTCAGAAAACAGTGAAAACTGGAGGCCCTTGTTATTTCATGGGATTGCCCAGGGTGGACTTCACCTGCAAGGAGGTCTATTAGCAAAAGAACCTTAGACAACATAGACCTGGATGAGGCCTAAGTGTACTGGGAAAGAGGAAGGATGGAGGATTGCGATCAGATGTAAATATGATACTTTAAAAACTGTATATACATATGTCTATATGTAGTTTGAGGCAAAGTATAAAACAACACAGAACATAATCTTAATTATACTAATCCTAAATAGTTTTTTCAGACCACACAGCATCTCCCTAAAGTAATTCTGTCCTAAAGGCAAAACCTGGCAAAGTAAATTTTGAATTTTTGATAGTTTGGTATATTATTATATATCTCTTAAAATAACTCTAAAATCTCAATGCATCTTTTGTTAATCCCAGTAATGATCAATGACCAAACTTTGTCTTGCTTTTATATATGCTCCCTTCTACAGTTACACTTCCAACTTTGGCCCAAATTACTAGAACAGAAATAATAATAAATACTAATAGGCAGTAATAAGTATCAATTGAATATCAATAGAAATAAATGCAAGTGAGAAGGCTAAGTACAACTTTTTGGTATTACGGATACATACTGTATTACCCTATGATCCCCATGATGGGGGCAGCATTGCAGTGGACACGGGATAGAGATGGTCCATCTCTAACAGGACTTCCTAGCCTCAGCTTCTGATCAGTAGAGTATTTACTTCAGAATGTGTGTTAAAATATTTAAGAACCAAGCTTGACAACTCTGCTCCCTTAAACTATGCCCATGTTCAAACAGTTCAGACAATCAGGCTTTTACCATACTATCTTGACAGTTTCTACTTAATTTTTTTTCACAGCAGTAAAATGGGGCTCACGATTAAGTATTCACAGGATTGGTGCCTAAGCAAAATACATTATAGTTGTTTTATGATGAGCAATGATGAGACTTCTCACACCCCTTCAGCTCAAATGGCGTTGCATATAGGCTGCAGTTTTCATCGATAAACATATGTTCATTAGAAACTAATTACAGAAAACAGTATTAACCTAATTGTAATAATTAGTGATAACATACATTTTAACTCTTCTAAAACAGAGATGCAAAAAATAGTAAAGAATGAGAAAATTCCTGCTTTCCACCAGTGAACTCTTAGTTGAGGAAATTTATGTGTTAGAAACAAAGAATAAACTGTAACTGAAGTCATTCAACGCTTTTTTGAAAATGATTTCCCAATGTTCCCAATGTTCAATGTTGTTGAAATGTTTTAAGTCAGGCAGTTGCCAAAAAACTAGATTATTCTATTGTAGCATTAAATTAGCTGGGCTCTGCAGAAGATACTCAAAGAATGGTACAATTTGGTGATACTTCAAACTCTTTAGGATGCTTGACCCGTACTGATTAGTCTCCAGATGATATTGATGTTTTGGGGGAGGGTGTAACATACCCCGTTAAGAAAATACATTTCTAAGAGTACAACTGGACTAGTAATCTGCCATTATTTTATTTATGCTTGAAAGGCTTTGTCCCTTTCCTCTGAAAATCTTGAAGGGAAACATAGTCACGTGTGACTATGATATAAGAGTGTAGCACCTTACAGAAAATGATGACACAGGTGGAAAAGCTCCTTGAAAGATGTACATTGGAAGGAGTAACTGAAACCAAGGAGTTGAAACAGCACATAGCTGCTTTATTGGATCAAATAGATAACTCTTTGATTAAAATAAAAGGACCTATAAAATTAATAAAAGTACCTTCTGTCGTCTGTCTCTTCTTCGATCCTTGCCCTAATCACAATGTGTCAGCTCGTGATGTATAATGAACCATTATTTTGTCAATAAAAATTTATTGAGTAAAAATAGGTTAAACATTATTCACATATGCTCTTTAAACATTAGTTCTGTTGCCATTTTTTTTAATACTAGTATTCCATCTGTATTCCAAAGGCAGAGAATTTCAAACACTTGTTTTCTATATGTAAGTATGGCATTTAATATGATTTTGGCAGTATGTTTAATGACAGATTTTGGAGTAGCTAAATTTGGTCTCTCTCTGAGTATTCTTGTAACTCGTTGAATAGGTGTTTGTGCTGTAGCCAAATACTGATTATTTTTCTAAGAGCACGTGCATGAACATCCATATACATGGCTTCCAAAATCCAAATCTTGAGTACCATTTAAGGGGGTAAGAGCAAAGAAATGTACATTATCCTTTCAGTTTGCATATTGGGTTTGTGTGATCTAATAGCTCCTCAGCAAGCATCTACATAAACTGAGAAAAAGAGAATCAGGATTTATATTTTCCCAAATCATTTGACATTTCTGGGATCTTGATTTCTACGATACAGATGAACATGCCTTAAAGATGGCCTTGTTAATCAAAAATAGCCTGCATGGGACTTTTTATCACACTTACAGTAACCTGTTCAGCTCATTGTGTGACCTTTCTCACCAGTGACAGTCAGTCTGCCGTGTGATTCTTCCCAAACCTGGAGGACGGGAAAGAGGGTTTGAGGGCAATCACTGGGGAAAAAAAAAAAAATTGTATATGTTATGTAAAGCTCTAAGCCAGGAAAATGGAAGTGTGAAAGCTTTAAGAAGTTGGGAATGAAGAGAGAAGGTGTATGCGCTCATCTACCAATTAAGGCACACAAATTGCAGTCCATGGTGATTCCAGTTCCTCTCAATAGTGTAGTCTCCCTGTCCAGAGAATTTGATGTCCACACGGATGCTAAAGAGTAATGACTGACTCATTATCAATAGAGTCAACTGGTTTTACCTAATCCTGGAATAATTGTCAAAGTTGATTCAAATGTTACGCTGAACTGGAGAACCAGTAATACTTCCTAGCTTTCAGATTTGTGTGCCTGCCTGGCTGCATCCCAACTCCCTACCAGAGTGAGACTCGGGTGGGCAACAGTGGTTTTTTCCTGGGAAGGAAACTTGAGCATGAGTACGTGAAAGAAACTGCAGCGTTTTCCAGAGAGGTTTCAGCCCAACATGCCCTGGATGCACTGTAGGTGCAGCCTTGGAGGGCTTGTTCCTGGAGACATTGATGAAGCCTTTGAAAATTCCTACTTTTACAAAGTTGCACTACTACAGAACTTTCCAGAGTTGGTCTTCATCCTAAAGGAATTCAAAGGCAAATAGGGAAATTAAGGCAGTGTCAGTTCAGGAGTGAGTCCAGAGCAATATTGCATATTAGGAGTTTGGGAAGCACTGGACCAGAATAATGAGTTGTAAAAGCAGAAAAAGTGATTCATAAGAGTGAGTCAAATGCAAATTAGGAATATTGGTGAGGACTCTTGAACCAGGAGAAGGCTGAAGTTAGAAGCTTGGACATGTGGGTCGGACACCAGGGAAGGGCTTGGACCACTGGCAGATTGTAAATCAGTTGAAGGAAACAAGAGGTGGCCCCAGAACAAGAGGTATGAAGGTACAGCAGGGATTGTGCAGTCTGGAATGGATGATAGGCCAAAAGAAATGTGTAAGAATAAAGGTCCTGAGGAAGAGGAAAGGAGGGGGTAGTAGGAAAAGAGAGACACCACAGAGGAGGACAACTGGTATGGAAAGGGGCAAACAGAGTGTAAGTGGGTCTAGAAGGGAAAGGGGGAAGATGGCAGGGAACCTGTGCCAGGCAAATCTGGAAGTAACAGGAGATTTGCATTCTTTAAAAATGGAGTTTCCTAGATGTAGTTTTAAGAGATAATAATGAGCATTATCTTGGTTAAGAGTGGGTAAGGGTAACCACCACACAGCTCTTTTTGGCACAGAACTGTATTCGTGCATGCTCTTTCCTAAGGTATGTGGCCACACTCCGCATATGAGGGCCATTATCATTTCCCATAGTAAAAGGCTTTGACTCCAACTGTGCATAAGATTATAACAGCCTTGCAGCAGAGCATTACATTGGACAGTCTGTTCAGGCTGGATTCTCCAGACCTGTCATCCAAAAGCTAGTAGTTACTCTGAGAGCTGAGGCTGTATTTTTAATATGCACAAAGAAGGCAAGTTGATGAGGCAGCACAGAACAAACATCACTCTCGGGAACAGAAGCTGAATGAGAAAGGGTTGCAGTCTTCACTTCTTAGGTGGAAAACAATTCTGTTGAAATAGGCAACAAAAGCAGGGGTTATTTTAATAATTGCCTGTAGAATTTTTAGATCTATAACTGCTGCTGAAAAATATCTGGAAGTGAATAAATAGCTCATCCTGTGGGTCTGCTTGGACGGCAAAGCCTGACAGCATGGGGAAAAGAGGAGGAAGTCCCATCCAAGGTCCTTAAAACACAATGGCAGGGTGAGAACTTGCTCTAACTTGCTCTCCCTGGAGAGCAATAGAACAGTTTTCAGAGCAACATGTGTCAGACTGAGTGACTCACAGCCACATGTGGACATTCCTAGTAAAGTATAAATTGGTCCAGCAGTAGATGAAGAGGAAAGAATCCCAAATATTGCTTGTATTAGACATAAGAGCAACAAATGACTCAAAGTATGCATGCAGACTCTTCTTTCTTCATTTTCAAATCTTTTTGTCTATTAGTGTGTTCAAACAAGTAAATAACACCCTTTTTTTAAATTTTTCGGTACCGATGGTGTCAGATTGCATATACCAGGCAATACATGCTTGCTGGATGTGGGATAATGCAGAGGTTTGCTCTGAGCAAACAGATCTCTCCTTGTAGACGCTAATGCAAAAACCTGATGCCAACAGTTAAAGGCAGTAGAAGGAAACCAGAAATGCAGCAAAATTGAACAAAGCGGTTTTGGACTTTGATAAGGGTTTTCCTTACCTGAGAATTCAGAATTAGGATTGCAGCAGAGCAGGTATCCATTAGGCCTGCCAAACGTGATTTTAATTAAAGCAACAGAGAAAGCATCTCGTGTTTGCCATTAGGTGCAACAACCCACGTAGAACGACAAGAAGTGAGTCCTTTATAACATTTCTCCAATGATGCCGTGTCATGTGGACACAGCAATAGCATTCCCCTCTTTGACAAGCAACAGAGAATATTAATGGGGCCTGTTTCTGAGACTGACAACGGATGGATTATTCAGAATCTGAGAAATTTATATTCCATTGCCAATGATCCTGAGTCATCAGGCTTTGTGGAGTCAACTCATACATTTCCTGTGCTGGCATAGTGGGCATTGTTCTCTCATTGATCTATATATGTAAGTGAATATGTAAATGTAAATGTAAATAGTAGCTTCAGTCAGTAAAAGGGAGTTTTTGTTCTGGACTTTTAAGCTGTGTGCTAACCGCTCATGCTAGGAAATCAATCTGCCAAAATCTCGTTTATTATCTAGGAAATAATGACAAGTGTGAACTAATATTCTTAGTAAAATAATTGCACACAATAGTAAGAGGTGGGAGTACCTGTTTGCTGTAGAATTCAAGGTTCGACAAACACATTTCAATGGAGAACTCGGTCTCCTGGCTACCACAACAAAGCAGGCAGGATATTCTTTTTGCTTTGAACACAGAACTGTATATGTTAGTAGTCTGTGCAGGCTGATGCCTGTTTGTGGAAGAACCAACTCATGTTGGTTTACATTTGCAGTTTCCCACAACATGATTTGATTTCAATATCCACTGATAACAGAGCTGATGTATGCTCTTAAGCGTTCAAGAGGAACTGAACTTCAGAAAAGATACTTTTGCTGAAACTAGTTCATTTTCACATGTTCCAAGATAAGCTTCACGTGACACTTTACATCAAGCCCTCCTAGCTTCTTACCCCCCAGGGAATTCTTTGCAAATCGAAATCCTCTGTGCCTTAAATTTTAGAAAGAAAATGATGCAGCATGGGAACATCAACTGTATAATCATTAATATCATTACAGTACTGTACTGGGAAGCAAATCTACCCTTCTTTACATAATGTCCAAATATTTAAACTGGAAAAATTAAGTTAAAACTGAAGGACTTTTAGATTTGCAGTGCACAAACACTGCATTTGGGGGTGTTGATGCGTTCTCAGGGAACATTTAAAAGTTATAAGCATCCAAGGAAACACGGAAGGACTTCAGGATCATTGGCTAAAAACGGATGACAGACTTTTCTGACTCCAAAGTGAAAGTTTCTTCCCCCTCTCACCACTCATCCAGGGAGGCATGGATGTACGTAGCAGTTTCATAAATATATTTGTTCATCCTGAAAGCATCATGCATATTCTTCACCTTACTCACAGAAATAGTTACAGTGATGGTGATGTGTAAGTGTACTGCTAGTGCACAAACCTCACCTGGGGCTGTTATCAGTGGGTAACTTATGGTTTCTTTCCTATGTGCTGAGTTTGGAGCTAAGGCTTTATAGAAAGCCAGTAAATAATGTCCTTCAGAGTGGGACTCAGACATGTACATGAAAAGTTTATTGCTTTTATTAAATGTACAGTGAATTCAGATCTGCACCTTACATTATAGCCTATGTGGATATCTGAAATGCAATTCTCGGTTCAGAAATTTTTGTCAAAAACTGTCTCCTACACGATGATGATATCTTCCCATTCATAATATTTCTGACTTCATCTGTTTTGGATGAGATAGTTCTGAGCATCAATCAAATGAAAAGAAGATATTACCTAAATATATCTTAATGAGCAAGAGTAGTATATACTCTTTATTTATTTATTTATTTATTTATTTACATTAAACTGCTTAATCTTTTGGTAAGTAACAGGGTTGTTCTTCTCTATGGAATGTAAGCCAAGTTTCATCTGGGAACAAATAATTGAGTTATATAAGCACACATAAAAATAGACTGACCCACATCTATAACAACAGGATCATATTATAATAAGAAGCTATTTCTTGTATAATTTCCTGAATGCAGGAAGCACCTATATAAATGGACTTGTATAAGGAAAGCCATGTTATATTTGGCCTATATATTGGTTTACATGCATATGAGCCAAAACACGAACAGTTTCCCTTCTGGTGCAGTTCTGTTCTGTAGTGAAGATTGGTATCCAGGCCTGAGTATCACGATTGCATTAGTATCTAAAGATTGATAGAAGATGACATGGTCTGAGAAGAAGAAGAAACTGCATGCAAAAAATACTACGCAAAATAAAGATTTTTTTAAATTTCTGGAATAGGCCACAGTGCTGTACAGTTTTCTTTAGGTTACTACAGCCCATCAGAACAAGGCTCTACTGAGCACAGTTCTGCACACATCAGGGAAATCAGCAGCTGCAGATTTAAATAGGATAAGAAACATTATATAAACTTACTGCACATGCTGCTTCTGTTGTAGTAGCTAATATGTCAAGACATGCTTATAGAAACAGACACATGCATATGTGCATGGCAGACAAGGTAGGTTCTCGGCTGGAATTCAAACCAATGTGTATTTACAACTGCTGTTGCCACCCCTCTCTTGCACAGCTTGCAAATTCACAAGCTGACATGGTAGATTCCAAATATTTTAAGTTGTAGTTCTCTTCAAAGCTAGAAGATGGAAGTATAACATGGTAATTTTTAATATTTAATATTTTACAATTCTCACAGACTAGTTTTATCAAGCAATATCTGTCCCTAAACCAACAGACTGTGTACAACAAGAACACCTTTCTTTAACTATAGCTGGTGTTACTGGTGCTCAAAGCCAACTTATGAATACTTAACGCTTAGTTAACTCAGAATTAGTTTTCTTCATAGTAAGAGCATGATGTACTCCAAAGTAATGGATATTTCCATGCCACTTTCTATTTTAAATTCTAAATTTTATTGTCCATAGCATTTTTTTTATTTATTAATGTCACAAAAATTCTTTCATAACAGAGAAATTTTCCCCACTATTCTTTCAGAACTGCTCCCTAATATTCTAATAGGTGAAAAATAAATGTTGGTAGAAACTAAACATGGAAAATTCCAGCCTAAAATACTCTTTAAGTAATGAGTACCTGAAAACAGGGAATTAGAATGAAAACCATTTCTAACCTTGTTGCATTTGCCTCCTTGTAGCTCTAACACAGAGTTCACAATATGAAGGTTGTGTGTGTATGTTTCTGCAGCCTAGACCTGGTTGCTTAACCAATAACACATAAATCTAACCAGTCAAGTACAGCATAGAAAGAGAAAAAATTGTTGTTTTTTTTTTTTACACTGGTTAGCTTCTCTGCATTAACACAGATGTAGAAATAGCCACTTGAGGCAAACTTAGGTTCCGGTTGCTACCAGAGCTTAACAGAGAGAGTTTCATTTCAGCGTGCATAGACTCAAACTTATTTCACCTGGCTGTTAATAAGAGCCAAACCCAAGCATTCTCCATGATATAGAATCCAGTTCTCTTAAAACTAATCAAGACCACCAGGTAATCTTGCCCTGTTTATTGAAGAACCATCCAAACAGTTTTTTTCTTGATTCTGTTCCGAAGTGGACCAAATTAAAAAAGAATTCTACATCAGAAATTTGCAGTAGTTCAAGATCAGTAAGATATTTAGTAGATCAGTTCTGCATAATAACTGGTGATTAGTCCTGCTAGCACATATGATCAGATAGACTGGGAAATCATGCCAGTATTTCAGGTGCTTGGTGGGTTAGATAGCAATGCTGATGTTTTAAAATAAGTGCAGCACTACAGTCAGCAGGGCACTGATCCCTCAAACAATGTGACTGCCTTATTCTCTATGTATCTGTGTGAGATTGCAACTGTGTGGTCATTATATATGTTTTTACAATTAAAATAAAATTCAGTAGATAAAATGCACTTCTAAATCCACTCAGTGACTGGTCGGTCAAAAACTCACACAGGACAGTAATTTTCAGTGGGAAATGGGCTCAAAAACCTTTATACCATTTTGAAAATTTTGCCCAAGTCTAAAAACAATCTATTATTTCTGGAGCCAAAATGTCATGTGCTTAGTGGATCATCCTGGAACTTCAGGATGTGAAAATATCTCTGACATTGTGAATGTTAAGAAAAGTAAAAGCAGTTGTGTTTTACATATGCTTGGCATCAGGAAAGACTGATGTCTGAGACCAAATATAAGCTATGTGAATTGAAGCAATTAAACAAAATCACGGTAGTGTTTATATGAAACCCTTGAGTGTAGCCCTCTCTTCAGACTGCAGTGAGCAATAAAGATTCATCTGATCTTACATAGATCTTTCCTATTAGACTCAATAGCTTTGTGAAACCTTAACTAACAACTTTCTAGAAGGAAACATTTCAAAAACTAACCTGTAAGCAAAGTAAGAATTTTGTTAACAGATTCACCTCACCAGGACATACCATTCACTGCACTGCTTTAAAATTTACCTGCAATTAATCCCACATGTGGCAACTGGGAAACATAGGAAATCTAGTTTAAAACATAGTTTTCAAATTGCAGAAGAGAATAAATCAGTTGCTCAAAGTCTCAATAGGTGTTTATAATTTTTTAAAAAATATTTTTATTTATTTATTTATTTGTTAATTTATTTATTTATTTTGTGTAAGGATGGCCATTTAATAGCAGGGGTTTTAAGTTGCAGGTCAAATAACAAAAATTTAATTTCCTTGGCTATGTTTGTTCACAACTTCCAAATGTTCTGGGGCTCCATGTCAGCTCAAATATTCCTTTGTTGGTCATCCCTCAAAGCTCACCCAATGTGATGCAGCATGATGTCAGCCCAGGCAACCTGGAGAGACTTTGCGCAACTGTGAAGCTTGTGAGAGAGCAGCTGAGTTTCACCCAGGTCTGGAATGCACAGCTGGGAGATTTTCCCAGCTCCAGTAACGCTCCCATCCCCACTCATCCACCCCACTCACTCCAATCACGCATAACTGAAGAGATCCTGTAGACTCAGATGGCAAGTTTAAAATGTCTCTGTCAGCCATGTATAAAAGCCTCTGGGTGCAATAAGTAGCTCGTTGGGCATGGGTAAATAAGTAGCTTGTTCTAAGATTTTCCTTTTTGACTTCTGAACCCGGCTTTTGCCTGCAGTTCATCTGCTAAGTAATTATTCCCAGCAAGCAGCATCGCAAAGAAGAAAGTAGTTTTTGATAAACTAGCTGGCAGGAATCACTGCTTCCAGACAAAACCGAACATCTCCCATGCCCCTCTGGCAGTCCAAACACATGCTTCCTTGACTGTGAGGATATGATATGAATCACCTGTCTTTTACAAGCAAGAAAAAAGAGTAAAGTCTTAATACCCAGAGATCCAAAGTAGGAAGTATTGGTGCTCCTGGACTCAGCAGAGTCTGAGTAGTGAGCTCTTCCAGCCAGCTCTTCAATGCTGCCATAGCAAAATACATTAAAGGAGTCACACAGGATATTTTGTGGTAACATCCACTGGATGGCAAGTCATTAGATTCTTTGAAAATTTGGATTATATAATTCAGATATCTTAAGGCAAAAAATAAGTCATACTGAGTCTTGTCAAGTAGCTTAAAAATCAGCAGTTTAGATCTTCAAGGTGAGAAAACTTTTTGCTTTTTCAGTATGATAATTGTTCATTCCTATGAATAGAAGCTAAATGAAAAAAGTCCACTTTTACTTGTCTGAAATAGATGCTAAGAAACCTGGATCTATGTGAGTGAGGAGCAGGCTAAATTAAAACAGAGAGGAGTATGACCTTATCATTTTATGCATATAAGTATTACATATATCAGAATATGTAACAGTTTTCTTATATAGCATAAACACTAATTTTTTGCAAACTACTGGAAAGGTGGGCCTTAGCCTTGAGTAATTCTGTGAAGATGGTAAAAAGTATTTGGAAGGCACTTTTCACGCATGCATTTTTGTTTCAATATTATTCATCTTTTTAAACACAAAACCTTGAAGTTGCTTCACCATTTGACACCTTGGAAGTTATTCCACTGGAGACAATTATTACACCATCCTTCTAACTGTATATAGTGTTACTGGATCAGATAGCAGAGTCTGTAGTGAAGATGTCCCAACATTTTTCAGTTCAAAACAGCACTTAGAGTTACTTTGTCAAATGGATTTTGGACTGAAAAATTTCTCACCAGGTGCTTTTCCTTAGCTTTATTATTTTCTTATTTGTTTCTCAATTTACGGATAAAATAATGTAAGACTTTATGAAAACAGGGCTAGACAAAAAGTGTGGTATGTTGCCCATGTTGAAAATGTTGTGGGTTTTTACATTAAAAATTTTACTCCATCCAGTTATTGAGTAAAAATATTAAATCTGACAGGAATAGAGGGCTTTATGCTAGAGAATTATTCATGCTACTCCTCTTAAAATCTACTCACGTTTGAAAAATTTCATTATGCAAGTGTTCAGAAAACACTAGCTAGATATTTAGCTGAAAATTCTGAAAAGTCTGCCTGCTGTGGACCTACTCAAGGCTGCAGGGACTTAATTCTTCCTGTGATTACAGCCAAGCTCCACAAAAATGTGTGCCTCTCAGGGAGCTTTCTGTTGACAGGGTACAGTGGAGAAAACAAATTAATTTGAATGTAGTGTAGACAAAAGTGAAATTTAGGAGTTAGCGATTACATACATGGAGAAAGAAATGGAATGAGTTTCATGAGCGAGAGGGTGGGACAATGAATTGCCGAGTATATATGCAGGAGACTGGGACTGAGCTTGTGTGGAAGATGAGGTTTAGAGGATGACAAACAACCATGGTGCACAAAGGAAGAGAAATGAGGTTAGCTGGACAAAGGGCCAGGACAAATATGTGAAGAGAATTAGATGAGGATTTCAAGGGAAGGGGTCAAAAATTAACACCAATTCTACCAGTGATTGAATTGTGCAAGAGGGCTAACTTGTGGTTTGGAAGTTGGTCGGTGGTTAAGCTGAGCTAATTGGGTAGGTAAGAAGACAGGATTGTAAAAGGCATAAAGAATAAGATTCAAACAAAACATTAAGCCAGCATTTTAAAGCTGCAATGCAAGGTTAAATGTAAACTTTTAACACACAGGAAATGTGAGCATTGACACTGCTTTTAAAACTTTAATTTGAACCCTTGGGCACAGGCATAGTGATACACTCTTATGGCATGATGATAGACTATTTCTTCTACAGAAACCCAGCCTTACTCAGGGAACCCCATTATAAGAAATCTCCTCTGGGTTTCCACAAGGTTATATATTGAAGGTTACAAAGCTCCTGCTTCATTGACTCTGGCAGTCAGAAGGTGTGAAATGCGTTAAGCAGTGGATTGCTAGAAGGAAAGCCACCCGCATGGAGATGCTGAAAATTAGGTTCTTTCTTTGCCTCTGACAGTTTTCATATAATACTAAACAAATAATTTCCAGATGGTCACTAATTTCTCATTTTCAGAGAGCCACCCAAAGATCTGAGATCTAGTCTGAAATAGTGTTGGCTACTCATAGCTGAATTCTGCTGGAATAATGGTTCAGCCATAGTAGCTTGAGAAGTTGGGTCCTTGGTATGCTGGGCATTGGATATTACAGAATAGTTTTGACTTTAAGTTTTGGCTTTCCCATTCTATGGCAGTTAATGCTTCTCACCTCAAACTGTTCTTCAGGTCCAGATAATCCTCTAAATAGAGAATCATAATTTAATTAGTGTGTTCCAAGATATTTCAAGTTGAGTATTTCAATAAACAACTCTCTTATTTATGCAAAACTGCATGAATTTGTTTGCTTCAACTTGAACATTTAGTTCAGTCCTACAGGGCTTTTGGCACTTTTTTGATTAGCTTGTGATTCATCTCATGCAAAGGGTCAACTGTGCTCTTGAATTAAATTTATAAGGAGAAAAAAAGAAATAAAAAGTTTTGGCATGAGAAAGTAACTGTAGCTTGGATTTACTGAATAAAAACCTATGTGGTTAAGCTGTGTAACTAAAATAGAACCTCCACTTTTGGATAGAAAAAAGTACAGTTTGGAGTTACAGTAAAATATCATGTAGACAAATTAATTTTAATGGAACAATAGTTTGAAGCATTGTATTCATTTTATTTTCAAACTCAAGAAACACAGACTGTGATTCTTTCACACCCAAGTAGAGTTCATTAAATGACAGCTAATGTAGGAAGATACAGAGCCAAAAACGTGGGTTAGAAAAGGAATATTTTTTGTAGTAGTATGGGAGGATGAAACTCAGAAGAGCCTTTTATATCTTTTAGTGACTCAGGTATTACACACCCAGATGAGTGCCTAACAGCACAGCAGTTTGCAGTGCAAATTCTGAGGCTAGAGGACTGAAGGCAAAGGGTTACATGAGGGAAATCATAAGTGTGCCCAGTTCAGCTGAAACCAAACTCAGGGCACCCCTAATCCTGAAGTAATGTTTACGGCTCATGATGCTGAAATTAAAAAAAACAAACACACACACACACACACCAAAAAAAAAAAAAAAAAAAAAAAAAGAAATTCACTACCCGCATCAGAACTGCAGATAGCACAGAAGAATTTAAATTTAATACTCACTCAGAGTATTAAATGGTGGAAATTTAAGCTAGAACCTGTCATTTGCTAAGTCTATCTAATTTTTTTTCCTTTTTCTTTTTTTTTCCCATTGTGAACATATGTGCAATGTGGCACCTTGCATTAACAGGTCTCATATCACCTTCCCCTGACCCAAATATGCAAAGAACTTTATACAACAGGAAATATTATTCTCCCACATAACTGTAGCCTGAAGGCAGATGCAGAGGAAAGCTAAGGCCTCCTAAAAATTCCACAGAGAAAGTTTAAGCGAGAAATAAGAAAACTCCTGAGACCCCGCTTTGTTTCTTAATACAACTGTTAGCATAACAGAGACAATTCATTCCCTTCTAAAAAGGTCACTCAAAAATAAGGATTTTTTTTTTCATTTTAAACATGTATGAAGATGTATGCTTACAATCTCAAAAAAAATTCCTTTTTCATCAAAAAAGCTAACAATCGGTTACAGAAAAATTACTTCAGCCTTTTAGGCTGTGAGAATGCCACTGCATATGGATTACAGATCTAAAATATTGCAGGAGTTTTCTCTAAGCAATTTTCCTTTGAGCAAGATAATGCTTGTACTGAAAACAAGTTCATGGAATTAAAAAAAAATCTGAGACACTAAATAGATTTTTAAACATTCATTTAGTTTTATTTAAAAGAGCTCCTTCAAACCATAAAAGAGATGATTTAATGTAAGAGCTGGATTCCCTTACCTTCTACGTGAAAGAAAAGCCTATGAAGGGCTAAATTTTCGAGAGTAGTTTGTTTGCAAGGGAAAAATTCATTACTGTGTATTCAGGTCAATGGTCCGGCATTTTGGCTAAAAAATCTGAAAACATTGTTTTTGGCATTGCAATAAGGTGATGTTGCAAGTTCCAGCAGGTATGGTCTTTTGTTTTCACAGCCTACAGCCAGAAGGAGCCATTAGACCCTGTAGTTTAACCTCCTGTAGGATGCAATTAGGTTTAAGCCAGACCTGTTACTACATTGCATTCAAAAATTAAGCTATTAAGTTGATGAATAAGGTTTCAGTGCCCAAAAGAGTAAGAGGTCTGTTAGCCACAGTCAGAAAACAGGACATGGATGGTAACACTTGTGCCCAAGGCCACAGCAAGAGCTGACAGCCCAACAGGTGATGTGATCTCAAGATGAACCACACTCTACACAACAGAGGAAGAAAAGGTCCTCTGCAGTACTTGGCAAATTTAATGTGGTGGTTAGTTGTTTCCACCTCCAAGTCAGGTAAAATCTGCGTACGTAAGGAGGACACATTAAGCAGGACAAGAAAAGTAGAGATCCTCCACGTGGCCTTAAAGCATGAATTTGTTATACCCGAGGTCCCATATCCAAGTGTGGTTGATCTCTGGTACTTCAGAGGACTATCAAGAAACTTGGGGTAACTTGCTTACTCGTTGCTAATTGTTCATGAGGCAGAAAAATGCCATGCTGATTCTTTCTGGTGAATAACTAATGGTCCTATGCATGAGATCCCATTGCAATGATTGCTTTACTGCACAGTTGAAATTTAACAGGCATGCTGAGGGCAATGCCTACAGTATCTCTGAGGCCTGTGAAGGGTGGCAATAAACATCACTTCACTGGACATAGACTTAGCAAAACCAGAGGGAACTGCACACCTATTCAGTCAGCCCAGTGGACCTACTACACTTTTTCTCAGGAACTGGATGAAAGCAAATCTTTTTAGGATGAATCTTGCTTGAGGTTCTGACTTGTCCTAAACCCTCTACATTTTTTTAAATACTGTCAATTTGCCATACTAACAGAAATTAAATCAGAACCCAAATTTCATTTTTGATATATAGCACCAGTAAGCTAAACTAGTGTTTAAAAAAAAAACCCAAGTCAGAATTGCCAGACTATTTCCGTAAGAAAATGACAGTACCACTGCTGATGACACTGCTGATCCTTTGTCCTTAAGAACTGTTAAATCTCAAACAAGCTAATCCACAAAATAACATGCGTGAAAACTCAGATTTTAAATAAAAACTTATCAAGGACAGATACCAACATCAGTTATTGTCACTGCAAGAATATAATATTTAGATATACATTTATTTAAATACATCTGAAATGTAAGAAAGTAAAAATAAGCAAGCAAGATAGTTTTTGTCTAACTCCTGCTTTCAAAAGGGGTCTCTGTCTCTGACAGTTGATGTCAGACCAATGAACAATAGACAAGTATACTAACAGACACAAGGCCTATGCCAATTGTTTCTAATGTAAGATCACTAAATATTTCCTTGCATTATGATAACAACACTGAAGTGTCACTGGTGTGAAATGGATAAAAACAGGATCTTGAGTATGTTAATGTGTTAATGAGTTTTTATAAGTGACCACAAATAGCACTTGTGTATGGAAATGTGCAGCAGCTGCTTAGAAAAGCCATCCACTATTGCAAAATTATGAGGGAAAAGGAAAGGATAACATCATAAGAGGTCCTGCCCCTAGCTGAGGCTCTGTGTGAACTGATGGATGCAAAACTCTCTAAATCAGAGATTTGTGACACATGAAGGATTGGGCACTGTAAAATGTGAGCATTCGCACGGGTCCTGTATAACTGGGCACACGTGAAAAGGGGTTTAGGTTTTCAAGTCTCTTTTGTCTCTGTTGGCATGTGCCATTCACTATGTCTTGACTCCCAAGGAGCATACCTGGTGCCTAGAACTGAATGATGGGCCTGAACTCTCGTATTTTTCCCGTGTGATGTGAAGTTAAAAGGCTTAGTATAACAGCCTTGATTTAAACAAGCAAACAGAAACAAATATGATATTTACTTACTGTAGGCGCTTCCAGTACCTAAAGTTAAAGAGCCATCTGTTTCTCTGGTGTAATTCCACTGGTTTCAACGGAATCGGAGCAGGATAAATTTGATGCAATACGTTCACCTGGTCACCTAGCACACAGCAGAGACGTTCCCTTTGTGTGGAAGGCTGCACACAATCAGTTTGCCATCTAGTGGCAACTATTTTGAACACAGACAGCAATTTAAACCAGTATATGATTATTTTGAATAGCGGGATGTGTTATAGCAACTGAGGTGAATGAAAACACACATTGTCAGGCAAAAACTATTTTGAAGCCTCAGAGGGTAACTGCATGTACACCCAGCATTGTACATTCAGATAGGAAAAATGTCCTGACTCAAGCTGTCTAACAAAAACATTTCTGATACTGCTAATACTTTCTTCACAGCGTGACTGGATATAGATCACCTGTAGCATTTTACATAAAAGAAGATGGAACAACATACTGATGATTAGACACCTTCTAATTCACCCATCTGCTGCTCCTGTCAGTCTCTCTCTGGGATTAAAAGAAATGCTGTTACTGAAAATTTTCAGGTAGTCAAACTGCTGCTACCTGAGTCGTCTCAGTGACTGGAACTGCAGCTGCTTATGTGGGAAAAGCAATGATATGGCCAAGTCAGATTGTTTGTATTAAGGTTATGAGTTACTAATAGAAAGACTAGTCACAGCTAGAGATCAAATGCCATACCTCCAAACCCAAAGCAGCTACCAGAGTCTGCTCAGGAAATGCAAAAAAGATGTACTTTTTGGTGGTGGGTGGCCTGGTAGTACTTATGCATTTATGAGAGTGGGCTTATTTTCCCTACTTTTAATGTTAATTCAGTTGTTCTTAAAAGTGACTGGACATTTATCTGCTTGTAGTGCCTAAATGATCTTTGTTACTATGCTATTCCTTGACTATTAATACCATATGTATTGCAACACAGGAAACGTACCTGACATAGAAAAATGCTGTTATCCTTTTATAAATGCTTCAAACTCAAAGTGGCAAAGACGTCTGCCCTTCCTTTTGCACAAAGATTTCCATAAAGTTAATAAGAAACTTTAAAAAAACCATTAAAATCAGTGTCAGAATAAAATGTTCCTAGACCTGATTTTAAGATAGTAAAAAGATACAAGTCCTACATGTCTAAATTCTACTGAGAGCCAATTCCATAATGATGGAGATTAAATACTTAAGAGCTAACTGATGTCAGTCAGTCTAGAAGACATGCCAGTAGCTAGCAGTACCTAGCCTCAGTGAGTGACAGGAACCAAAGAGTGACAAAAGGTCAGCTATGAACACAGGTCCTCCAGTTTTGAGTATCCTGAATTGGCAGGGGAATCCCCTGAACACTGGAAACTCGAGTAATGTGAAGTGAAAAATTTGATTTAAGAAAGATTTTAGGCTGCTGAAATTCATATTAGGATGTCATTAGCTATTATCACGCAGAAAACCATTTAATAATGAATTCTATTAAACTGGAGTTGTACTAAAGAGCTGTTGACATGCATTTTGGAGATGTCATAAACACAATTTTGTTTGTTTGTTTTCTGACAAATATCAGCAGGATTTAATGTCAGAGAAGCACTAAAATTGAGTAAAAATTCTTTAGATGACAACATTTATCATGTTTCGGAGCTTAATGATATGTCTGCTTACACTGTAGTAGTCAAAAATATAAATATACATGGATTTTTCATTGAGTTGCTGAATGCATCTATACTCAACCTCCTATTCGGTGATCACAGACAAATGCTCAATTCATTGAAAATACACTTTAACCCCATTTACCAACCTAGTTGTGATAAAGTGACTTTCATTCTGTTCTGGGCCATGAATCATGGTCGCAAGAGTTAATTAAAGTTCTAATGGCAGGGTCAACAAGGTCAAGTGAATGAGTTTGTGTATATGTAATTAGGGCAGAACAGAAGATAATGAAGTTCAACAGGTGTAACCGAGAGCGGAAGCTGTCTGTTGTATTAAAGGGCTTGATCTGAAGATTCAAAATTGCTTTTGGAGTAAAAGGTTGGGAAAAGTATATTTTTACTTGTAAATGGAAGAAATTTCTCTCTAGAATGAGACAATGCCCCAGCAACATCTTTACTCTCGTTTTTAAACCTGCTGAACTCAAGAGTGTGAGTAACGCAACTGTTTCGACAACACACATTTTTATTTTCTAGCCAAATGCAGTGTAAATATGACTGCAGAAAAAATCAAGATAAATGAGAAAATTCTGCAGATGGAAATTCACCCTGGATGCGGTTCATTCCACATCAGATTGGTTTTAGTATTCCTTTATTTTCCCATATTAGAGGGATGAGTTCAAACTAAAGATGGCAAATAACAAGAATCATGAATTTGTGGCACTTTTCAATCTAATAAGAAAATACATCGTTTATCCTGACTCCTCTATGCAGACATCTCTTGCTCACAAGCTTGCTCTTTCTAACAATCACTTTCCCCAGGTACTGATAAACAGAAAAAGCGTTCTCCATGAACAGGACAAAATGCATGCAGAATAACTTACTGCATAATCCTAAGAACCCAGCGCAAAAGCACTGAGGCAGGTTTATTTAAACTCCATCTTCAGAGAGCAAAGGGAAATGTGCGAACATGGAATTGTCCCAATAGTCCTTCCCCCAGCTGTATATTAACAGGTTTATGATAGCTATTGGCAGTGCAAATTTCTTTCTGCTACCTTGCCCATGCTGGAATCAGCCCTTCAATCAGAAGGTACACTTCTGCAAATGAAAAAGGAGTTCAGTTTCCATGCTCAATCAATCCCAGTATCCCTCCTAAGAGTACCAAAAAGAGATCATTAATTAGTGCCACATATTGCTGTGCTGGGGACACCTTCCTACAATGAACAAAAATGTGACAGGTCATCTTGTAGAGTCTATACTGTTACATCTACCCCAGTAAATTAAAACAGTGACATCGATGACAGTTATAGCCACCCCAGTAAATTAAAACAGTGACTGGGAACATTCCTGGGCATGGAAATGGGATGGCACATTGAATTAAATGGTAACAGGGAAGGTTCTTGTCTATGCTGGTTAGCACAGCCAGGGTGGATGGCACAGGCCTTGGTCATGCTTCCCATATGGCTTGTGGGCATCCATTCTGTCCGATGCAGTGAGGGCACACCACTCATGCCATGCCTCCTGGCCCAGGAGCATCCATGGCACGGGTGTGTTACCAGTGTACACATAATGGGTGGCTACTTGCTAAGATTTCACGTAAAGTATACAGTTCATAGTTGAATCAATTATACAGCAGATAATCTCATTAACTGCTGAACCATTCCAAAATCACCTGTAATATCCTGTCAGCTAGATTTCAGCTTTTTTTAATGGTGGGAAACCAGGCTTGGCAGCTGTTAGATGATCTGGTAACAGCCTGCCTGCACACCCTTGAGAGAGAAAGCAGTGAGAGACAATGTCAGAGGGGGAGCTCAAACAGTACCATGGTGGGCTAATCCCAGGCCCATCAAGGAGAACTACTGATCCATCTTGGCAAGCCCAGGGATCTCTGACATACAGTGGCAGGCAGAAACACAAATTACAGCCTGTGAGGAGCAAATCTTTTCCAGTGTTTTTTATCAGGTAGGAGCCTCAGCCCCTTTGCCCAGATGTGAAACCCATCAAGATGAGTCACTTGGAGCTTGTCTCTGAATCACCTTTCAGGCTAAAGGGGTAGGACACATTATGGGATGCAGGGGAAGAGTGTTTTTCGGGTTTACCCGGTATTTATAACGAGACGTTTGGGGGTGTAACCAAAGGCTGGAAAAGGAGAGATTTAGGTGACTGGTGAAGGAACAAGTGTGGAAAAGTGTGTTTAAATGTGAGAGTCTGGGCCAGAAGCTGGAATAGGGCTGCAGTCACAGGGGCAAATATGTCCTGGTCTCAGCAACTGGACAAACTGGGATCCAGACACCAACTACTGGGCAGACTGTGTGCTGATCCAGCTCCTGGAGCTCGGTCACAGCTACCTTTCCATTTGTATAAGTGTATCTTCTCACTAATGGGCCTCCAACCAACTCAGACAATGACGGGAGCAGAACGAGAGCACTGGTACTGTCTGTGTGTGTGTAAGTGGTCTGTGTGCCCCTCTGTGAGCCATGTGGCATCCATGTACCCATGTACATATATGCACGTGTGTGATGTGTATGCACATATATGTATGCTATGTGTGTGTGGCTGCTGTTTGGTCTTGGGAGCATGGGGGTGCAGCAGCCTTTCCTATGTCCAAGTGTTTGATCCCACATGATGCATTTTCCTCTAACCGTAGCAGCAATTTTACAGCTCCTCAGTTTTCGTGGGCCTAGTCTTAAAGGGATTTTTCAGTGCTTCACTGTACTTACCAAGAATTCCCACTGACACTGGTGGAAATGCCAGAATATCTTTACAATGTAGTCTTGTCAGCACATTTGGCTTCTCAGCAGAAAGGCCAAATATTGATTTTTTTTTTTTAAATACGGACAATTAAACTTTCTTCTTAGACATACAGTGGGGCTAGAGTGGAAAGTTTACATTGCTGCAATTGTGTTATAGCTTCTCTCTGGATAAACAGAAGACTTCATTTTCAGTTCTATCAATCCCACACCATTCACAAACAATAAAATTAATTTCTAGTTTGAATAAATAAACCCTACTAAATTGGTTTCTTTGCCAATACTTTCAAGCTTTATATTGAACTTGTTCACAAAGCCAACAGTGTCAGTTAACAAAACAAAAGATGTTGTTTACTATTTTTGCTATTAATTAAGCCAACTCCTTAGATACAAGTAGCTCATTGGGGTTAATTATTTCTAAAAAGAATCCAATTCATTTGCAGTTCGCTAATCAGAAAGAATTTTACCAGTTTTTGAGTTGAATTCTTTTGGTCCTAGGGACATTTTGGAATTTGTGAGCTTTAACACAGAAATTCAAGGAGACAATTTTCAGAAGCTGAAAGTTCCTAACATTCACCTCTTATTTAATCAATTATATTGAAAGTTCTTTTACATAATATTATCAGGAATAGGAGCATTGTTAAAAACAATTCAACAAAATTTAAAACAAGTAATAGACTGATACATTCAAAGAACATTCCTGCATCCACCTAATTCTCAGATTTCTCACCCCTTAAAATGTATCCATCTGCAACAGAGGTTAAAGAAGGAAAGACTCTAATTGCTTTAATCCTCATGGTGATAGAGTTTAGACCTCACACGATTCTGTCTCCTCCCATATGGGAGTGAAGCTGTCATATTGAGGCTGTACAATGCATATGTGACCAATGCCAAACTGTAGGGGCTGTCTTCCACAGGACACAATTAAGCTACATTCAGTCATGACACATTCCAAGTCAAGAAATGTTAGTTCCCTTCCCTGCATTGGCAGATTCTGCCAGTCACTTCCAGCCACAAAAAGAGCGGCCACCATTTATTTTTCCAAGCTCTTCTATCCTCACACACAATGTAAGTTCTTCCCTATCAGCAGATGGAGACAGAGTACACGTGTTTTGATGTCATCATCCAGTAAACTAAAAATTTCTCACCACACAATCCAGTCAGCATCCATGTGGTTGAACTCTGTATTTTTCTAAAGATTTCAGGATAATAAATCTAAACCAAAATAATCTAAAACTTCGCATTTAGTAATTTCTCTGATTTTAAAACTTTTTTCAGGTTTTGGAATTACCTAAGGAATGTGATTCCTGGTCTAGCTCTACTTTTTAAGGCACAGAGCTGTAGTGCAAACAATCAGCTTAACAGCAACACAAATTACCTGTTCTTTTCCATGAGATACTCTTGTAATACGGCTGTATGAGACAGTTCTTAAAATTGTTGTTAACTATTTTTGCAATACTATTTGACAGCATCACGAATTGTGTCTGTAAATGCTAACATTCTAAAAAAAGCCAAAACCCAGAAAAACAAACCCTAAATAGTAA
This sequence comes from Falcunculus frontatus, assembly GCA_013398115.1. NCBI lineage: Eukaryota > Metazoa > Chordata > Aves > Passeriformes > Falcunculus > Falcunculus frontatus. The sequence continues at coordinate 1,640,609 of VZRV01002362.1, read as the reverse complement.
TCTTAGGCAGCAGACTTAGCTGTAGGTTTTATAAATTTCTCATTATTACATTTGACTTTTTGTTTTGGCACAGGTAGCAGATAGGAACTAGGTATTTCCTTGCTGCTATTAGGTGCCATTATCATTCTCTTAAAAAGAATTACTGCCCTATAGAGGTATCCTCAATTTTACTTTCGAAAGGTGTTCTCCGTTCTGCAATTTTCTGCTGTTGCGGTTTTTTGAATGTCTCTTAGATATTGTCCATTACATACCACTACAAAGAAAGTGTGGGTGTACAGCCAAATGTCAAATAACAGTTTTTACTAATAATTGTCAAACATGTGAGGGTCGCGTATCGATATCCTATCTAAGTAACTGTTTCCCATGTGTTTCCAAAAAGCAAACTAGCACAAACTCCAGGGGTTAAAAAGTAATGGAGTACTATTTTTCCTCACAGTCCTACTAAAATTCTGTAGTGTAATGACTGAAAAAAAAAAAGTATATATTAAAAGTGTTGCCCTGAGTTTTGCAGTTCTTCGACGTTTTCACTTCTGTTTAAGAGTTTCTCAGGCACTGTTCCGTAAACATAGTTATGTTTTTGTAACTTTGTTCTATTGTTTGCATTCTTTTCTCCTGGGCGGAGATGTTTGATGGACTTTCCTTTGACCAGTGTGGTTGAGGGGTGTAAAACTCACCCTCCAATCCAAGGTGATTATTAAGAAGATATATAATAAAGTCAGAGGTCTTCTCGGCCCTCTTCCTTTTCTGCTTCTCTCCCTGAACAGGTGTCTGCGTGTTCTTTTCGTGTCCAAGTGCGACATAAAAGGTAGGGCTTGTTGAAACCAGACTAGATAATTTATTCTAACTTCTATTAAAACTTGTCTTCTGTCTCTCTCTGCTGAATAGGAGTTGTCATTTTTCCTACAGCTGATCCAGTAAATGTAAAAAAAATTAAAAGTAAAAAAATTCATTATTCCATTATCTCAACATGTAGCTAACACCAGCATCTTTATAGTTAACATTCACTTTTGAGTAATTCAGTCAGTATTTTGGGTCACACACAGTTTCTGCCACTTCCACGTTTGATTTGCTCCTATTCACTGGGTTACCACAATTTAGATGTTTGCAGTCTTGAAGCAAGGGTGGATAGCAATATTATCTGCTCTCTCCGAGTAAAGTTTTCAACTGTGCAATAGGAATGGGAAGAACCTCTTCGTCTCCCCAACAAATCCATGTCTACAGCTTCCATTACATTTCAGTAAAACTTGTTGACTTTGTTTCTATCCTCAGTCTTTGGTTAAATTGACCCTTTGTGAAGAAGTCAGTGAATGTGAACTCTTGTTACGTTTAATAGTTCTCTTAGATTAACACAATCCACAACTTTTTCGTTTGTCTTGCTACGTATGGCTACTGAAAAAGTTTCTGCAGATTAATTTTAGGTCATGGCTGTTTTCAGCTGATTCTTTGAATGAATCCTTCTGCTCCTTTTCAAATATTTTTTTAATTATTAAAGCAAATATTTCTTCATTAATTTACTACTTGTGACTATTGCAACTGTTTAAGCAACTTAGTTTGGGGGGTTTTGTTTTACTATATTCTTTGTCATCACTTCAGCCCTCAAAATAGAACTTTACTGATGTACAGATTTTCATGTTAGTATTTTTGCACAGGAAGGAATTTCACACAATACTACCAGTAATTTCCCTGACAGTATTCACAATCTGGAGCTATCAAATCTATGAGTGAAAGCTCTTGTTTGCCTAATGCAGACTGCGTTTTAGAGCAGATAACATTCATTTGGTGTGACTAAAAAGGCATAAAAAACCCTAATGAAATTTGCACATATTATGTTAGTGTCAGCAGAAAAAAAAAAGTTCATTCTTGGTTCCGTTTCAGAAGCATCTTCTTTTTCCAAATAACACAGCATACTGAATCATAATGTGCCTGTAAAAAGTCAAAATTGAATCCATTAAGGAATTGCTCAGTAGAAGTTGGATGTGCTCTAAAGCCCACTAAATTTCATTCTACTGAAGGAAGAAAATACAGTTCAGGAAAAGAAGAGTCATAACATTAGTCTGGAATTTCTTAACTTAATTATACCTAATTTAATGTGAATTATACTTGATGTAATAAAGTGATAGTTAGAAGAAAAATGTTAGCAAAGAACATTGTGAAGAATGTACCACTCCACATCTATAGTCAATAGAATTAGTGATAGAAAATGTAAAAGATAAAGTAGGAAGTTATCATAACCCCAGGGAACTGTGATCACATGAATGCTGAAAAAAAAAGCAATTAAAAGGTAGAAAATAATAATAATGTTATGTCTAAATAGCCAAGTTATATTATAGATGTACTTTGGCTGACTGTGGCTACAAAAGCACAAACATTGCATGAGCAAGCAGGATTTTCTCTTTGCTCTTCAGCAGCTTACATTTAGCTCACAGATGTCTTGTGTCTCAAGTCAGTTTAATCCAATCAACTCACCTCACCCTGTGCTATACTTACCCATAAGAATGTTTTTTGGGGGGAAAACCAGCTGCTTCTTCCTGCTAATGTTGGCATGCGGAATATAGCAACAGCACTTTCTTTCACTCATCATGTGTCCATGGCTCTCAAGGTCAAAACTGCTGAAACCAAGGTAAAGGGAATTGAGTTTATTTAGCTTTGTATATGTCACCAGATAGTATTAGAGAATTAGACAACTGCTGCGGGGCTGGAATAAGCTGTTGCTTTCATTCTTACAGACTCTTCTTCAATGTTCTCTTCCTTAAGAAAACCCAAATTAAAAGAGTACTTTATCCTATAGTGCTGGTAGCAAGTACTGCAAAGTACATCTTATAAAAAGGATTTCAAAATATGTGATGTTGTTCCACTTATGAGATATAATTCTTGGAAGTATCTAATAAAATTTTACATTTTATGTCACCAGTGATTGCCTAAGATTTTTCCTTTAAGTTTTGACATATAATGAATAATCCTGTAGTTTTTAACTTGTGGACTTTTTGCTTTGAAATACCAGAAGATCTAGAAAGTGAAAAAGAGATTGAAAATAAAAAGTATTCTCAGATTAAAAAACCGCATGTTTAAATTTCTGTGGCAAGGTCAAATAAAAAAAAATGGGGTAGAATGTGATACAACCAGAAAATTTTCAGTGTTTTTATTTTCATGTTACATGCATTTCCTTAGGCTACTGAAGTGAGCAAAGCATACTATATCTAATACCTCACTACATCCCTAAGGCAGGGACTAAGAATATTCTGGGTACAAAGAGAAAAATACTGTGCCTTTAACACCAATGAGAGTTTGTCCCTGACTTCAAGGCTAGGAATTTGCCTACTGTAATTACAGGTCAATAGGTCATCATCCCACAGCCATCCTTCAGCTCTGTGATTTTCCCTTCAGTCCTGGCTCACCACTTTTATTACTGTACCAATCTCCATCTAGGGGCAGATAAGGCTTCACAGAGGCAGTTGCAAGAGGAGGGGCAATGGATAAAGGAGAATTACAGGAAAAGTGCAACTGCTCAGAGCAACGGAATGAAAAAGATTCCTACCAAAAATGTGCCAAACATTAAACTTCCAATGCTTGAAGTTATGTTCAGAGGAGTAAGAGGTACCACGGCTGCCAAACTTAGACGTGACATTGTAGTTAATTACCATTACCACAGTGATGGTGTGCACTGGTCAAAGGAAGGGATCAGGTAGGTTACTTGGCCGATTTTCATTTAGAATAAGAATACAGACAATACAAAGGAGCTGTATTTAGCCCACAAACAAATGTGGCTGAAGAGATTAATAGTTCTCAGTTTTTGCTTGGCTGTGTTTCGATGTAAGGGAAAAAGAAAACAGTAAGACTGTCCTGGACTTTTTCTTATAGAGAAATAGCAGTTGTGTACAGGCATGATGGGTTTTTCTCCTGTTGTATTAGAAACTAAAGCTCTTTACTCTCTTTTCTTGTGGGATAGATGAACTATTCAATATTTAACACTTTACAACATTTAGCAGTATAAAAATAAGTGGTTTGCTAAATTTGTAGTGTTTCCACTTTTGTCAATGTTGGATGCTTCTGCAAAGACATTATGTACCACGCAACCACTCAAAGAACTAAGGCCAGAGGCGAATGTTAGAGTTGAAGTTTCATCCTCAGAGGCACCTGCTACTGCTTAGTAGGATCTCTTATTTCCAAAGGGAGTTTGTTCTATTGGGTAATTACCTTTACAATTCAAGATGTCCTTCCTGAAGCTTTCAGATTTGTCTAGCTAGAACTTGTAGCTGTTTATGTCTTGTGTCTTTTCTGATAGATTAAAGAGCCCTTAAGTAACAGGTATTTTCTTCCTGTGAAGGTACTTATCTATCATAATCAAATCATCCCTTGGAGCTAAACAGATTGACCTCTTTAGGGCTGTAGTTCTAATGAAGACAAACCCCAAACATTTCTAGCTATCAGCTTCCTTTTGAGTCTGTTGGTACCTTCTTAATTTCTTAATAACTGTCAAGAAATGTCCTTCTCCTTTTAGGAACATTTGTAAATTATATATGTAGTAGGTATACGACAATATATGATAACAACAAAGCCGTACATGATAGCCACACATTAGGAGCTGAAATGTACCAGAGAGCTTTTAGCATGTTTATGCAATCAGCAACAGCAAAAATTCTGCCTAAATATTTTATTTTACAAACTTTTTTCATATTATGATTAATGGAAATGTAGAATTGTTTTCTGACAATGCCTGATGTTAACATGGCTTTAGGTTTTACTGTCTTATGCCCTTTTTCAGGTTGTTCTGGTGAACCTGTTGATATGCATAGTAGTTTTCTACACTGTGTACTATGTGGTCCTATCTGTGTGCTTTGCAGTATTCAGGTAAGATTTCCCCGTCTTTAGTCTAATATGCTGGCATACTGCAACTGGCTATCATGGGTAGAGATACACCTGTTTAAAGGAAGCATCCAAACTGAAGGCATCCTGGCCCGGTTATTCTGTGAACATATTTTTGCAATTCAGTTAAATTGTTGTACCTGAACCTTCTTTCAAATGCACAAATTGGCAAATGGTGGCTCAAAACTGATATAAAATGTTGGTTCTAATATTCTTCCTTGCAGCTGCACCCTGTAAATTAATGAACGTCAGAGAAAAGATGACATGAAAAAAAGGAAAAGAAAGATTTTATATTCAATGAAAAAGACAAATTATATCCCCTTAGGAAATTATTGATTAGCATGCATAGCACCAAACATCTTAAATAAAAGTGAGCAAGGGCAAAATCACAACTCAGAATGGGACTTAGAGAGCTTGCAAAAACACAGAGTATTCAATTTGAAATCCTATTTAAAAACACCTGTAATGTGTCATATAATCACTAAGACATCACTAAAATTCTCTGATTAAAGTTATTCCTTTTTTCTTCCACAGGATTAAAATGTTGGATGGTTTGGCACCTTTTGATTTTAAGACAAATCCCTCATGGATTAACCCATATTATTTAGGTAACTGACGTTTGTTTCTCTTTTTTTTTTTCCCCTCAGTCAATAAAATATATAGTTGTGGATGTAAACTTGTCTTCCAACGGACAGTGTTTTAAAGCTGTTTTTGTAATACCAATGATTTCTGTATTTTAAGTACACTGCAATTAATTGTTTATGCATCTTGCCAGTAGTTCTCATTTCTGTATTGCTACTTAACATTCAAGTGATTTTTAGGCTTTTTGTTGAGTTCTTCTTCTGATCTTGCATCATCAGAAGAAAATGTTCTGCTTTGCCGGGATGTTTCATTTTCATTGCAGAACAATTACCTATTCTACATCAAGTTCCTCCATAAAGTTGTTTAATTTAATTTTCACACTGCAGGACATTTCTTATGAATCACTGGATCCAGATCTGAGAAACAGGTCACATTCAGCTAATGGCAATTTTGCTTTGGTAATGCTTGAATACAGTGGGCATTGAGATATCAAGATTTGATTGTAGCTCAATCCCTAAAAGTACCGTTATATATCCTAATACAAATTTCTGCAATTTGTCTGAAGCTCTCAAAATATATTATTTTTTTCTTTGTTCCTGAAAAGTTACATACATGCATAAAATTTTACCACATTTGTAATCCATTTTACAAAGGCAAACCTCATAATCTGTCTAAAATACGCAAAGCTCAGAAGTAAATTGGTTGGTTTGTAGGTTAAAAGAGTAATAAAAATGCATGGATGTTTGTGCAGTGCCAATACTGATTTCAGATGAGGAAAGAACGTTTATGTTATAGCAGTGGAAAAGAAAATTAAAGCATATTCCATTAGAATTACTCTTCAGGGCCCAAATGTAATTACTGTATCTCAACATGATTTTTTTCCCTCAAAATTTTATCAGTTAGTTCGATGCAACATGTTTATACGCCAAACACAGCAACTATGTCATACTATGTCGTAGTATTACATCCTCCTTTCTGTCAATCCATGAAAACAACATGGAAACACATGAGAGCAACTGTTTAAGGGCGTAGATTCAGAATGTAGATGTCTGAATGATGCTGCAAATGAGAATTAGTTTACTCAAGAGTTTCACTCATTCCTGTTAAAAAGAGGATTCTGTCTTAAGATAACCTCAAAATAAAGATGGAAATCAGCTCAGAGGTGAGGTATCCTTTCTGGCCCAGTTTTGTAAAAAGGTTTCCAGAGCATTTGGCTACATTAAACACACTTTCTAAATTACAACATTAGCGGCATAATTTAAAGGGATTCTATCTTCATGAAATGTAATAAACAAAAAATACTATAATGCGTTGTGAAACGTTAATTTTTTTAAAGTGTTTTTCCCACTTTCTTAACCAGTTATCTTTTCCAGTTATCTTTTTCTTATTTTTCTTACAATTGTTTAAAATAGTCAATGAAAGATCCATCATACCATAGGGAGTAATAGACCCTCTAAACAAAAGAATATAATTGAAGGGAACAAAATGCTGCCAAAGTAAATTTTGCTGTATAAATTGAGTGGAAAAAAAGAAATATGGTCTCTCTACTGTCAGCTACAGCAATCATAGAGGTGTTATGGCAACAGTAAGAAGAATAAATAATTCCAATAAAAATACTACCTTTATATGCCCGTGTACTTAAAAAGAAGAACAAATTGCATTTAGATGGACGAATAACTGAATTACAAACTCATGTTTATGGCCTGCTGTATGTGAACTCAGGACTAAAGCTAGAAGAGACATCACATATTTTCCATTCAAGCCCCTGCTATCCCATGTGGTCACACAACTATCAGCACCAAGAAAAGCCAGGCTCCTGCTTTTAGGGATTCTTTGCCTCTGCTCACCTTGTAGGCTCTGGGCTCTATCTCCCCTTCTATGTCCTGTCTTTAAATTGTTCTGAGATAGAGATATACATAGAGAGAGATACAGATGTAGATATTTTGGTACATATACCATATAAATACGTGATACAATGAAGAGAGGAAGCTATGAAGTTTCTTACCAAGCATAACCCCTTAACCACACAATTTTGTCTTGTTTGAGGAAAAAATTGCCTGTGTCAGTATCAAACAAATCTATTTGGCATCATATGCAAAGATTGTGGACAGTCCCTAAGGAAAATTTTATTAAATTTCTCGTCTAGGCAATATAAATTTGTCATAGTCCTATCAGTCGTCACAATCCTGTTATTACATGTTCTTACGTAAAATATATAACATTTTAAAATCTATAGGCAAATCAGGATACAACCCATGCAAATGTCTGTGGCAGACTTAAAAATTATCTTTGTAATAAAAACATAAGAATAATTTCTCATAGAATTATAGAATCACAGAACCACATGGGTTGGAAAAGACCTTTAAGATCACCAAGTCCAACCATCATCATGGCATCACCACCATGTTCACATTCACCATTAAACCATGTCTTCAAGTATCATATCCACATGCTTTTGTAAACACTTCTAGGGATGGAGACTCTAGCACATCCATGGGCAGTTCCAAAGCTTCACAAACCTTTCTGTGAAAAAAAAATTCCTGATACCCTATCTAAACCTCCCCTGGTACAACTTGTGGCCATTTCCACTCCTCCTGTCACTTGTTACCTGGGAGAAGCAGCTGACCCTCACCTGGCTACAGCCTCCTTCCAGGTAGCTGTAGAGAGCAATAAGGTCCCCTTGAGCCTTCTTTTCTCCGGGCTAAACACCCACAGCTCCCTCAGCTGCTCCTCATAGGACTTGTGTTCCAGACCCTTCCACAGATCCGTTGCCCTGCCCTGGACATGCTCCAGCACCTCAATGTCTGTCTTGTACTGAGGGGCCAAGAACTGAACTCAGTGATCTTGTAAGAAAATCTGCATATCTTAGATATTTTAACTTCTTGTTGCTATCATTTTGAATATGAGAAGAAGTCTTTCAAAACCATATTTGGTGAAAATATCCCATTTTCATTCACAGTTCTTGTGATATCCTTGGAAATAACTTTCTTCGTTTGTGGTCTGCTGTTTGCTCTGGTTGTGGAAGAATGGGTTTGGGACTATGCTGTAACAGTTACTATTATTCATATCATCATAACTTCAGTTGGTAAGTAGGTTTACTGCTAAATATTTGCATAGTATCACAAGTTGAAGGACAAATCCACTATGATTCATCTAATGGTTACTGGACTAACTTAGTTTTCCCTAAAGCTAAATAAATATCTATCTCTATTTGCCATCCATTTGACTCATGCCTCTATTTAAATCTTCCCATTCAAAACTTAATTCCGGATTTGTTGCAGAATTTTAAACCATTATATTCTTATTAAAAAATCAGAGGTTTAGTTCGTATTCTAACACTTCATATCAAACAGATCCAGACTAGATACAATTTCTGCATCTGGGAGGTGTGTTTTGTTCAAATCAATACACAAACAGTTGTTCGTGTCTGGAAACTTTAAGAACTAGTAATTAACACTTTAGCTTAAGTTTAGAGTAAAAAGGAATTTTGCTTCAGTAAAGTCATTGCAAAGGTTTTAAGTGAGACCGTTTGAACTAAATGTCAATGACGAAAATGAAGCATTTTACCATGAAACTCCTTTGTTCACCACAGAACTCTTCCCCTTAAAGGAAAAAAAAGGAAAATAATTAGCTGCTCTAAATGAGACTGATCTGATTCCTCTTCTCATGATGTTTAGCAGAATTAATTAAATTAAATATATTTCCTAAAATATATTAGGAAATATATTTTAACTTCATCCTTGACAGACCCCGTCTGAGGATTCTTTCCTCTTAAAACATTGAGCTTAATATGTTTATTCTAGAATTTAGAAAACCAAAAATATTTTTGACAAATTAGGACTCCCTCCCTACTGTATAGTAATTAACCTTCCATTTTCCATTGCTTTGTCCATTTCTTTTAGCACTTTATACAGATGGGAGATTCCCCAGCTCCCTGACAAATTAAACCAAAGACCAACAGAGATTTTATCTTTAAAAATTAAGCATAATTTCTCATTTAGTGAATTTGATTTTCCGGAAATTAAACTACTGTTATTCCTCATTAATAATTTTTGTATTTAAATCAAGAAATTTACAAAAACGACAAAAAAATCCCCTGTTTGTACATAATTTATACAGGGAGTTAGCTTCTGTCATTATATCAAAGGATGCATCTTGACGTCCGAACAACCCCGGATTTATCATTGCCTCTTTCAGATGGCCAACCAAACCTCTGCTGGCTGACCTTGAGCTGTCAGCACATGCAGTGTGCCTCCCAGCCCCCTTTGCCACCTCTGTCAGCTTTCTTTGGGGGAGGCAATATGGTGTTGTAGAATGGCCCTGCAGTTATCACACGGAGGGGACATGGGTCAGCTTGGGTGTGGCCAGGGCAGGTGCTGGTCAGCACCTAAAGCATTTGCCATTTCAATATATGTAAAATATACAATCTCTGAAACGTAACTAAGCAGACCTTTGATAACATAGTGCACGGTTTAAACGCCCCATTCTTTTTGTTTTAAAATTTACATTTCTACTTTTCCTCTTCTTGCAGTTATGTCTGAATTCCCCCTGATGTTACACTGGTGGCTGGCATTAGGTATAATTACATCCATTAAAGTTTAAGTCGTAAATGTAGAAAATCAGTACTCATAGTAGCAATTGTTTCTATTAAATATATGTTGCCTCATTAATTTGAGAATTGTCAACATTTAAAGAAAAAATATAGGCTTTTCATTCATATTTCTTTTAAGGACACAGGTAAATAATGGAGGACTAGGATTTGCCTCACCTTAAAAAAATCCTCTCTTTTAAGGCCAGAATGTGCTCAGCTTACATTAGTCTGGCAAACAAACAGCAGACACATGACTTGAAATAATTCATGATTAAGTCCTGACTAATCAAAGTACCTCAATTCAGGTGTAAAAAGACAGTTGTCCAAACTAGTCTTTCTTGATATCCTTTATAATCAATGGCAAAAACCAGGTACCTTCAGAGGCAAGTCTTATAAACATTATGTACTGTACTGGTACTTAAGATAGATGAGATAAATTTCAGTCATCGTGTTTCCTCAAAGTGAAAGGCAAACCTAAATTTCTGAATATTTAATTTTCTGTAAAATTAGAAGCATAGATTTTTACATGAAAAGTAGATTATCTTGAAAAAAAGTAGTTAAGAGAAAAGCACTGGCTTCTGTTCTTCTTTCTTATATGATGGATAACAAGGATCAACAGCTGCAATAAATTCCTAAATGATGGGGAGAGAAAAATAAATTCCCTGTCCTACAACGGGTTTTGCATTAGCAGCTGCTAGGGGGCTGATATCTTTGTGAATAGTTAAAGCCTTGGGCAAAATGTTTAAGTAGGAAGGCCATTTATTTTTTTAAAATTGAAGATAAAAAGAATGCTGGTTTAAAGTTTTATCAGAAAATTTGTATTCCACTATAAAAATTAATACAAAACAGCTCTATCTTTTTTTTCAGGATCTGGCGTAATTTCAATGATTTGTGGAGGACAGATTTTGGCATACTGCTTGTTCAAAGACAACTTCATTTACCCAATTCTAGATGATTTTTGAAAAGGAGTATTAGAACTTGCCTTTATATGTCTATGAATTCTATTGTTTCATTAATCAATGTAATTAAAATGAGTTGAAGTTAGCAACTATCTAATTGTAAGGTTAATATTTAGCTTACCAGACCTCTTGTATCTTTTGGGTTTTGGCAATGTCATCACTTTCAGCTTTTGTATGTACATTTTTCATTAATCAAGTAATTAGATACACTGCCTCTTTTTTAAAAACCAAGAAGCCATAAGGAGGATTAGAGCAATGATGCAACATTCCTACAGAATTCTACAAGGAGAAGGAAAATGTTTATTTGAATGTAATGCTTTCAGGGTGCCTGTTATCTGTTGTATTTTATGAAATACTGACTCTAATTCAGGCTGCTGTCTGACCTCTCACAAGCACTGCAAAACTTTAAAGTCACCCTATCTGGCATAAATCAGTGTAGATTTAAAGCAGTCTTTGCTGACAAACTCCTGTCAAAGAAGAATCGTTGAACAGCACATACCTCTGCACCTCGTTCCATCTTAAAGTTAAAGCCCTCACTTAGAAGCTGCCCAAGACAACGCGAGGCAGACGTACAATCCCTAGTGCTGGCTTCACCCTCTTGCTTCCAGGGATGCTACGGCCAAATGTTTTCTACAAAAGCTTCAGGCTGCTCTCGCTTTCGCTAACGACCCATTTATGGTCTGGTTGTACTAAAAGGAGGGAAGGAAAACGCTACTGACAGACAATTTTCTACATATCGTTCTTTCTTCCCCAGCTACCTGCAGCCAAAGCAGCGGTTTATGGGTAGTGGTAATTAAAAACAACAAACCAACCATAGTAGTGGCTTCAATTTACTTTCTGTGTCTTTAATCACAATAAAGTTATAACAGGAAAATTGTGAGAAGGCAACTTAGTCCTAAATATGAAATCCAGTGATTTGATTTCAACTGTAATTTGCTCGAAGAGGAAGACTAGTTTGCTGTTTGCACAGGAGTGCTAAATGTTGCATTTGCCTTAATCTCGCTCAACAGATAATGCCTCTGAAGAACCTGTCCCCTGTTGATCTAATCAAACATCTTAAAATTTGTTGCAAGTTTTAAAATTCTCAGTTAAGCGTCAGTACTGAAAGTACATGTACAGTGAGAAGCACCTCTGAGAAGACTCCCAAAAGAAGGAGTTTGTTTCTCATGAATGATGGATATGTAAGTCATTTTAGAGACAAACCAAATATGTAAATCCACAGCACTGAATAGATGGAGACTCTTAGAAGTTTTTCGGCATAATACGCTGCATACTGAAGTCAGAAGGGATAATTCTGGAACATGAATTAACTGACCTGCAAATCATCAGAAACATTACTGTGCAGATAACAGATGCTATAGTTCAGAAAATGTTTCGACACTTCTTCTAGGTTTGTTTTATTTCAGAACTGTAGAAAAGGATGGGAAAGAAGTAAGGTCTAATGTAGATTTGTGCCTCTGTTCTTTTCCTCACAGAGTTTGTGTGTATAGGTAGTGTGCCATGTGGCAGAACACGAGTGGATTAGATATAAAGTTAATCCACGGGTGGAACATGTTTCTATTTTTAACCTGACAGGATTTTCCTCTATGTGTGTCAGCCCAGCTGTAGCTTTTGGTAGCTCTGCTGCCCAGTCTTAACATTTTTAACTTTTATTTTCTATTTAAAATCTTAAATCACCATCAAGAAATACCTTCAGACCACTAGGAAGAGTACTTTAGTCCCAGTATTTCTTCAAAGCACATACAGCTAAACCAGTAGTAGAAAATCAATCACAGCAAGACCTCTGTCAAGGATTAAAAGCATTAGTCCAGCTACTAAAGGGTCATTAGGTTTTGCATTACTTCCAGATATCTAATTGTGAGACAATTTCAACATTACTTATTTCATTTTTTCCATCACTTCTATGTTGCATCCAATGATAAATATTACACCTAATGTTAAAGTGCAGGCAAATCTAATATTGTGCAATAAATATTGATCATATAAGCCACACAAGCTACATCTGCGTGGCCATTACCTGGTTAGAAGCCTTTAGATATAATATCTAATACTGTGTGATTCCTAACTGAGGTACCAGAACAGTACTGTTGAATATGACAAACCTGGCTCTTTCTGGAACAAAAATAAAGTGTCCCACTTGAGCAACTTGCATGTGACTAACTGATAACATTCCAGACAGTCAAGGTGGGAAAGAAGAGCTGCTGGAGGAGACAAAGGACATTGTATATGCTTCCCAGCAGACCTGCTGAAGACAGTAAGAAAAGACCGCTACAGAAAGCAGAAGGAAAACAGAGAAAACAACAACAGGGACATGTGCTTGGAAAAAAGGCACATGAAAGCAAGAAATGAGAAGACAGACAAGCTCAGTGAAAGAAGAAAAAAATCTGCAGGCTGATCTTGTGGCAGTGGAGTCTTATGACATGAGACTTGTATGCCACTTGCAAGCAGCAATCTGTTTCTTTGCTGATGTACACATGATTCTAAAACAGGTGGTCTCCACGTCCATAGTTACAGGCATAATCTGTGATGTTGTGCTTGCGGCTCCTGCCCCAGGATTTTCAGAATTCTTTGCTCCCTGACTCATCCAGTCACATGAACATTGTCTAATTTAGTTGTTGTGCGTTTGGAGTTATTTAACCCCTTGTGATACAGCCTAGCAGTCACACGTTTGCACATATCCAAGTATCAGTGGGGGGTGTAATCAGTCTAGAAAACCTTACAAGCAGATGGAGACTTCATCCACTTGCAGGCAGAGTTTGCAGGGAAGAAGATTAGAAGTTGCAAACAGAAATCAATGGAACAGTACACAAATAGCATACCTTAATAATACCATACTTAGAGTCATTTTAAGATTTCTTTTCAGAGGCAAGGAACTCCTTTTCATCATGTCCAACCACCTGCTGAGACAGATTATAGTTCTTCTTGGTTTAGCCCTCTCTCTAAAGGGCTCTGCATTCATCCTTGCTCCAAATGGTGAAGTGTCTTTCTTGTAACAAAGAACGTGAGTGAAATGGGGGGGAGGGTGTTTGAGACTCTAAGTATGTATCCCTAGGCTAATGCCTTGGAAAGCAGCTAATGCCAGAAAAATCCCAAAAAACCTTGCTCTGGGACCAACAAACTAACTCAATCATGTAAAAACAGCCAAATATCAAACTAAGGAGTACAGGAAACATTATGGTTTTTAGTTGGCATTTTTGCAACAATATAGGTTAAATACTTTTAATTCCCTAGTGAAGCAAAGAGTTGGTTATTACAAACTAAGCCTGTAATTTTTCCAGCTCTGTAAATTGCTTGATCAACATTTCCATCTCTTTTGTATTCAAACTTTAAAAAGCAAGCAAATCAAAACCCTACAGCACTCATTATTTCTGTACTCCTAAAAATACCGGCAACTGGGGCACCAATAAATACAAGAAAACACAGTATGAATAATACTGGATTACTGTCAATGTAGATGAGTCACCTGCAGTTTCCTACGTTGGATATTTATGCACAGGATTCCTGTGGCCCACAGTCTTTCGACCAAGTGAGCTTTGTTAAACTGAGAAAAGATGTGAAAGCCTTACACATTCTTTATTTCATCATCTGGTGTGTATGTTGACACACCATAAAGTTAGATCCTTGTTAATCTCCACAGGTATTTAAAGATTTATTTAAATATTTTTTAACTTCCAAATGTGACATACTTGGAATATTTATTTCTTGGCTTAAGATCCTGTGTAATGATCCATCTGCTCAGTAATGTCTAATACTCTAATCTCTCTTTTTTTGTGAGCTAATCATGGCCTCAGACAGCATGCACTCCCTCATTAGATGTCAGAGAGGATAAAGGTCTTAGGAATGGTTATAAAATTTGATGGTGTAATTAATACCTTTATTATTGGCTTTAAAACTTTCAGTGTGAGGCCGTGTCCCAACCTCTCCTCTGCTCAAGGAGGTTGATATGGATCCCTTTACAGTCACTCTTCAGATGCACCAGGATAATTATGCCCGTTTTGTAGGGCAAGCATGCTCTGTGATGGACTTAGGTCCTATCCATCCATTCTCCAATTCAGGTAACAAAAGGAATACCTTGCAGTCCTCTCCCAGTTCGTATACTTAGGTTTCCTCTGCCAACAAGGGTGAAAGAAGAGAAAGATACATGCCTAGGTGTTGTCCTGACATGTAGGATGGCATGGGCTTGGACTGGAGATTTGGGGAGCAACACTATGACACCAAATTCCACAATGAAAACTTGCGGAAAAGCCTTGGCCCCAATCTTTCTAGGTGGCCAACCCCTAGAAAACAGTTGCACTTGGAAGGATGAATGGTTGAAACTGGAGCCTGTAAAGAAGATGCAAATTATGTTACATCCTTGCTGTCATTGTCCTAAAATAAAGATACTTGCAGTCATTTTTGTTCCTTACATTCCAGTGAGATAAATAATAGTAGGAGATTATTTGCTGTACACATGTAAAAAGATCTGTAAATAAAGGGGTGACTCCTGCCTCCAAAGCAAAGATCCTGCTATCTCTATTGAAACAAGGCTCTATAAAAGGACCACTTATATGTACCCAGAAACTCTCTCAGAGCGATCTTGTCACCAGATTTTCAACATCCAAAGAAGTGTTTAAAAAACCCCGTGGGTTATGGCAAAATGCTCAAATACATTAAGAATTACCAATTTCCTAGCAATCTTCAGAAATTTCTCAATTCAAATTACACCTAGATCAATAGCTTTTGAAATATAATGAAAAAAGTGCTTTGATACACTTTGTAAACCTTACTGGGGTTCCACACAAAGAAGTAAAAAAGAAAACATCAACGTGTTTGATATCCCGTATGGTATGAACTGAAAAAATTTGTAGATATTAGCCAAATTACACAAGCAAATTCAACAGCAAATTATATTTATAATATTTCAAATTTAGTATTTAAAAATAATCTGAATTCTAAGGGATTGTTTTAACACAACTTCTCTGGAAAATTATAGGAAATCCTACAGAAGTTGGAGTATTCCTTAGTACACTCCCAGGAGAGAGAAAGGCAGGCAGTGAGTGGCAAAGGAAGAGGGAAGAGGGTGTTTCAAGAACGTAGCAGCTTCAATACTCAGGAAGAATGAAAGAGAGCTTAAAGGAGATGAACCAATTTACCTACCTCGGAGCAATTTTCCATTCTACTGGGAGATGTGCTGGTAGCTAGTCCCGGCAAAACTTTTCAGTAAATCAATGATACACAAAAATTCATTTTAAGACACCCAAAACCATCAGTGAACACAGCTGAATGAGTTTTGCTTGAAGAAGAAAAAAGGTGGAGGTTGTCAATGTCGATTTCTTTCAGTCCCATTAGATCTCAGTTGTTCAGGACACTCACAAGAGTACCAGCAACAACAGTGGAGACATTCAGATCTAAAGCAGGGATCTCCCTAGATCCCCTGAATTCATCAGTCAATTATTTGGTATGCTGTGTTTTACAGCAGTTTTTTAACCCTTGCTTTAGAAATAAATTTTATTTCCTGAACATTTGCCATTGAAACATTTATAGAAAAATGAAAATCATAATTGAAAAACAACTACTGTTTTTCCATTTTCAGGAAATGAAACAACATCAGGTCTTCAAGTTCTGAGCAAGTAAAGTCAGTTTTGAATAAAAATAAAGCTGTTTTGAACTGAAATTTTCCCACAAAAATCTGCTTAGACCAGAAGGTAATTTTATTGAAAAAAAAATTTCCCCCAAATGATAATGTTTCAGACTTTATTTGTTGTATGTATTTTTAGAATGTGTTATGTATCACTAGATAACATTTGCAGACTGTTCCAGTTGCCGAGGTAACTATGTTATTTTAATGATCAGCAGAGAGGATCATTATGTAAAATATTATGTTAATTTCAAACACAGAAAATTGATGTCTTGCTGTTACCTTGAAGCTGCACCTTTTTTGTTTCCCTCTCAAAGTGCCTTTTTCCATGAAAATTAATGGTATAGCTAAGTGCTTGAGTGTCCTTTTCAGAGTGATTCAGGTTGGCTTTGAAGGCAAATAAGGCAAAAAATTACACCTGACAACCAACTAATGGCAGATGAAGAAATTCAAACCACCATATTTTTTTACAGGAAGAGTATAGGAAAAAAATTTCCATAAATTCTTAATAAACCTGGACAGTCTGTAGGAATTTTAGGAAAGTGCATGTATAATTTCATTTTTAAACGTTGAAATACATCATTGTTTAGTTAAGGAAAGCAAATTATAAAGTATATTAAAGTTCTGCTTATGATAAATTGTGTGTAAAATCCATGACACAGACCATCTGATGAAGATATTAAAAACCTGGCGTTAAATTTTTGTTGCTTTTATTAGATTATGTATCTATTAGCTTATTAGATTATAACAACAGTACAAATGCCATGCATTTATGATTCTACTGCAATCACAAATGCTCTTTCTGAGCCTGCAGTGAGAACCCTGCAGATGTTAGTAGTTCACGGCGTAATTCTGTTCTCAAACCTGCTTTCTCCATAAAAAAAATTCAGAATTATCCAAACTACGTCTCACATAAATTCTGGGGTCCATAATAACACTTGCTACTATAGGACACCAGCCTCACAACAGCAAATTGTCTCAGGCTACCAAGTGCAACTCAGTTTTGTCACCAGAATCTTCTTTCGCCTCTTCTCTGAAGTTCGGCCTGGAGATTGTGTTAAATTATGAAACTTCATTCTCCGGGTGGAACTGGATGCTTTTATGTATCAGAATATGATATGCTCAAGACATCTGAGAGCTCCTATATTCTCCTGACACTTCATCATAATCACGTGATCCATTTTAGAGTCAGTGAACTCTTTTGACAATACTCAAAGTGCATTTTGATGGAGTCTATATTTTTACGGACTCTACCTCTTCATTCCATGGAGCTTACTCAAATCCTTTCCCAAGGATTTCCTCTGCAGGCAAAGCTCTGACTTCAAAAGGTGGTAGTTCTTTTTCAGATTCTTTACCCGTAATTACACCTAATACACTGCTCTTCCACCCTGACAAGCTTGTCTGGCACGCAGAGGTTTGCCAATTTGTACACATCCCAATGAGGACCACAAGTGAAAAATGTAAGAACAGGAAAAAAACCCCAGAATTGTATTAAATCAGCTAGATACTGTAAAAAGAACATACGATGATCAGCTGGGAATAAGCCATCTATTAGCTATTAGGATTAGGAATTTATTTCCCCCTTCCAACAGCTTATGCCTCACTTGTCCACTATGGGCGACCAAATACTTTATCCTGAAAAGCTCTGCTTTCATCCTTAGCACGGTGAAAATAGTGGGCTAAATTTTCAGTCCTTCGAATTATTTAAGATTTTCTGATGGATAGCTTTCTGCTAGAAAACGCTGATTATTCAAAATCTAAAAGTTCTTTTTTGTAGAAATCTTTTGACAGAATACAATCAAAATACATATATTAGCCTCTTGACTACTGAAATACACCCAAACATGATGAAAAAAAAATTGAGTCTAACAATGGAATAAAGTGAAGCAATACTGAAAAAGAAGTCCTGAAACGTATGTTTTATTTCAAACATTTTGGAAAGTATTTTTAGAAATTGTAAACCAGACTTTTCAATTTTTTTTTTCATGGGAAGTTTAAATTCTTGCAGGGAAAAAAAGAAAAAATTGTGTATCTGAGATGAATTTTTAGTCTAGCAAGGTGATTTAAATATTTTAGGGAAGAAACACTTTGAATGTTAATAGCATTTTTAAGCTACATCAGATTGTTGATCTTTCTGAAAGAAAAATTTGTAATATGGATAAATACAAGCATGGAATTAGCAAGTAAGTATTACTTAAGGAACAAAACTGAGAGATAACCAATTTTAAGAAGAAATATTCAAGGGGGATCATAAGTACAAAAAAAATTAAGCCAACTGTGCTAAAGCTGCCAGAGATGAAACACTACGTCTGCTCCACTCCGCTGTAAATTGTGTAGAGAGCAGCATGGAGGATGAGAACAAGTTAGCAAGTGAAGGGCAAATATTTTGGAGCTCTAATTGACACGAGCTGAGAAATACAGGAAGTACAGAAAGCATTTGTGGAGAGCAAAATAATGGCATTGATGAAACAACAAACTTGAGGATGTAGGATATAAAAACATATATACGAGACAAAAATATCCAAGTTGCAGTATTTACCTACTACAAATCCCTCCCCCAACCTATTTTAACTATCTGCATCATTTCCTGTGTGTTTACAGAATCTGTATTCTGTCTGATTCATCAAACCCCGAAAACTAAATAACTTTTCTTACAAATCTGATTCTGTCAAGAATGTGCAGACAGAAGGGATTAGAGACAACAGGAAACCACGGAGTTAAAATTGGTACTCTCTATGGGGATTTCCAAGCAATTCTTTCTAGAAAAACGGAATTTAAATTTACTGTAGCCAGCTTACTTCAAGATATATACGTATAGAGAGAGAGAGAGTGAATACGTGTGTATATATGCATAAGAATATATATATGAATCAATAATACCTTACAGGTACAAACTTCTAATTTATAACGAACATTTAAATTGTATCTTTGTGGCACTAAACTTCCTTCTAAGCTATCCACAGATGCCAAATACTTCCTGGTGGGCTGGAAACATTTTGTGTGCTGTGGCTTATCTTTGTTTATAAGTTTCAGTAGTCTGAATGTTATCTACATAATGAAATCCTTCATTAGAGGGGTTAAGTAATTTAATCAAGCGTTCTGAGTCAGAAAATATGAAACACAGTTTTGTGTGCAGGCTTTCTTCATACAAGGTAATGTGTGCATTATTAAAATCTTTGAATTACACTTAATATATACAACTTATTCAAAAGTCTTGTCTTGTTCAGTTTCCAGGGTGAATGCACGAGAAGAAGAGAATAAGGCTGAAGGGATACTTTTAATTTGGAGTGCACCAGAATCTAAGTAATTAATATTCATAGATTTGAAAATGTGGATCTACTATTCTGGTCACTTGTCCTGTGATGTTCTAGGTTGTTCTTCACAGCAATAAAGACCCTGGATTTTTCTCTATAACCCAAAACAAACAGATGTAGAAATTACTTTTGTGAGGTCTATATGAGAAAGTCATCCACTGCAGAGATTAAATTTCAAGAGATCCAAGACCCAGTAGTGCTTTATATAGAAATTTTCAGTGTTTCAGTATCCTCACAGTAACACCAGTGGTATTTCATTGCTCCCAGCCTGAACTTGCCTTCTGATTCAGTCCTTCTGGTTCTTATGTCTGGTAGATCAAAGAACTATGACAAATCCTCCCGTGTAAATGCTAACATGCCGTAATCGAACCACCTCTCCTTCCCCGTCCTCTGCTGAGCTGAACGGAGCGCAGATATCGGTTTCGTACGGCGAGGCAGGTTGCCCAGGCCAACAATCACCCCCTTGCCCCTCGTTTAACTCTTCCCCACTGAGCAGCATTTGAGAGAGGCACCGTGCGGGTCTCAGCCGAGCCATACGCTGGGACGGGACCGGCTTCCCCCTCCGCGGGGCACTCAAGCCGCACGTCCCCGCCCGTGTTCCCGCAGGCTCCCCTTCCCTCTGCCCCTGGCCCGACCCCAGCCCCGTCTCGGTGTCCCCGCCGCCGGCCGGCGCTGAGCGGAGCGGAGGGGAGCGGGCGGGGGCCGCCCCGACGGCGGGGACTCCCCCCACCCTCGCACCCGCGAAGATGCGCCGGGGTCGCGGCCCAGCCGCCCTGGACCCCACCACTCCTCAGCGCCCGCCCGACCCCGCACCGCGGGCGNGCGGGAAGGGCACGGCCGGGGGGCGAAGCCGCTCACACCCGAGGGACCGAGAGCGGTGAAGCGGACAGAGGAGTCCCCAGATAGCGGCTCCCTCCTCATCGCGTGTCCCTCCCGGCCCCGAGGCAGCGGCGGGGAAGGTGACCCGGGAAGATGGTGACCGTGGTGACGAAGCTGGTGCACTACCTGCACCTGAGGTAAGGGCGGGCGAGCGTCGCCGCCGCGCTGCTTCTGCCTCCTGGCGCGACACCCGGGAGGGGACCCGCGGCTCGGTGCGGGAGCGAGTGGCAGTGGCGGGGGGGGGACCG
>VZRV01002362.1:1593012-1619511 GCA_013398115.1 Falcunculus frontatus | reverse complement strand
CTCCTGCCCAGGCCGGGCGCTCCCCCCGCGCTCCGCTCCGCTCCCCGCCGCGCCGGGCTCTTTCCAGCCGCTCCCCGAAGTGCGTCTTGCGGGACCGCAGGACAACAAGGCGCGTTTGTGGAAAACGCGGGTTATTAGTCTAAAGTCCGAAAAGCTGGTGTCCCTGCAGTATTGTGTAGCGCAATTATAGTAGCATGAATTAGACGAATTGCATATTTAGTCCTTTTTTTAATATACGACTTCTGTCAGGATACATTACTAAGCCGTTTTTCCCAGTATCATCTATTCTAATTAGAATTTAGCCGGTAAATACAAATATTTTTGCTCTGAGTGGAGAGAGAGCAAAAAAGTGCGCACTCCCGGTGATGTCCCACTTGTGTTTTGTTGAATCACTGTTTTCCCCCTGTATATGAACACTTGGTGTACATCAAAAGAGTTGATCGAAAACTCAAATAACATGTATCAAGAGTGGCAAACAGAAATTTAATTTCTGAACGCAATGGTATTTCAGTGTAGCATTTTCACATAAGGCTGCTGTGAGAGTTGATTTCATTATCTAATTTTTTTCAAGTTAGCCATAGGAATGAGTGGAAAAAAGGACGATCAATTGTACTGTAACTGTTTATTGGTATGATTTAAGACTTGATTCCTAGAATACCTGCAGTCTGTAGATGTATTTTTAAACAATTATTAAAATAATAATATTTTGACATGAATTGCATGAGAAAAGTATATAATATCACCAGTTTTAACTTGGCTTTTTCACTGATGTAACTGCTATGACTGTTAAACTTATTCTGTAAGTCTGACCAAAATCACTGCTCTAATTTTATAATTTTGTGTGGGTTTATACTGTGTTACCTTGCTGGGCAAATTGAGAAGGAAGTCAAGAAGGAAAAACCCCTGCCAATTCCTTACTCCTGCCTCTCTTCTGTTGTTCTCCTCAAACAGTGGTTATTTGTTTAAACGAATATTCCTGCTGGTTTTGAACCAGAGCTTCATGGCTCTATTTGCTTTATAAACATCAGACTAAAAAAAAATCTCAGCCTCAAAGACTTTATAATATAAAGGGAATTAGGAAACATCAATTAGTGCAGACAGCTGAATGAATGCAGCAAAGCAAAAAATGTGTGTTCTTTATCCAGTAGCAGCCTGATCACTGTCAAGTGTTTTGTAGGTGTCATGAGAAAAGGTGCAAAAAGGCTAACAAGTTCCATAAACTTTAAGGATGCTCTTCTTGTGCTGGAGGAGCATCAAGGGATTGCGAAACAGTGAACAGCATATCTGGTCAGTGCCCTGGCTGAAGGCAGAATTTGAGTAGTTTATTACTGGGTGAAAGAAGTCAATAAAATTAGGGAAGATATTAAGAAGTCAATCAACATGCTTTTATAGGAGAAGTAGAGCTGTTGGAAATATGGCTGAAAAGGGACTCAGTAAATGCAACATTTGAAAAACTGAAGGTTATTAGTCCTGAATGAACATGAGTAAGGATAAATTTCCATTTTTCAGTGCTAAACAGGAGGATCGCTACTTCACTGAGTATTGCTGGAGTGGTAAATAGTGGCAGTATCTAACAGATACTAACAGATCTAACACAAACAAGCAAAAGATGTTCCCCAGAACCAGTATCCATCAGCAAGACAAGGAAAATTTGCACACTTGGTCATCTTTAGTGGGTCTGTAGGCTTAAAGTGTGGATTGATTTTAGCAAGATCACATAATCACATAATTTTTTTCCATTCATATCACAAAATCATGATAGATAGGGAATGTATGTTTCAGTCAATATCAGTCAGACACAAACAACTACTATTAGGCATTACCAGCTGCTTATTATTTGCCTCCTTTAGTAAGTGACCAGCAATATAAAAATGAATCCAGAAAACAATAATGTAGAAAGGAGTACATATGAAATTGTCTGACACATTCTTGAAATACTACAATTTCTGGTTAAATCATTTTAGCAGGCTTCTGGGTAGCCACGCCATAATATTTTTTTTACTGTTCATGAGAATGGAAGTAGCTAAAAACCAATTAACAGCAAGGAAGCAAAAATATTAACTGAGTTTGAGTTAAGAATAGTTAGGTAGCTGGTGTGATGGGAAAAATGCTTCTCATCAGCATTATGCCTTTTTTTCACCCTAGGCAGAAATGCTAAGGATAAGCTGTAACTCCTGTATTCCGTATAAATTCTTAACCATTGGGTCCCAGTCCATGAATTTTAATTTTAAGGTTCTGCCACCATTAAGTGAATAGATACTATGCTAATATATATTAAGAAAAATATATTTAAACATTAAAAATTGTACTTCATAAATTCCTAAGAATACAGTTTGTGACAAGGTAAGACTATGCCAGTAAAACAGAACACTGGGCAGCCGGAACAATTACTATTATCAAATCCTTAGAGAATAGTAACTATGCCCTTAATTCAGTACTTACTGAGAAGTAGATAATTAATTCAAATCACTTTAGGACTTGCACAGTTAGCAGAAATGTGGACATCATAGGAACCTGTCTTTGAATTTGACACCTTACGAAACACAGGATGCTGAGGCTACGGGAACAATATTAAAACCTTGGGCTCTATACAACTATACTAAAAAGTCGTGTTTCTGAAAATCAGAAGTAAATACACTGAAATGCAATGCTTATCATGCTAGAAGAAATAATGTAACAGTACTTGGTATCTTATACTTACCTCAACTAATTAACCCTCATAGAGCATGGTTATGTACCATTTAAACCCCATTCAGCTGAGTCATAAACTTCTGATTAGTTTCAGTCAGACAAAAGCAGGCTCACTGAATGGGAATGGATCAGCCAAGAAACTAATCATAAAAATACTAAATTAGGTTCTCATCAAGGCGAGATGCCTTCATATAAATATACTTTATGTAATTATCTCTACATAAGTAAAGATTGTGCACCCAGTGAGAGCAGAGCAGTGCACAAAAAAAAGAAATGAGCAGTGATTCTTGAGAACAACAGACAAAGGAGATGGCAGCAGATAGAGCAGTTCCCAGTGACAACACCAGGCAACACAAGCAAACTGAAGACAAAGATGTAGACTTATGAATGTAAGACATTCATGAGGAGAGTGAACATTCGATGCTACCAAGGAGATTTCCACACTAAATGTATTGCAGAAATTCAAACTGAAGCGTGGCTGGTGTAGTTCATTTTAGGAAGTGCAAATGCTTAAGCCACACACATGGAAAACCACAGTCCCAGGATTGAAGTGCTATTTTGGAAGTTCAATTTTTTTTATCAATTAATTATTAGTTTTCACAACCTGCCTCTGGAAGTGGTCACATGAAATGCAACAAGATTTTTAGTTGAAGCAGCAACTAATAAGACTATTTTGGAGCTGTCGTGAGATTCCTGCTTTTTTATATTGAATTTTTATATCTTTAAATAGTTGTCCAGCAAATAATTCTGCTGACACTGTCAGTTACATCTTACTTCATCCCTCTGATTCCAACATCTTTACACTCACCAAGAGATCTCACTTAAGTTATGCAGCTTTGGAATATGCATGAACTTAACAATCTACTTCCTAAAAATACGTGGTTTGGGTCTGCATGGTTTAAGACGTGGCTGATGGACTGAATCCTGCCTGAGGAACATTCCTAACTGGCCTGGCACATTTTTCTTAAAGGAGCCTCGGTTCAAGAAGTTTGGACAAGACACTGTACTGATGCTACTCCAACACCTCAGCATGTGGTGGTGCATGGTTAGCTTGAGGAAAGAGCATCTTTCCTTATCCTCTCTCCTGAGAGGATGAAGAAGCAGAGGAAGGAACACAGATATCTCATGCTTAGAGGTCCAGCAGAGGTTGAAGCTACTGTCACAAAAACACAGTCTGGACCTCTTGGTTCAGCATCCCTGGCTACCATACTAGGGCAAAGTGTTTTCCTGTGAAGTTTTTCAGAAGTTTCATGTTTTTCTCAGAGCATTCCAGGGAACTACGATGATTTCTGGGCTTGGTACTAGTTTCGCCATCTCTGATTGTCAAGTAAAGGGCACAGGATTCCGCTGAGTGCTGCAGGTGAGGTTATAGAGCACAGGTATTATTTTATGGCTCCTTATGCTCTTGCAGTAGCATACAAATGGTCTGCATGGACCATTGGCTGGTCTTTAATTCTTACCAGCCCCTCCTCCCCCCTCAAGCCAAAGGCATACTTGTGGATGATTTTGTTTGATTTCAAAAATTATACACTAAAGTAATTTTCATATTGGGACAGACAGATGTTGACTTCTGAAGTTCTTGAGTTCATTTTCTTTTAGAAGCTTAATGTGTCTTTTTTTTTTTTTTTTAAATATCTGATGTCGCCACTGTATTGTATCTTATACCCTGGTGTAGGAAAACAACACATAAGGATGCCAGGTTGAAAATAACTTTCTATCTCTCTGGGTGCTACCTTGCAGCTTATAAAAAAGCCACTGTCTTTAATCTACTTAATAAACATACCAAGCTTTTTTAAAGCTTAGGCCGTTTGTCCTTCTCTATGGGTGTGCTAGATGGAGCCATGCTCCTCTTGAAATTTAGAAATTAATTTCTAATTGTCTACCTACAGTTGCCAGTGCAAAATTTCTACATATTTCTTTTATATTGACATTGTCCACAAAACGAAATTGATTTTCCCTCCCAAGATATATATGTTCATGAGTACTCACGAAAAGCAATTTTATCATTGCTTCTTAGCTGCTCATGCTGAGTAGATTCTGCTCTTTTCCATGAGATTGTCCACTTTTGACCACATCTTTCTTGATTATGAATGATTGGAAGTGACACTATAATTTTAATTAATGTGTGATCAATGCCTGTGATGATATTAAAAGTCTGCTATCTAGCCTGATGTTGCTAGATCTACACGGGACTGCCAATACCTTTTTTATTGCTGTATGACACTGTTTGATGGTTGCCTTATGATCAGTTAGTATCTGTTATTTCAAACTGATGAGTCCCCTGCCTTATAGCATAAAATCTAGTCATTAAGTCTATTAAATTCATGCACTTGTGTATGATTTTTAATTTTTTTCAGTCCTTTCATTAATCCATTTTTCCTGTATAATATCCTGGACTTTCTCTAAATTGATATCCTTAATTTTATAATATCAGTAAATTTCACATGCTTCTTTCTGTCCAAAGTTATGAATGAAAATATGAAGTAATAAGATCATTAGTAAGAGGGAACCTAGAGAAATTTTAATAGGAAGACTCCCCAAATTCATTGGTTTGCTTCTCAGGGTAATGTATTTCTGTCTCTTTTCAGATAAGCCTTTCCCAGTTTACAAACTTGCGCTATTCCCACTCGCCTGTTTAGCTCTGTATGTAGTTATGGTCCTGATGTGTTCTAGTATCAAATGCAATACTGAAGGCCATATAGAAAAGGTCTCCTGCAGCCCCCCATCCTTAATAAAAGCTATTTTATTATTTAAATCTGTATTTACCTTGGTAAAGGTAAATAATGCCTTGTATTTTATCCCAGCTTTCCATTTACCTCCGTGTCTCAAAATACGCTTTCCTTTGAAGCTCCTAAAGAAGACTTGTGCAGTGCCAAGCTCAGAGTAACAGGTGTAAAGTTGCCAGTTTTTCAGTTTTTCTCTTTCTGAATTATATTTGTTATGTTATGTTGACATTCTCCGGTAATGTGACACCACTTGAGCTGATAGATTTTTGTAATCACTTAGTATTGAATTAGAAGAATTATTTCAATATCTGGGACAGACGATTATTTATTATGCCTGCCTTAATTTTACTGAACCTTGAAAACTTTGCTTCTCTCTTGAATACAATGTAGTGTTATCCACAGATTTTCAGGAGTTGTCTGGCTTTTGCTGTCATTATCCTGACAGAGTACCGAATCGGGAAGTTTTGGGGTGGCCATGCCAACATTATGTTTGATCTCAACTTCATTCTTACTGTGCAGCAACTTCACTGCCATTTAATTTCTCTTTTTCTCTGTACTGTCAGACAACAGTATACATAATTTAATTTATATTGCTAGGTGTCAAGACCTGTCAACTGTCAGGAGTCTGCTTGACTTTTGGCAATTTTTACTTTATTCCTACATTTTGACTTTTAAGACAGAGCTTTCTTGTCATCCCCTGCTGCTCCTCCCTCCCCCCTCCTTTCTTGTAGACTTTTTGCTCATACCTTATACAGTGTTTAGATAAATCCATTTATTTTCTCAACTGAAGATGCTGCACACTTGTCAGTGATCTTTATGGAGCTGCCAACCCTTCAGAAGATACTGAACACCTGAGAAACCTGTGGTGAGGCTGTGGAACACAGAACTCAAGGTCTTAGGCTTGGCAATCATTTGTGTGTAAGCCTGAACTCTTATTTTTATTTAAAAGTGACATGCAATGTAAAAAGCATGCACTCAGCAAAATGCTGTTAGTAACTACATGCTATTTAAAGTTGCCAATTCAGCTTATTTTGACTAAAAGGGATTACTAAATGATTGTATTCCAGCTCTGCAAAGAAGTTACCCTCTTCCATCAGCACTTTTGGCACAAAAAGGATATTCGCTCATCACTGCTTTGAAATGGCTTAAACCACTTTCTGACCAATCTATGATAAATAACAAAAAAATTCTCAGAATGAATTAAGAGTGGCAACCCAGCAGTTTCCCCTCAGCTGAACTTAACTGTATCATTGACTAAAGAAGGCCATCACCGATGTTTTGTTATCATTTAATTTCTCACCATTCTATTCCGTGTGATACTTCCTAGAAACCACACAAAGGCAGGAGGATTATCAGAGCCCAAGGAACATGCTCTGGGACACTCACTATTTCAGCTTTTCACCAGGCTTGCCAGATGCAATAGAAAGGAAGAGAGGCACTTGTACTGTTTGGAGGTGGAAGATGACCCCTGCCATCAAGGAGAAGGATGGTTGGCAGAGGTTTCTCAGACAGCGTCTTTGTGTGATACTACCTGTCAAACCAGGCATGGCCTTGGCTGGGTAGCCCATATGGTGGCTTTTCCAGCACTGCAAAGGAGATGGCTGCAGTAACTGTGAGCTTGTTTTCCTCATTCTCTTAGGGAGTACAACAGTGTGTGGCATACACATAGACCTTCATTCCCTCGCTCTTCGTCCTCCGACACTTATTTCCTTCAATCCTTCCTGACATATCATCTCAGCAAGACTGACTGCAGTAAGGATTGAAAAGCCTAATATTACTTTTTTATTTTTTCGCTGCAAGAGTGATCAATAGAATCAATGGATGCTTGATTTCTATCATGTAGTAAGTATAAATCTTTATCAGCCTCATTCTCCCTTTGTACTTTCAAAACTTCCTTCATAATCTCTGGATTAAAAAAAGAAGCCAGTGTGGCCATCAGAGTCCCTCAGCTTGGAAAGAAGAGTTGCATTACTTCAATAATTTTTCTTTCTGCACCACAAAGATCAAAATAAGAAACAGTTCTGTATAAAGTAGGATTTGAGATGGCAGAGATTTAAAGCAGGAGCTTGAATACGGTGAAAATTAATAGAAAGTCAGCTCAAGAAAAAAATATAGGCAAGCACATTTTACTTACTGGAAGCCAGCAGCCCAGAAAGAGCTCTTAGCCACTATGTGTCCAACTGAGCTGCAGAAATTTGAACAGTTATCAGATGGAAGAATTAGAGTTTGGGGGCACTACAGCAAAGGACAGGGGCAAGAGGAGAACTGATCTACCATGTATTTTTCCTGTAGAAAACTTTGATTCTGTGAAAAGAATTTTGGTCCTCTCTGTTCTTCCCAGCAGATAAACATATGGCCCTGCATTTGGCGGCCAGCACTAGCAACAGATTAACAACTCCGATAAATACATTTTGCTGTTATGACAGTAACTGCTATTAGACCTGGGCATGATGAGACAAGAGATTTCATAGCCACAGAAAAGCACATGTTCTCTATGAATTAGGGACATAGTATTGATTTATAATTGCATATGTAAGATAGAATGGTTTATATCTCCAATAATCTTTAAAGGCTACCATCTGCCTCTAGACAAACTTAAGAAGGAAACTTAATTTGGATAAAAACCCGCTTGGATAGTTAATTCAGTTAAGGGATCAATTTCTAATAAAATTGAAGGATTGGGCTATGTGATAATCCTTTGAACTACCTGCAGCAGCAAATTTATCCTTAGCTTTTCTTCGCCACAATGCCACACTGTCTCTCAGCTTTCTGGTAAGTGATATACCCAGTAAGGTCAATAAAAACTGACTCAAACAAAATTGAAAGAATTTTTAAACTACTGCTGTTGTAATATTAATAATAGCAGTAAACCTCATCAAAATATAGACGATAATAAAAGAACATTAAATATGTAGTGATATGAGGTAAGCCGATGTTTTGAAGATTCATTTAAAAATAAGAATTATGAACGCATACGCATGTACATGTACTCGCTAGAAATGGGATCAACAAAGGCCTTCAGTGTTATGGGATAGGCAGAGATGAAATAAGGACAGAATAGAGGTGTTTAAGTAAATGTCACTCTGAAATGTCTTAGTCTTTCAGAACTGTGTTTCTGCTCCTAAACAAAAGCAGTTTCCATGCAGTGAGCTGCCTGGTATTTACTGACTCCTCCTGCACTCTGTGCCCTTAGCAATTTCCTTTGAACTCTCTCACACAGCAGAGTATAAGGTCCAGATCCATTTGATAAATAGGAAATCATAATGGGCTGCTTATAATAGATTTAAGTGCAGTAAAGGATGTTATGTTTTCTTTCAAGGTGTCTTTAGAGCTAATGTAGAGATACCATTTTAATGTTCTGGGCTTCATGGTGTTGTCGATTTAATGGTTTATGTTAGATTTGTAAATCCTTCATGACATTTTTATTAAAGGAAATATTACTTCACCTACTACACTGCTAACAACAGCATATAGTTTCCCTAGGTAAGTGAGAAGTTCAGACCAGTGTCAGAGCTTAGCTACATTAGCCATTTGTGGTGAAAGAAAAGCCTCTATTAATGCTTATGCACTAGGATTAAGATGACTTGAATGCTGTAATCCTTCCTGTTTGACTACTGGCATCATGCTGCCATCTGACAACAGCTGTTTCCTTCTTAATCTGATGGATAAAAGAATGGTGGTAGATTTTTCTTGCACCATTATGAGCTCAGGCATTCCATTTTATGTTTTAGTAAATATGAACAGTGTATCATAATAAAACCCTCTTAAATGTATCCATGTGTTACATATAGTATAGTCTTGTTTATTTTTGTCCACTGCTTTAGTAAGTACCCAAAGAACCAACAGACATTGTTCTGCCCCAGCACTCTATTTTTAGTTCTATAGTCAGGAACAGCAGGATCCAAAACTTGTCACGAGGAAAAAAATCCAGGTGTTTGGGGCACATAAGAAAAATGAGTAAGCATTGCATGTCATGACACTTTGTAATCACCACTCTTGGCAGAAGGCCGAGCATGGAGTTCGTAGTCTTTTGAAGCTGCTGGAGCTGGAGGGTCCTTGGAACTGGATATCAGGCTGACATCTCTGTATTTCCTGACAGCTGCTACTTTCAAGACACAAAACCGCATTTGCCTCACCTATTCCCTGATCTTCAAAATGTTGGGGTACTTATGTGAATCCTGGAGTTCTGAAACTCATCCATGAGAATCTGGTTCTAACACTGTTGGATCATAGTCCCATTATAGGTGCTGGTTTGACTGACAGCTACTGGTGTGCCCACATACATTGAATACATTTGGTATTGGAGATAAAACCTTGCTAAATGACAAAGTATTCCTTGAAAGCAGAAGAATGAGCATTTGTATTCTTTTTTAACAAAAAAAAAAAAATCTCCTTTTAAGTTAGTGATGCACAGAATAGTGACCACTGTTGGTTGTGAAGCTGGAGAATTTAACCTGAAGATCCTGTCCTTTATGTGTGTTTTCTGAGTTTAGCTTGGGAATACAATGGAATTCAGACATAAAGGGGAGGGAAAAAAGGGTCGCACTAAAAGTCAGGCAAAGTTAGGCAAATAATTCCGTACCTTTCAAGATTATAAATTTTATTATAATTTCAGGTGAAATCCTTTGAATAGAAAATATGGATGTCAGTATTTACAAGAAGAATGGAAGCTGCGGAGGGCAGCTGGTTTGCACCCACCATTACCCAGCACCGTGTGTATGTGTGCTGTAAATCACCCCAAAGGTACAAATCTCTCAAATACACAGGCAAAGGGGAAAGGATTATGTGAGTGTCAGAGCAGGAACTATTTTGCTCTGATCCAGACAATTATTATAAACAATTCTAATTATTGATAGCAGAAATACTCGAAGTCATCTCAGAATTTCCAGCAGCAGAAATCCCAGCTTCTGGAGAAAATGTAATTATGCCCAAAGTCTCCCAAAATGCACGTGCTCTAGCCCTGTAGCTGTTGAGGGAAGTGAAAATAAAGCTGCTGTCTATTTTGCAAAACACAAAATATTGCTAATAGCAGGATAGAAAGGAAAAATGGTTCTACTCTTCCTATCAGGTACACATTGTGAGAAACAAAATTCCTTAATGTCTGAGGTTGATCGTTCCTCAGGCTGGAACACCCATCCCATGAACTGGCTGCAGAGAGACTGAACTTCTCATTCATTTCTGGAATCATGCTCTGGAATGTGTGAAACTGTTAATTTGTAATTCAGAGGATCTTTGAACCTACTTCTGTATTAGCTAAGAGTCATGCTGATATTGTTAACTTAGCAAATCACTTGATTCTGCAGTTCTCCTTTGTGTTAGCTGCTTCCAGTAATGAGATTTTTCATGCAAATATGAATAGTTGGGGCAAAATAAAAAAACTGTAGGCCCTAATAGATAAAATTAAGTATTACAGGTATTTTCATGACACTGCAGAATGCATGAAAAGTGATCAAGTGTTTAGGAATGAAATAGAAGGAAACAAAATATGGAATTCTCTGCTTATATTAAAGATCTGCTGTGTAAACTATATTTAATACCATCTACAAACAGATGAGGTCTTGGGAGTATTCTCAAGGGGATTTCTTTTATTTGCACCATCTACCTTGGTTTAATCTGAAGTAAATAAATTTTGTTTAAAATTCATTGTTAGGTTTCAGTCCTGCTGACTCAAACATAACACCAAAACCAAACAATCAGCAGGACAGTCTTTGGGCATCAGTATGAGCTGGATTATGAGCTCTGGGGATGCCTGTGAACATAACTTTTTGAAGGATGTAGGACCTGATAAAATATACTCACATTCTACAGTGAGAACAGATCTTTTTTTTAGGAAGTCTTCTAATCCAGAGGTGTTCTAAATATTTTTACTTTTTGCTGTAGCAAAATGCATTTGACAGTTTTTATTCATTAACTCAGAATATCACTCAGAAATTCAGCGTGATGTAGATGTCTTTCTGTTTGTCCACTGACATTTTTGATATTTACATTTCCAATCAGGGCGTAAACACAACAGCTTCGCTGACTAAAGTGCACTATTAAAATTTAAATGCATGTTTATTTTGTGAATACATAATTCACTGAATTAAGATAACACTGAACATCCACTATGAGCTAGGAACATGGCTTGCAATTTAGAAAGGGGCCTGTGTTCTGCAGATAAGTACACTGTCGTGTTACTCTGTTTAAAATGTTTCAACTACAGGGGTTAGAGTTGAAGAATTGCTTCATTTCTGCAAAGCTGGAGCAGGCCAACATGTGTGTCACAAGATCCATGGATGGGAATGAGTTCCTGAGAATTACCTGTGACAACTTCATGTTAAATGTGATCCAGATTCCCTTGAAAGTTGATGTTTTAAAATCTAATCAGGAAATTGTATCCTCAGAAAGTTCAATAAATTCAATCATAAATTAAATAGAATGTGTTACTTTTTTAAAAAGTTATTTTTTTAAAATAAAGATACTTTTCCTAGTGTCCTATATACTGAATAATAATTTCTAATTTTTGTCATTCACATGCATTTCCGTTACTTTAATTGTTGCAAGGAGCCAGAATTATTTTACATTATGGCCTATTTGAACATAAACGTAGCTTTACTGGTTTGGACAGAAAGTCCATCTACCTACCATTGTCCTGCTTGTTTAAAAGAAACCCATAAAAGACTTTTAAACAAGGGCCAATATTCCCAGTACTTTCACCAGCTTGCAGCCATACGCTGCTGGGCAATTCCTGAGCCAGATGTTCTTTCTATGTGTTTAGCAATAGTCCATGGATATATTTTCTGCAAACATGTCTGGTCTTGCCGAGGACTTGTGTAAGCTTTTAGCTTCACCAGCATCCTGTGGCAAGCAGTAATGCTGTGTAATGACACGTTCTATGAAATGCCACCCCCTTCAGTTTGTTCTGAATCAGTTTCCTCATTGCAGTTACCGTTAATTCCCCTCAGTGCTGCTGCTGAAGAGACAGTGAACAATCCATTGATATAACTTTTTTTCTCCTTTGAGGTTTGTATCTTAACAATTTAGTTCCCTGTCTTCACCTGTAGACCACCTTCTCTGCTCTCTGTGAGTGTTTGGTGGCTTTTTAAAATTGATCCTGTAATTACAGTAGCCTGCAGTCAAATCACTAGGATTACTTGTATGAGCAAGGTATATTCAACTAAGTCCTGAATTAGAAATGGTCTTTAATATAGTTTAAATATGAATATTGTTTAAACATAAACACAGCTTCCATTATATTTTGTTTGGATGTTTGGAACAAGCAGCCTCTTAACAGAAAACCTGATCTGACTGTGCAACTTAGGCCAATAGGTATTTTATTATTAATGCATAATACATTGTTTGCTTGAGTAAGAATATGCTATACCAAAAGAGTTTTCCATGTACTTTTATGACTTAAAAGTCTTACTGACATACACTAAGTACAGTGCAGTAAATGCTGTTGAGAGATTTGTAAGTATATTCCCAGTATTCTTCTGTACTTTGCAGTATGTCTATAATTTAAGAATGGTACTTAATCATCTATTCCAACACTTCTGTACTTTCAGACCCTAAATGTGAATGATTCAAAATACAGTACACGTAGCGGGTCCTTGCAAAGAAACTGTGATGTAGCTTTATTTTAAAATTTTGGCCATGCTTTTCATTAAAGTTCTTTTCTGCAGCCAAGAGAATAGGAAATTAGGTTGACTGAAATAGCTACAATAGTCTGAACTGAATAGTTAAAAGTAGGGGATTCTACTGATTAAAGCAGGGTACTTGAAACATGGCAACATCCTAAAATTATTACTATTTCACAGCTTGTTGCCAGCTAAAAAATTATGTACCTGCTTCAAGGGGAAAAACAACATTCCAGTTTTGCCCATGTGAATAGTACGTTAGGCAGCACTTAAGACATTTAAAACTATTATGGTTATATATTGTAATATGTATATCTCCATAATGTTACAGCACACATTATACATTGGGCTGATTCCTTGTGAAAATATTTTCCCATGATTACTGTAATGAAATGCACTTTGGATAGATAATAACCTGACGCTTCCACAAATAGATAGTTCTGAAACTGGGGCTAGGAAAAAGCAAAATCTTCAGTTTGAAAACTGCTCCTATGAGCATCTGCTCTTAGAGTAACAATAATCTTTTATAGCAATTTTGTCTTAATTTTTAGTGATGCTCCAAAGCAACTAAAGGGAAAAAACAAGCTAAAAAAAAAAAAAAAAGAATTATTTTGGCTGGCATGCAGTGGGCATGCAGCTTTTTTAACTGTTTATTCATGGCCAGGATCCCCAAAACCATCATAGAGACATGTGGTGTTTGTGCTGTTGCTTTGGTAAAACTAAAACTAAGAGATGTCTGAAAGTTCAGTGGCTGAGGATTAATTTTTTTAAATTTTGGAAGTGCTTTTCGGGCTTTTGCCCTCCTGAAAACCAGCCTATTTCAGTGAGAAATGTGGATATTTAGAAATGATAGCTATACTAGGAAAAGCTCTACTGTGGCTGCAAGAGAAAAGCACTTTACACTACTACTTAGTATTAGCCACTTAAATACCTGAGCAGATATTAAATGTTACAAGTACTCTTATATTGATTAAATTTATCTACACTAGTGTGGTTTTTCTGTACCCATTCTGGAAAAATCCAGCTGGCAAAATTAAAGTGTAGAAAGCCATTGTGAGAAAGCTTCCATCCCAAAATTCTTCTAATTCCTTCGGGATGTGCATAAAACTTGGGTGCTGTTGACAAGTGCCCAGCGTGAACTGTAAATATCTTTCTGAACAAGAAACGGAGAGGGAACTGACACCTGGGAATCCCATCATTTGGTAGCAGCTGTGGAGGGAATAACTGTACATGACTTCTTGTGGAATTTCACATTGACGTTCCTTTCTCCTGTCTGTTTTGGATTTTTTTGCCCAAAAGAAAGAGTGGTCTAATTTTTTACCACAGTGCTACTTCTTAAAAGACCTCTCTGGTACTAAGAATGATGTTGAAATAAATCAGAAGGTGATCTAAGAAAAAAATGAAAAAAGGAAGCAGAATGAGGAAATATTGGTTGTCCTGTAATTATCCCCCAATGAAAAAAACCCCAACAAACAAACCACAAGGAAAAAGCAATTTAAATACTTAAATATTGCAAATCTTTTATGAATCCAAAACCCAGAGAGCAAACAGTTCACTCATGGATCTATTTATTTGTTCCTCAGAAGAGAATTTACAAGCCCAAAGCCAGGCTGGTGGACCATTCAGCTCCAGCAGCACTGGGCCAGGGGACTGAAGTCTTGGTAGGAGCTACCCTGGTGCCCATCTCTCCTGCATCACCTCAGAGATGAGTGTAAAGGGGCCCAAGTGTTGCAGCAGATGCTGAGCTCAAAGGACAGGAACTAGAGGCTGAAATTTCAGTCCGGGAAAAGCAGCAGAGGCTTAGTCTCTAACTCTAGTGGGGTCATCATTTTGCTTCATGTGCTCTGGCAGTAGAAAAGCTGCAGTATTCTGCTGTCCTGTCATTTACAACCCCAATTCCCAAATATTTTTCAGCCTTTGATGAACTAAGGCTCCCTTCTTCACAAACACTGATGATGTCGGCTATGGAAAGATAACTTCCTGTTCTGCAATGTAGGCATTTACCTTATATTTTATCAATTTTCCTTTTATCTCTTTATCAATCCTTATCACCTGTTGCCTTAAGAAGAGAAACTCAGACAATCTATGGTAATGCCTCTTAGGCAATTAGAAAAATTGGAGTGCTGATCATTATGTATCTACATATATAGGCAATGAGGGAGAAAAAAAGCATTTGTATAATAGTTGAGGTTTGCTTGTTTGTGGCCTTTGTGTTGGTTTTGCCATGCTTCTGGTTTGTCCTTCACCTTGCAGCTTGAGAAAAGCAAACCACAAACAATAGGATTTTCATTTGAGTGCTTCTTGATTGTTCCTAACCAGCTAAGCTAACAGAAATGTGATTTTATGATATTTATTAATAACACTATTACAATTCTCAGAAAATTGTAGAGCCTCCTGCAGTGGAGGTACTTGTGTATAGCTGAAGCTTTTGTACATCAGCCAGCAGGTGATGAAAGCTCCTACAGATGATTATCCCCTCATGTACTTCTGTAAGATGTTCCAAAACAAAGGTAAAATAATTAGGTGCTAAATCCCCTCAAGAGTAGAAGAACTACATGGTATTAGAGGTATCTTCTTTGTAATATTTTCCAGCAAATTTTGTTGTCGTTTATGCTTGCATACAAGGTGAGTCCCCTTTTCAATGAGAATTTATGGAATACTTGAATTACTGAAAGTGCTCACTTCTATTTCAATTTTAAAGATGGTAGAAAATGTATTTGGAAAAAGTGGTGAAACCGGAAGTTCAGGCAGCTGATTTATTATACTGGGATTGTTAAAATGCATAATTACTGATAGAGATGATAGTCTGGCTGGAAATTATGCGCCCCTTCAAAGATGTTACCTTTCATTAACACAAAAGGCAATCCTCAACTCTTTGCCTCTGTCTGTCTCTTCATTCACAGTATATAAAGTAGCACATCACTGTCTTTTATGGTCAAGAAAGGACAGAAAAGAGATGCTGATCATTCTTTGATATTTTAAATAATTTGTCCCATGATAAGAGATAGATGGAATCATCTAAATTCTGAGATGGAAATATTACTGACCAGTTTATAGTGCGTTCTGCCAATTTGTTTTTATATTTAGTAAAAAATACTCTGCTCAAAGGAGGTGGTTGTCCCACTCTGCTCTGCGCTGGGGCAGCCTCACCTTGAACACTGTGTGCAGTTTTGGGCACCACAATATAAAAAAGACATTAAGCTATTAGAGAGCATCCAAAGCGGGGCCATGAGGATGGAGAAGGGCCTTGAGGGGAAGCCGTATGAGAAGCAGCTGAGGTCACTTGGTCTGTTCAGCCTGGAGAGGAGGACACTGAGGGGAGACCTCATTGCAGTTACAACCCCCTCGTGAGGAGAAGCAGAGGGGCAGGCACTGATCTCTTCTCTGTGGTGCCAGTAAGAGGACCTGAGGGAATGGCCTGGAGTTGTGTCAGGGGAGGTTAAGTTGGGTATCAGGAAAAGGTTTTTCTCCCAGAGGGTGGTTGAGCACTGAACAGGCTCCCCAGGAAAAGGGGGAGATAATGTATAAGGGATAGTGTTCCCTGATTCTGGGAATTGCTTTCTGTCCCTGAGAAAAACGCATTCTTCCACTGATGCAAGTTAGTAGCACTGCTCCCATTATTTTCAAGTGCCAAGATGTAACCAAGGGCAGCCAAGAGCTACAGATGGTCTTTCTCATCAAAGACCAAACACCAGTGCAGCTGCACGTTGTTACTGCTCACTCTGACCCTGCTTCCCTGTGGCAGCCATATGGCTTGGAACCATTCTCTGGGTTCTCTTCCCTCTTGCAGGATACACGTGTGCATCCTACTCTGCAAACCACCGCACTTCCCCAGATGTTTTTGTGTTGTTCTCTACTGTTCTGATTTTGTTTGTGACCGTATTAATTTCTCCCAGTAACCCTATGATTGTATTTGATAGAAATTTCAGGAGACTTGATCATAGATGCCCCCATAATATTTATGCTTACATATATGTACATTTGCATTGCTTTCCACATATGCATCCTCATTTAAAAGTTACTTCAGCTTCCCTCTTTTTTTTTTTTTTTCTTTCTGGACATATGGTGAACAGTATTGTACATAGCGTGAGTTATTAAATAGTAAGATACTACAGTAAATCAAAGTAAATCTAACCACTATAACATAAATACAGTTTTTAAGGGGTGAATATCTTCCAAGTGAACTGCAAATGTTATGTTTTTCCTGCAGAAACTACACTATAATATCTTGATGTAGGCAAATGTTCAAGTTTAGCCTTCTATAACTCCAGCAATTGCTTCCAAAATACACAGCAGAGGTAGTATATTCTTGCCTTGTAATTCTGCAGCTCTGTCTGAACCTTGCTTTACAAACCTACCACAATTTCTTTGCAATCAAAGATGAGCAAATTAATGCAAATTTATTACATTTAGTCACTTGTGTCTGTCACAAATGTACCCTTAGAGGACTGAGTCCTTATTGGCTACAGATTTGATGCTTTGTTTAAAATTATTTGTGACTTGTGTGTGTGGCTGTGCATCAGTCTAGAGATACTCATGAACTTCGTAGTTATTGCTTGGTACATGGTACTACAGAACATCTATAATAATGCTGTGAGTTTTTATTATTCTTGGTGTATGACTGGAATTTTTTCAGCTTTCTAACTGGCTTTCAGCCAAAAAGAAACCAAACCTCAAATATTTATTTCTTGTACAAATTTTTGCACAAATATTCATGTTAATTTTCCTTGTAGTTGTTATTCATGAGAGTTACTTTTGAATACTTATGAAGAGTAAATAAAAAGCATCAGAAGTACTATCATAAACAATCTGTTTTTTCTTACAGCTTATGTTTGTAAATTTTTTGGTTCAAAATTTGTTCAATTCTTGTTACAATAATGTTTCCAATCCCAAATATCTTTTACTTACATTCATTTTTTTTCCAAATTGCGTGTTGCCCTGAGTTTTGCAGTTCTTCGATGTTTTCACTTCTGTATTAGAGTTTCTCATGCACTTTTCAGTAAAGATAGTTATGTTTTTGTAACTTTGTTCTATTGTTTGCATTCTTTTCTCCTGGGCGGAGATGTTTGATGGATTTTCCTTTGACCAGTGTGGTTGAGGGGTGTAAACCTCACCCTCTAATCCAAGGTGATTATTAGGAAGATATATAATAAAGTCCGAGGTCTTCTTGGCCCTCTTCCTTTTCTGCTTCTCTCCCTGAACAGGTGTCTGCGTGTTCTTTTCGTGTCCAAGTGCAACACAAGTGCTAAATGTTGTTGTCAGAGCTACTTTATACAAAAGATGTCCCAAAAATTGGTTGTATGAAATGAGCCTGATAAGCTCATGAAATAGGCAAGACAAGCAAGAATGTGGGAACTTCCATTCCTTCTTTCTGATTTGTCTATGATACTTGCTAACGTGGTTTTAAAAGCTATTGTCCCGTTAAGACAGTATATCTTAAACTGTAGTTGGGATCTCACAAGTGGTTAAAGTATGGTGGCCTTCTTTTGGATTTTAGTTAAATTTCTGGAAAATACAGTTCTGAGTTGATATGAACCATTTTTAAAATCCATATTGAATTCAGAAGATGGCTTCCATTCAAAATCGCAAAAATAACACCGACATCTTGAAATATTCCATATTAAGAGTGGCTGAATTTGATTGCCGTGTAAAATGTGAAAGAAGGAAACACTTTTCTAAGATTTATTTGGGATGAAAGAAGATGATGCAAAATGAATATTTTTGTCAGTAAGAAAGAACTAAGAATATTTTGCATTGTGTTAACTTGAAGTT
Source organism: Falcunculus frontatus (assembly GCA_013398115.1). NCBI lineage: Eukaryota > Metazoa > Chordata > Aves > Passeriformes > Falcunculus > Falcunculus frontatus. Next base: position 1,600,706 of record VZRV01002362.1, on the reverse strand, counting down.
TTACTGGGTATTCTTCAACCCTTATAGAGAAGTGGTTTTCTTGGACACAGCCCATGAGTCATGCAATTGTTCCTTTCTTTGTTCTGAAGCATTTCTCCTCAGTGCATAATGACATTTCTGGATAGCTCTGGCTTGCTCAGCTTAGGATTGTGTCACAATTTTCATGAGCTTTGCTGACTGACTAAACTCTTCTCCTTTGTGGCTGCTCTGCTTTACTTCACCAGATGTTTTTGTGCTGCATCTTCAGCTGTGATCAAATCTGCCTGCAACAGCAAAATTAGAAGGGTAAGGAAGAGAAGAAGTCCCAGTCAATGGGCCGACTGACTTAGTTAACATGTGTGGGAGACAGCATGGTTTCAACTTCCTAGCCAGATGCAGATTGAAAAACACTATCCCAGACCCTTCTGAAGCCTGATCTAAAGTAGGGGGTGGGGATGGTGGTAACGGACCCTGAACCCGAGCAATGGATACAGCCTGTCTGTGAAGCAACAAACCATACATTTATTTCCAATTATATTCTCTGCACTTGCTAGCACCCCCTCCATCTTGATGAAACTGCAGTTGATGAGCTCATCAGTTGTTACATCCCAAATACTGGATAGAGGAGTCTGCTTCCTGACCTAAAGAAGAGAGGTGGGGTTGTTAGCTACGGGAGTCTTCTCCACTACAGCCTCTTCAATGGGTGTGGCGTTAGTTGCAATGCCCAAGGGAAGGGACAAACCCAGGATTTCTGGCCTGCATAACATCAGCCTCTCAACAAGAAAGTGAATGCCCCCTTCCATTTGGAAGCGTAGTACATATCCCTGAGAACACATTTCAGAGGGAGCTTCCTCTGTGTGCTTTGATGTGCAAGCCAGTCAGCAGGTCTGCTCCAACTGTGTCAGACAATGCATCGTGTTCAGGTCAGCTATAGAAGGGGTTATAAGAACTGACGTGAGAAGCAGCCATTATCTCTGATGTATAAGGTCCCAGTTGCTCTACAGAGTTCAGGGTCCTTATGCTCAAGTAAGATCGGGTCAACTTGGAACAGATGGAGAAAGAGTCAACAGGGAGTGAGGAGGATGGAAGAGCTCCCTCTGAAAGAAAACCGAAAGCACTTAGTGTGTTTAATCCAGAAAAATTATTTTTTAAGGTTATAGAGCTGCCTTGTATAAATGTAAAACATGATTGAACAGAAACATGAGATAGCATTCCCCAACCTTTTATTTTATCTATATTCCATTTTCATATGGTAGTAGAGTGTATCTATCTCTGCAGTGAATGCATTCAATGTGCAACACATTTAGGTAACAATTTGGGAGAATTAAGAAGGAGCAAGGTCATTATATTCTAAAAATACAATCACCTTTTCATAATTAGTGGCATATGTGACGTCATGATTTATAAAATCAAAGTTGTATCAAAAGTAGCTCACGAAAAGGGGGTCATTCAGAGTTACCGATGAAAACTCCTTAGTCTCCAATATTCATGCTGACTTCCCCTTTCCCAAAGTGGCATGAAACATCAGTTGCGGTATTCAGTTTTCCCCAAAAGTCCTATACCTCATGTGGAGATGCTATAAAGTGCACTAAATTTATCATCTGTTCTCTATACTTGTGGATGCAGAAATCCATGCCATTTTGTCCCTATTAAATCACACACCAAATGAAAGTAAATGTAGTGATGTAATGGGAAATAATTTGCTGAATTTTTCGGTACCTTGCAATGTAATTGAACATATGGTGAATAATCCTCATAAATAGCTAGATATTATTAGCCCTGCTATATGGATTCCCTGTTACAGGGAAAGGGAAGCAAGAATTGATATGAGGGTTTGTGCAAGGTCACACTACAAATACATGTGGATAAATTACCTCTACAGAAACAGATATACTTCTCTGGGTAAAATTCAGCAGCTGTTTGACCATGAGCAAAAACATAAGGCAGATGAGAACCTCAACCACTCAATCCCCGTGCTGCGATTTACATAAGGTAAGCAGATGGGCAGCAATGGGCAAGATCTGAATTACTCCAGAGAAAGCATTCAAGAAAAACCAAATGGGATAAACTAGAATAAATTCATGTGCTCATTAGTCTTCATACGGATAATCTCAAAAGCAGCACCGGTAGTTACTGTTTCACCTTTCGCAAAGTCACGGAATTAAGAATTACCGAAGCAGCCACCAGAGTGCACCAGATACATTTTAGAGCAAATCGCAAGAAGAGCGAACAACCTAAGTGTTACTCCCTTTTCTTGTGGTCTTCTTTTGTTTTTGTTATGGGAAACGAATCAGCTCTTTAAATAAGTGTGTGGAAGGCAGTGAGGAAGAAGGTGAAGATTCAGAAAGCTAGGAAGGTGTCACTTCTCTTACCTGTGCCCATACCCTTGCAGTCGCTTCAGTGACAATTGTGTCTTGCTTGCTAAATTCCACCATGTATTGAACTGCTACCCGATAATAGTGGATATATTTTTTAATGAAAAAAATCCTGTGAAAATTTGAATATAGGTTACACATTAGCTTACAGGGTCAGACCATAAAAAATGTTCACCATGTGCTGGCTAGCAAATGTGTCACCAGCCTTCTGTGTACAAATCTGCTTTCTGTGTACACATGTGTGACTTCATCCCCACCTTTGCTATTCAGGGATGTGTAAACTGATCTGAAACACCTCCTACATATCAGTACATTTTGAAACACTGACTACTCCACGTTGTGTATGCCATATGGTGCACATTGCATCTTCCATATTTTGAAGGGCAACATAAAAGCATTAAAGGTGAAGTTTATCAGACAGATGTGCACATCTGCATGTGACCTACTCATGTAGTCAGCCTTTCTAGTCAGTGGAAATAAATGGACAATTCTGGCACATGATCTCTCTTTATGGAGGTCCAACACAGGACAGAGGATTTTACCCTCTAAAAGAGCATTTCTTTCACAGACTTTCAATGGAATGTAAAATCAGTTGCATAGCTCTAGACATCAAGAGCTAAGTAACCTGTAATCTACATTTTTGTATTATTCCTAGCACTGATTATTAACAGCTGCAGAACACTCTTCACATATGTCGTTCTTTAGGTAGAGGAGTGCAGCAACACATGAAATGCGAAGCTTAATAAGGGTTCGATTTCATCTTAAAGTATACAAACAACTTTCCATTTCATGTATTTTCTGGCTGCTGGCTGGAACCCTGGAAACATAATTTGGACAATGGAAGTGCTGCCATTTTATTTCAAAGTAAATTAGGTGAGTGAGCTGATGAGACATTTTCTGCTCAGTTTAAAACCCAAGTGAACAAATGCTGGAATAGATAATAGAAGGGAAAGGTTGAAACTCTCGTGCATTAAAAATATACTTTAAAAGTCCAGCTGTACTTTTACTTTAGCACTGCACTGATTGTCCCAATGCTCTTGGACAGAGGGATTTCTAGACCTCAGCAGGAACAAATTCATCTGTTGCCATTGAAATCAGTCTGTGAATTTAAATTTGTCAGCTGACTTGTTACTATTTCCTCTAGCCAATTCTTCTCAGTGGGTTGCTTTTTTACCTGCTGATAATTAATACATCATTAGGAACTAGAATGTGAAAAATCATCTAACACATATTTAAACAGAATAATCATATATTTATACAAAATATGAAAATCAGTGTGATTTATCTTTTTATTTGGGAAAATATAAAAAATTAAAATAAATTGCTCTGCAGTGAAGAGTAAAAAGCATATGTTGAACACATGCATATTCAAACCCTGTGAAGCAGCAATGAAGGATGGCACTGCCGAGAAGTTCTCTTTTTAGCAGTTGTTTTGTAAAGAGACCACTAAGCGTGAGAACTCTGCATGGTCTGCTTGGATTTGGTGACTGATTATATTGAGTGTAAAGGCAGTGCATGACATCTTAATCTAAATATTTAAACTCTTTGAAGGGGTCTTGGATTCTGATTTGATAGACTGATTTGCAATCTCCTTTCTCAACGATATCCTCCTTTTAGCACATAAACGTAAATGCCTCAAATGGTGCATTCTTACTTAGTTGTTTACAAAGTTATAGAATGTTGTGAGTTGGAAGGGACTTTAAAGACCACGTAGTTCCAACCCTCCTGCCACGAACAGGGATGCCACTCACTAGATCGAGTTGCTCAGTGCCCCATCCCATATGGTCTTGAGCACTTCCAGAGATGGGGCATCTACGGTCTCTCTGGGCAAATTGTTCCAGTGTTTCTCTGCCCTCTGAGTAATGATTTTCTTCCTAACCGCTAATCTAAACCTGCCTGCTTTCTCTTGAAAACTATTGTCCCATCTGTCACTATCTGCCTGTATAAAAAGTCCCTCTCCCTACTTTTAAAAGGCCTCTTTCAGGTACTGGAAGGCCTCAACAAGGTCTCCCCAAAGCTTTCTCTTCTCTATGAACAACCTTTCCAAAAAAGCATGCCTGGACCTTATTAAGAAGAAAAATATTAACCGCAAACTCAGGAATTAATGACTTTAGTCAGATTCAGACAGAAGATATACCAGTGAAAGAGTGTAGTGATATTTCTGTCAGTTTACAGCAATAATACATCTGTAGGTAAAAATTATCTATTTGTCTTCTAGTGTAAATTGGGAATAATTTAATCAAAGAAAACCATGCTGGTGTTATGCTGTCATAACAGGACTGAGTTTGATCCTATCAAGTATAGGAAGAAATGTCTAGAGTTAAGCTCCTAAATCCACTTCTATGTTTGAAGTGCATCATAATAAAGACAGATGAAAGGAGGGAATCAGTATCTCTCATGGTTTTATCAGTAATTTAATCCCTATTCTCATTTTTTAATAGGACTTTTTTCTTCTCAGCTGCTTTTCTCACTCTTCTTGTGATATGCTTACAAAAGCTTTCTTAAGCTTTCTTACTTACTCTCCAGTTGACTGGTACAAACTCATTCTGGGCTTTGCCTTTCTTAATCTCCCCCACACTCCAAACAAGGCAGGTTCTTCCCCTTCTCCATTTGCTCCAAAATTGTCTTTTGAGCAGCCCCTAGTGACGCCACATTGACTACATCTTGTTTCTGCATTCTTATTTTTACAGCGAGGCTGCGGCATGTTGTGGTGTGCCTTAATTATGATGTGTTTTAAGATGCTTATCAAAGAAAAAGCAGTTTACATTTTAGTTCTTATAGCACCTAATATATATTTAGTTTGGGCAAAGGGCTTTGAAAAGCACTCATTAGACATGGAATGCTCTAAATTTTTTACTTTTATTTCTACTCTATTTTAGTTATTTTTAAAAGGAAGTTTTATAACTAAGTGGGGTATTTGGCATGCAACCAATTAGCTGAAGCTTTAGACAAGGCCAGGTCCTAAGGACCCTGGTGTTTACATTTAGTTTTTCTGGTTTCATTTAAAAGAAAAAAAATTGGGTCCTTCAGAAAATAATTTTGCATTCTGCATACACTGTTTAACAATTAACCACACGTGCATTTAAAGGAAGAGCCAAAGGTGCCAGCAGATAGGAGAGCTAATATACATTAATAGGATGTTTTCTCACCTCATGCTGATGTATTTCCATGGTGAGCAGTGAAAACAGAAGAGTCTTGTTTGTGTGCTTACATGAGAAGTTAGGCTAATTTTTGCCTTTGGGACACAGCCTGAGGTGTAGAGAGAGTGCAGTACCTTTGCAGTGGGAGTACAGGGAAATCTCTTCACAGTCCTAAATTTTGCAGTGGTTTCATGTCCTTGTTTTCGTGGGTGTGTAGGTACATGCAGACAATTTGTCTCAGTGCTCTTGGTGCATACTGCTAGTTAAACTGTTGTAGCCATAGTACTAAACAACTGCTGAAGCTGAACTGAAGCTGTGCCTTCTCTTTTACCCACTCCCTTTGGAGAAGGAGAACATCTGTGGAGGCAAAGCAGCCTCTTTCCTATATTAAAAAACTAAAGAATCACATAATTGAAAATTGGCCTGTTCATTTTTCTAATTTATATGCGTAGCATATCTGTTGGTACTAGTATATTTTTAATAATTTTTTTTTATTTCATGTGAAAATTTTGATTAAAAATTAACAATACAAAACATATTTTAGCTAAAATAGCTTGGCTAGCTGCCTACAGATAAAACATCCAAGAAACCATGGAAGAGGCAGGCTTTATTAAATCCCACCCCACTTTCAATAATTTATATGAATTTAAAACTAAGGCAGCACATGACCCTCAGGTGTGTGAGAAATGAAAAGGCAGCTCTGTAATGGTTGGCCTATTGAACGTCATCCAAGTTTTCCTGTGCTTGTAATGTTGGGAGTCTTCTCAAAATTTAATGGTGACTTTACCCTTTTTGAAGAAATCAGGACTTCCTGTTCGGGACTTTGTAGAAGTCAATCATCAAGGGCAAAATTGTGTTATGTCTAACTATGACCCCTCAAAAGTCACCAGCTGTAAATATCAAGGACTCTAGAGGACAAACTGATCTTGCTCAAACATGACCAGAAGTTCTGCCTGTTTGCTTCTCTGGTGGGACCAACTTCACAGTGACCGTAGGACGAGATTTCTGTGCTGGTCCTCCTGCGTGGCAGCTCTGCACTGGAGAACAGCTGCACAGAAAATTGTGTGGTCCATCCACAACCCTGCCTGCAGTGTTCCAATTTAGGTGTACAAGGTTTAAATGAGTGAAGGTTCAGAACTCAATGCCCACGTGCTCCAGAACACCTCGCAGAGCCCAGCACTGAACTTTGCAGATTTTAACTGCAAGCAAAGCAGTTGCATGATTTGTTTGTTTTAAAAGGAAAAATGTAAACACAATGCAAATTACACTCATATTGAAGTTGATCCATTCAGTTATAGAACAAACTGATAATAATTCAGACAAATCATATGCATATGTGAACGAGGGCACAGATTACAAACATAAATAGCATATGTGCATTTACATGTTGCCATGGAAAAAACCAAACAGTTTTGGGTGTTGTGTTACAGGTCTTGCCTACCAATTCAAAACTAATACCAAGGCAGTGAGTCCCATCTCCTCAGAGTCTGTGACGAGACCCAGAGGAGGCTTTGCCCACCAAAAAGGCCGACCCAGTGCTGCGCTGCTCTGGCTGTCACTGGTTGATAGAGTGTGACCTTGGAGCTAATGGCGGCTGGTTTAAGGCTCAGCAGCTCTGAGGCAGCTCAGTCAGCAGTGCCCTTGCTTGACATTATCCCCTGTTGTGATTTTTATTACAAGAGCTTGTCATTTAAAAAAAAAACCTCTTTTTTTCTTGTGTATGAAAAGTTAGAGAACTCACTCAATAATGTTGTGATTCGGTGAAATGGATAACGTACAAAGCAAACGCTGAACACATTCTTTATTTTTGCTATTGCCGTGCCGCACTTGCCACACGGCAGCCTCGAAGCGCAGCAGTTCGCCCGTGGCAGCGGACTCGGGGCTGAAAGGGCAGGGACGTTTCTTTGATTGAGGGATTTCTCTGCCTTCAAACAAACTCCAGCCTGCCCGGAGGACGCTGGTTTCCCGCACCCCGCGGCGTGTGGAAGCGCACAGAGCCGTAACGCGGCAGCGGCACAACGCGGGCACCGCTCCCGGCAGCCGCTCGGTCCCGCCGCCCTCGCCCGCGGGGCTCCCGAGCCGGGAGGAGGGGCACGGCCCCTGCGGGCCGTAGGAAGCGCTGCCGTCACCCGGCCCTGCCCCGCTGCGCGGCGGCGGGAGGCTGGGCCGCGCCGGGCCGTAGCCGGGCCGCCCCGCTCCG
>VZRV01002362.1:1447103-1592396 GCA_013398115.1 Falcunculus frontatus | reverse complement strand
TTTTTTTTTTTTTTCCAACTGATAATGGCAAAAGCCGGTTTCACATGCATGGAGGCTGAGGACCTCCTAGTGCCCCACAGCACATGTTTGATATAGGCAGAAGTCACTGCTGGCTGTTCCATAGCAATGACCAGAGGGCCTGCTGTGTAAAGGACTGACTTTTGTCTTTATGGCCCATTCAGTTTTGCCTCTTCCTTGCTGAAGTTGTCAACAAAGGTCCCATTGATAAAGACGGGACTTTTAATAATGCTGAGAAGCCAGCTGAAACTGGGAAGGTATTGAAACTGGCACACTGTTTCCATGTGTGCATAGGAAGAGTGTGTGTGATCAAAGAGATTATATTCTGATCAAAAGAAGATAAAAGGAAGTACAGTGCGTCACCTGGACAAAAGATAACAAATGCACCGTGATCTATCACACCCAAGAGTCCACAACAGAAACAAGGACTGAACTGAGAAATACTTCCTACCCCATGTTAGAACCACAAAGTTCTCTTTTTATTGAGGTACTTCCTTCTCTGTGACTAATGTTATTTATCAACCTCACTTGAAGTCCTGATGTAATTTTAGCTACATCTATAAGGGCTCTGCAGACCTGGACATTTCCAATGGAATGGAAAATATGCAGGCTTTTGCAAGAAATCACAACATCCAAGAACTTCTCTGTTATTGTTTGTGCTGTTTCTTTGCCTCTCAAAACTCTACTCAAACTCCCCATGGAGGAGGAGGGATAAGATAAAAAATGCTTTCTCTGCTTCTTGGGATAACTTCTGAGTAAAGTTCTGTGTATCTGTAGACTGTTATGATTGGTTCCCTTTTTTCACGTGTAGTTGTCTGGATACGTGGCTCTAAGCAGCAGGCTCTTAGTCCCCAGAGGCCCTGGACACATGAGCACAGTCCCTCTCTGCGTCTTAAGAAACTTGTCTCCTGTGCTAATGCTGCACCATTAGGAGCAGCAATCTCATGAGACTCCAACTCCTGTGCAGCTGCTTCTGTGGACAGCCTTCTGGATAAACTGGGACATTGCCAAGCAAGTAATAGCAATCCTTCACAAATTTTTCTGGTTTAGGATTAAGAGAAGGGGAAATGAATGTGAGAAGTGGTCTCACTTCCGTAATTATAGCAAACAAATGTGCATGTTTCAGCTTTGCAGAGCAGAGTATTCCCACAGTTAATTTTCCTGAGTTCCACCACAAACTTTCCAGGCCATGCACATTTGCCACTTAGCTCATTAAACTAAAATCCTGAAGGATGATTCTCTGCCTTTCTTCTGTGCCACTCTAAATTTGAAGCTTAGGTCTGTTTCTCCTGTTTTTGTTAAACAGGATCTCAACTCCATGGTCCTGCTTGACCCCCTCCCTCCTGCCATGCATCCCCAGTATCCTTCGCTTCTGAAGTGAGAGAAATTGGGAGTATTTTCATGGGAACAGAGAGGGAGGGGAATGGCCACTTGTTCTCTTTTTGTCTTTCTAAAAACAAACAAACAACTTTTCTGAAATGTAACATTTGTAACATTTCTGTGGGATTTCTCTCCTACCCGCTCCACCCTGTTATTCTAACTACTTTCGTTCTTTGTCAGCATTCCCAAGATGTGCAGAGCTGCATGATACTTATAATGCCCAAACCCATGTAATTCTGAAATATTTTATGGAAATAATTTCTTCTGTTAGGCATTTCACAGTGTGTAAGTGGACCAGTTCTGCAGTCCAGAGTTTGAATTTTGTTACTGATGTGAAATTGAGCTTATTTTGCCTTTTTAAAAACTAAAGAAAAAAAGAGAACAACTTTCAGTATCTAGGATAGCATCTTGCTGCTAATTTGAAAATGTGAAATTTTAACAGGGATCAGAACATTAGGAAGCCAATGTAATACAGTACCAGCTGTAATGAAGCATCCCTTTTGGAAAGATTAATAGAGAAACAATGTTGAAATTTTTTTTTCATAGGCGTTCAAAACAGTGCATGTTAGAAATTGCTTTATCTTTGGAGGGAAGCTGACACTGGTGCATCCTGGAAAAAGCAATATGTTGGCTGTGCTCCAAACAAAGTGCCATCCTAGGAAAGAAAGAGCTATACTTCCTATCCATTTCTTTTTCCTTCAGGTGTATGAGAACTCTTGCTTCATAAGACTTAAAATTTTACTGATCTAATAGATTGTTCAGCTACTTGTCTCTTCTGGGGTTTTTTTGCCCTTTAAAGGCTCAATAAGTCTGTGAAATGCTTACTTTCTGGAAAGGCATACCTTACCATTGGTTCAGTAGGCTAAAATCTAGAACAGCCTCAGTGTGATTACTTCCAAGTTTGTCAATTTAGGAGCATTACCTGAACAGTAGTGATGCATAAAATAGCATCAGAGCCGCTGTCTTTGCCATAGAGAAGTTTATTTTGCATTTTGCTTTAAAGTAGCAGTTAAAGGATTATCATTATATGGTGTAGATATTGGTTGTGGATGATTTCTGTGGTCTACCTATATTTATCTTAAGAATTTTCTCAGAGAAATCAAAAAGGTGGGATACACAGTATCAAATTCGATTTTCATAGCTCTCTTTTCCATATTGCCTTAATTCACTTACTTTTCAGTTTCAAGCTGTTAGATTCAGTAATGCCTTGTTGGCTCTCATGCTAATTGCATTTTGGTGTCCTTTTCTTTATGATATCCATGCACAAAATTTTAAATAATTTCTGTCTTCCCATGGAACCATTTGTTGTTATATGGGCTGGGGAATCCAAGAGCGAATCAGATAGGTTTCAGTCCAGAACGCTGTGTCAGTGACTGACCATAGGTATGTCACTCTCACACATGCTAAATCCAAACCTGTAAGCATAGGTTTCCAGTGCCGTTTAGGTTCCTGGGGAATTTTACCCCATCTACTTTGGCAGAAGTCACCACAGGTCCTGTGTCATATTTGCTAGCCACATGTAGGTGTTTCACATAACAGCGTTCTCGTCATGTGGCTCCGTGGGCTTCCCCTCAGGCAATCAGATGTCATCCAGAGGGTCTTCTACGGGACTATTTCTCTCCTGAAGAGTGGGTGAATGTGTATGTGTATGCAAACATATGTATGTAAAAATGTTTTTTGGATGTGATTATCAGGCTGAGAGCAAGCCTGGAGTATTCAGTGCATGGGGATTAGATTTATAACAAGTGAATGCATGCAATGTGCACACAGAACTAACTGCACCAACACCCCAGTCAGTGCATGAGGCAAATAAACTTCTGCTGCATGGTGTTTTCAAAGCCAAGCCTAAAATGCAAACTGAGTAACAGATAAATTATTCTGAATGTGTTGGCCACTGGAGGTAGAACTACTTTCCTCTCCATACCTCTCTCTTATTTGGGATGCTTCCGTGTTGTCTCCTGTGCTGCACCAGCTTGTCATGTGACAGCCTCCCTGTATCTGTTTCCAGTGAGTCACTGTGCTTGCTCACCAGCATGTGCACTTTTGCTGCCACTTCAGTGCACTGCATTAACTTTCATGGGAAGACCAGTTTGAGTTTTGAAGCTTTGCAAGCCAGTGCCTGTTTCACTTTGTTTATTTACAAGGAGCCTGTAAATCTTCGTATTGCTGATCATTTAAGAAAGACTCCAATGTTTCACAGAGCCTAGGCTGCTCCTCCTAAGAGGCTCTGCAGTTCTGTGCCTTCTTTGCCTTACTTAGATCTTGCATTTGGTTTGCTGGTACTCACTTGCAAAATGAGAACAACGAGTTGAGTTTCCCTGAGATGCAACTAAACCTCATGCCAGTTCTGGAAAAGAGTGTTGTAAGAGAGAGGATTTCTGCCACCTCAGGTGTCTTCTTTCAAGTGACACCTGCTAGTCAGGGCCTGCAGCCCCTGAGCTTCACTGTCCTGATTTGTTACTGGCTTTGAGAGACACCAGCTCAAGCTTGGATCTGTGTGGCAGTGAAACCAGGCAGTCTCAGTTGGATTTTGTCATAGGTAAGTGCCCCTTTTTGTGTGTTACTATATAAGTCTGTATAAACAAACAAACAAAAAATTTTATATGACTTTGTAAATACAGGCTTTACAGACTTAGTTGTGGTAGCATATGTGTTCACTTTGGGGATGGATGACAAGTGAGGGACATAAAATATTTGGTGTTTTCTACAGACAGCTCTGGTCTAAATTGCTCACTTGCTGTTTGATCTCTGAGTAAGAAACCCGGATGATAGACGTCCTTTGAGCGTGGAGAAATAACAAAGACTTCTGCTGTGAATTTCCCACAAGATATGATTTTTTTCAAACATTGACCATAACAGGCGTTACAGATCACACATACAAGTGGAGTTGATTCTTTCCTTACCAGAATAATCTGCCTCGTTCTTTGTTCAAATGTTTGCTCAGTTTAATCTGAAGTCTTACTAGTTTGTATCTTAAGCCAAGAAGAAATCTAGTAGTAAGCATGAAATCATGCCTTCTTTCAAGGTTGTTTTCCATCTCCTTTATTTCAGGGAGAAAAGTTCTCATTCCTTTTCCCCTCTTTTCCTACCAGTGAGTCACTCTTGGAATTGAAAACCAGTGAAATCCAGTATAAGGGAGTAAAGTACTGTGAGGGATACATGTAATGCTCAGTGTACAAGAAGCAGACTCACAAGCTGATTACTCACAACTGCCTTAAGTTGGTGGAGCATTTTGCAATTTCATTTGCAATCTGCTTGTACAGAAGGGATTCCAGGTCCCCTCTGTCATCACAGCAGTTATTGTTCCTAACCCCTCTAACCTTTCATGATGCCAGTATGTGGATGGCTCAGGACAGTACCCTCCATGTGTTGCTTTGCTTCTATAAAAGCAGAAAGAACTATCTGCAGAGCAAAGATCCATCCCACTACAGCTGACTTTACAAAACCATCTCAGTCTTGTTATCTGCTACAGGTTTTACATGAGCACAGTCTTCATCTGAATGCATTAGAAAAATCTTTCCTGCCTCGGGTTTGCCTGCTAATTTGAACAAGGTTTATTGTCCAGTGCTTACCAACATCTTCAGATGGAGCTGACAGGCAACAAGGCATGAAGTTGCTTTATTTAGAATTGCTTTTGTGTCTTTTATACTTCATGCATATATAAATATGGAGTATATGGCAGACCCTTAATGTGTTGCTTGGTTACTGATGTATTAATCCCAGTAACTTGATCTACTGACAGCAAGATGTGGTATCCCAGCATTTCCTGCTTCCTTGATTCTGGATTCCTGCTTCATGGGATTCCCCATCCCCTAGTTTGCATCTTATTTCTTCTTTGAATTTATCTTGCTCCTGCCTTTTGTTCTTGCTATGTCTTCCCAATCGATTAAAAAGCCCTCCTAGTGCCTGTTACCTGTGGTCAGCTTTCTGCTTGATTTATCTTGGTGGGCAGAACAAATGATTCTCTTTGAGCCTCTCTTTCTTCAGTCTGAAAATCCTTTTTGTGACGCTTTTGTTCAGCATTTTCAGTGTCCGTCTTTACATTTGCCCTCCTGTTTTGCTTCTCCTTCACCCCCCAGCACGAATTACACGCAGTGCTTCAGTGTCTGTCTCATGAGTGTCACCTACACAGGTAAAATCTCTTCCTTGCTGCTAATTACCACTTTAGCCAATTGTATATACTGCAGTCATATAATTTTGTTTTTCTAAGAATCCTGGTGGAACTCCCTTCAATTTGCATGTTGTTTTTGAGCCCTAGATCTGCTGAAGGTCTTTCAGTGCAGTCCTCATTATACAGACATGATCACTGCTTCTTGCACTTAGACATCCATTCAGCATCTGTCAGGATGATAAAACAAAATTATTTTAACAAGCCCAGTTCAGTAGGTGACTTAGATTACTTTATGTTGTGGGTGTAGATTTGATTTAATGTCCTTCACTATCAGGGCAAACAGTCTATTGAGTTCTGGTTTGTGTCAGACAGATCCTTAAATAGATACAAACAAGAGTAACTGCTCAATCAGTAGAGCTACACATCATAAAAGAGGAAAATCGGGGCCCTCTGCATATAGTCTTTCTTATTTTAATAACATACAGAGTATTAGATGTCATGTTTGTCTAGCTATTACGAATGAGAAAGGCTTTTTGAATATTTTTATTATGGACTTTCCCTTTTTTGTTTGAGTGTGTACAAATCTGGATGACACTGAGCATAATACAGTATATTACTAGATGTGCTGTTATAAGCACGTAGACTTTATGCAAAAAACTGGAATGGAACGGATCAGTAAAGTGCCAGAAGAGCTGTGTAAACCTGAACTCCAGTGTTCTAAGTGTGGCATAGTGGAATAGTTAATTGTTTCTCTAAGTTCTTTCTCTTTGATGAGCAGAATTGTTAAATTTGGTTTTGAGTAAGACTAATGGCATTTTCAGTCTGCTGTATTGGCAGTAGATTAAAAATGTTATAAACTATTACTATTGCCAATATTTTTCTCTTGTTTTGTAACTGTTGCTAGTGAAGCAGGAGCTGAAAGCTGTAAGGTTTTAAAAGGTTACTCGTACATGTTTGGGTAACATTTGCAGTGCCAGTACCCTTCTCTATTGTTGGTGCTTTTTTTCATTGGAGTTACTAAAAGTGCACCTTCGGGGTTTTTTTTTGTCTCTGAAACGCTATGGCTGAAGGGAGGCTGTAATTACAGTAAGTGATACAGCAAGGTCCCGGCTGTGAGTGATGTTGCAGATTCGGCTGTGCATGACTCACTGACTGTCATTCCAGACTCCTCAGTAAATCTGCGTGGCCAGGGGAAGAAAAATTCCCTGCTCATAAGCTTTGAGTACTTGCAATGTGCCAACAGGCTGTTTTGTGAGGGCTGCTGGTTTTGCAATGAACCTGCCTTGGAGTCATGGTCTCAAAATAATCATGTTCGGGCGGGGAATTTAAATTCTTACAGCCAAATAAATAGGGAAAGAAAGCGAAGATTTGTTTCTTAGTATTTGGAGGTGTAAAAAATAGACAGACTTGATTAATTCCATAAGTACAATTTTAGCCATCATTTTCGGGGGTATATTTTTGATGATATCCTGAGCAGCTTATGAGATGAGCAACCTTCGGGGTCCAAAAATAGTTGAAGTTATGAACTTATTCTTTGGTTATGGTTTTGGGCTAGCTCCCTTGTATTACAGCAGAATAAAAGCATACACAGAAATAGTTATGCACCTGGTCATATTTTCACGTGAGGATAAGCTGCTCAATATCCCCTCTTGTTCTGTGACTGTTCCCTGCCCTTCCTGGTACAGCATCCCAATCCTGTGAGACTAAACATGATTTCTTGGTAACTTCAGATGTTTTATCTTTCTCCAACAGCCTTCATTCCAAGGGAGGCTTCTTAGGCCAAAAGATGACAATAAAAATGTGTTGAAATGTTTCCTCTGCAGGGGCCCCAGTATGCTTGGGGAGCTTAAAATGGTTTGGGGAGAAGTATTTGAGGTGAAGTATTTGAGGAGCAAGTCTGAATGTTTTTAGTATACTTAGAATAGTGGTTGAAGGTACACCACACGTGAGAAAGCAACAGAGTAAGAATAGTGTTGTCTTCAGCAGATAAATAAATAAATACCTTATCATGCATACTCAGTGCCAGACTGCAGCAGAACAGTTAGCACATTTTGCTTGATTTAGCATCAGTATGATTTTACCTCCAACTCCTTCCTCCAGTCCAGCAATCCCTAAACACCCAGACAGCTTTTACTCTGGCTTTGGGAAGTCAGATATTTTGAATTCATGTCCCTATTTGAAAAACAAGACAATAATTAGGATGATATGTGAGAATTGTCTGGTCAATGTTTAGCAATATGTGCTTAGTAAAGTACATTGCTCAAATTTTAGTGTTTTTAATCAGTTGATGGTTTTTAACAGATTTGTATGTAATTGTCAGAACAATGGTGGGACACAAGGGCACTGATGAAGTATCATCTCTATCAGAAATTCTCTGCCTTTAATGAAATACAGCAGCAAGATCCAGGAATCTGCTGTAGCCAGAGGTAACAGGGAGTTTTGCCTCTGGGTTAAGAAAGTGCAGGGTTACATTTTAGCTGCACAAATAGGCTTGCAGTAGCCCAATAATTCATGTAATAATTGTGGTTATAGCTGTAGTTACGAGTCTGTAATTCCAGATACAAAGCAAGAGGCTTGGAACAAAAAACAGAAGCTTTGGCTGCTGAAGAGAGAGGAAGCCCTGTCAGTGCTATCACGCACACACAGCTGTGGCTCAGTGGCCAGTCACAGCAGGACACTAGAGCTATGGTTACCACAGGCCAGTGGAAGATGTTTCCTTTCTCAGCAGTTGCTCAGAAGATGAGAGGTCTTACAGATCCATAGTGTAGCTTCTGGAGTCTCACAGCCTGCTTGCCTTTGCCATAGCTAGATAAGGGAACACTGATAATGGTGTTATTGTGGGAGTGGTCGTCCCCATCATTATAATTCATTCAGAGGGTGGGCTTTAATGCCCTGCTAAACTCATTCAGGTGGCTTGCCTGTGTTACCTTGTCCTGAGAAGGTTGTATTTCAGGTAGACTTGAGGAATGTCTTCATGTTCTGTTGAAAAGAGACAATATTTGACGAAACTTTCTCTTTCCTCTCGGCACGTCTTCTAAGGCTTGTTCTGAATGAGCAGAAGTTTTGATGTGCAGTGATAGTTGGTGGAGGTTGTGGTCATACTCGGCTGAGATAAATGGGGGCTGAAAAGCATGGGCAATGCCACTGAAAGTAGAGTTTCTTTCCACCTCTCACTTACACCTTCCTTATATTTTTATTACCCTGACATTAGCATTTCTGAGTTGACTGAAGTAGGTTGAGCTGGATTAACAAAAAATTCAGCCGAAAGCAATATTTTTTGCAAGTGTTGTTTTTGGGCAGATTAGTTCCCTAACCTAACTCAGCAAGTTACTGCATGAGTGATGGTGTTGGCACAAGGAAGGAAACTCACAGGAAAGGGTGTTTGACAGAATCCTCTGGCAGCAGCCTGCGTCTGGGCCAGCTTAATGTGATCACTGTGGGGCTGTGGTTTGACAAGTTAACTCATTTTTATGAGTCCTAGTGGTGGCTATGGCCACATTCTGTGAGAGGCTCATCTGACATCATTTAGCTCCGTTGGTTCAGTTTTGTTGTAAAGACATTTGATGGCTTAACTTCGTACTGGCAGGTTTTTAATCAGTTCATGTACAGCTTGTCCTTTAACAACCACTCTAAAGCTGGCATAAGCTTCGTCTCCAGCTCATTTGGTCCTGGCTCATGCTGCTCAGTGATTCAGTCATATGCATGGCCTCTGCCTGCAAAAGGCAGGCTGTGATGTGAGAACAGATCCTTGGAATCCAGGTGTGTTACACTGCAGGGAACACTTGCACTCCTCCTACAGAGCTGCTGATAACCTGCTTTCCCCTCATTGTCCGCACATGTCACCGTGAATGTCACTCCTCACCAAAAGAAACAAAAGCTCAGCTTGGATTCCCGCAGACTTTAATGGGGTAAATGAAAGTGCAGTTTCTAAATTATGGTTGGTCATCCATTGATAAGCTCTTAAAAGCTTGCTGATCTGTGCCTTGTTTAAACACACCTTTCTTTGCTCTGAACTTTGCACTAGAGAGATTGCTTTGGTTTCTTAGTGCCCAAGGTAGTGCATGAAAACAGTATTGGGAATGAGAAGTATAATCAGAATAGCTTGCATGATTTCCTATAGGAAACATGACCTAACTTTTCATTTCATTTCTTTCATTACTTCAAACCAGTAATGTTTTCTGGTTTATGAGTAAAAAAAGATTAAGATGTTAAATTTCAAGGACATTTTAGAAATAGAAGTAATTGATAATATTATGTACTAATGAAAATGTCCAAGTATCTGTCCAGTGCCTGTCTTCCCCTTTCTGAAAAGGGTATTTACACTGTTATACTTGTTCTCCTACGAGGTGAAAGCTAAGAAAGGGACCGTGTTTGTTTGAACTCCTTACTGTGGATGGTACATACAAGAACAAACACAGAATCTTTTTTTCCCCTAGTAAGTAGGAGCTGCTTATGAAAGTTTATGGGAAACAATGAGCTTCATGCTGTGAAAGCTGGTGTTTGGCACTTTGGACTTGAAATTAGAAAACAGGTTGTGAAGATGTATGGTATTAAAATAGAACCTGGAGGCAGGTTCTTGGCTATCTTTTAGCGGTGGGAGTGTTCCTTTCTGTGTGAATGCTGGGTATCTTCCTGGAAAACAGATTACTGGGGTATGCTGAGTAGAGGCACATGTCCAGTGCACTGTGCTCAGACTGTAGCCCAGCACCAGCATCATCCCATCAGACAGCTGTGTATCTGTATTCATGTGAGTTTGAGCCTAGGCTGAGGAACCTTCCCTTCATCCTACCTTGGTCTTTAGCTTGATGATTTCATTTTTCCCCCGTGTGTGGCAGCATGTGGACATAGGTGCACAACCTCTGATTCTGGACAAGGTTGGTGCCTTTTGTATTGTGCCTTTTTGTGTTCTATTATGTTAGCCTCCTGAGGTTTTTTGAGCCCCTATTTCTTTCTCACCCTCCAAATTTTGTCATATAAATATAAAAATGTATAAAGTATAAAAAAATATATAAAAAGCATAAAAAAGTAATTCAATTTTGATCCAAAGGAGCTTCAATAGTTAAGAAATATTTCTCCAGGTAGATTATCTTGCACAAATCACTAGAAAGAGATACTGTTCTTATTAAATAGAAGAATCAAGGTCACATCTGCTGTCCTGGTTTCAGCTGGGAGCTAATTTTCCTCTTAGTGGCTGGCACAGTGTTGTGCTTTAGATTCAGTACAAGAATAATGTCAATAACACACTGATGTTTTAGTTGTTGCTCAGTAGTGCTTACTGTAAGTCAAGGACTTTTTAGGTTCCTGTGGTCTGCCACTGAGCAGGTGCATAAGAAGCCAGGAGGGAGCAAGGCCAGGATCTGAACTGGATATTCCATACCATAGAGTGTCATGTTCAGTATATAAACTGGGGGGATTTGGCCAAGAGGGGCTGGTCACTGCTCAGGCATGGGCTGGGCATTGGTCAGTGGGTGGTGATCAACTCTATTGTGCATCACTTGTGTTTTCCATTGTGTTTTTACTCCATTGTACCACCACACTGTTACATGAGAAAGTGTTCTGTTTCTATTTCAGTTGACATTACCTTACTTTTGAAGGACTTTGGAATTGCTAAATGTGTTTTGTACTTATCCTTCTTTTTTTTTGTTTTCTTTTTTTTTTCAATGCATTATTTATTTTTTAATTGAAAGATACATTTATACCAGTACAGCTTTTGTATCATTAAGGAATGATTTTACGAACTTTTAGTCACTTACCTCTAGTTTAAGTTATAGCAAGATTCTTCTGAAGACTGATGAAATTGATCTGAGTCAAAATATTAGTATGAATTTAGATTCTTTCACTTAAGGTGAAAAATAAAAACTCTTCAGGTAAACATATCCTAAAAGCATAAGATACTTTTGCAAGTAGGATGGATACTTTGCACAGTAACCAGTGAGGGAATTGTAGTATTTTAAAGCTTTGATTTTTGTTGTTAATTATTACTTTAGTTGTGTGCCTTGTCGTTAGCTAGCCAGAGATGATCCTTTGTCCTATTTCAAGCTGCTGCTCTCACAAGAAACCATTCTTTAATGTACTTTAAACAAGGAAATGACTTAAAATAACTCCCAGTGTGCCTTGTCATCTTCAAGAAGAAGACTTTAATTTAATGATATGTGAGCTGCCTTGCAGCTGACGTCACTAGCTCTGGAGGAGCAGAGCGTGGGTTTCCCAGGTTTTCTTCCTGATCCCTTAGTACAATGTATCCATCACTGATAGCAGTCCTGCTGGGTCAAACAATAGCTTGGCAATTTTACCTCAGGAAGTCCACCATCCCCAAAAGCTTTTCAAGCTTTGTGAGTCCATGTATCATTCAGTTTGCTTCCTGCTGGTTGCCATCAGAGAAGAATGTGAGAGTGGTACTACAGTGAGATGTCATGGGACATTCAGCTGTGCTAGGCTGCTGAAAGGAGATTCATATCCATTTAGTTTCTTAAGGAGGAAGCTTGTGACCCTAAAAGGAGAAGAGGATATTGCTTTGTCTTTTTCCATTATGGAGGATCCCTCGTGCCACAGGTTTTGCTTTCTCAGAGCATCTGCTTTGCATGTTTGTCACCAACCTGCTGCTGCTAGGCAGGTGAGAATTTGCCTGCTTGGTATCTGCCCGAGTGAGCTCTTCATAACACTGAGAAAATTCTTACAGTTAAAGAGACGTGAGTAACACGCCTTGCATGTTCCTTCAGCCGGGTACACCAGGGTCTGCTGGCCTCTGATTCTCTGGCTTAATAGTTTGGAAGAAGGGCAAGGTGTCTGGCATATCCAGTTGTGGCAGGCTAGTGGACAGATGTGACCTGTATACTCTGGTTCCATTAAAGGATGATGCCTTGCAAAAGGATGCATTAGGATACCTAATTACCTCTGGGATTAAATGGGATTAAGGAAAAGATAATGACAAAGTCTATCCCAAGTCCGTTGTACAGTTCTGGGAATTGAAGTCTCCTGCTTTGTCAAGATTAATGAGCAATATTTTTTGGGAAGTGGCTTAACTACTCGAAAGGTGACTGTGTTACTTTGAATGTCTGCTGGTGGAAGAAAGCCTAGCTGTTGGCTGGAAGTGCAGTGCTGAGGTGATGCTGGTGCTGTTTCCATGGATGTAGACCCATCACTGTTTCTGAATAAAGAATTATTCTCTGCTGTGGCCTCAGAGAGTTAATTTTTGCACTGGGCTGGTGGCATGGTTCAGTTATACATTTAGTTGGCTGTGCTCAATGTTGCCACATGATCCTCTGAGAGTCCTGGTAGCAATTTCCCGTTTAATCTCTCCTAGTAAAGAGGCGTCTTTGCCCTTCCCTTGAAATGGACTGAATGTACAACAGGCTGGCTGCCTTACTGCTTGTGCTGTCTTGGTGGAGTCTGCTGGTAAGGATGGGGAGACGCCAGGGTCTGGCACGTGGTTGTTTTGGGGTGTGGATTTAGACTGCTCCGAGATGTGTTGGCCTCATGTGAGGTGAGGTGGCCTGGAGGTGTCGTGCTTGGGGGCACCCCCTGGGGCGCTCTGAGGTTGCATAGGAGTGAAGCTTGTGTGATCAAAGAAGGGACTGGGGCCACTGCTTTGGCACTCTTGGTGAAGAGGCAGCTTCATGACCTCATTGTTCAAAACAGTAGTGTATATACTTGGTAGTAAAGATCATATTTATTCTGAGAGGGCATTGTACAGATAATTCTAACTGATTTACTTCCAAGTGAGGTGTCATGAGACAACAAAAAAGGGAAAATTAAGTCAGTTGCCTAGAGGGCACAGTGAGTGAAAATATCCCTAAATTCTTCACTGGACCTTCCTGACTTTCAAAGACAGAGATTGGAGCACCTCTGGTGAAAGCTCTTAACAAGAGTGGCAGAAGCTGTAAAGTACTCACACTGGTTTTGCATTTAGAGAACTGAGAATTGGGAAAATAGTATAATTTAGGTATACGGGCACTTGTCCTTCTTTGAAAGTCTCCTTTTAATCTTTATGTTAAAACGTGTTGTAAATTTCCTGTTAGAGTTTCTGCATCAATTGCTATTACTCTGTTGACTTTCATTGTAGGTTTTAAACCCTTTTCATGCTGACAAGTGTGTGGTTCCATTTCTGTGTCAGTCTGTCAACACTTCTTTAGTTCTTTACAATTGACTTTGTCCAGGTGCCTTATTTTGGCTAAGGAATTATTCTTTATCCTCTGGAATAGAATTGGCTACCTATATGATCAAATATTTCTTGTATCCACATAAACTTTTAAGATTGCAAGTGTGCATTTTCAGTGCAGACAGTATTAAAAAGGAGTTTTCTTTAATACCTCTGGTAGGAAGGGACTTAACTGTGTCACCCTGCCTGAGCTCAGAGGATTTATTTGTCACCCAGCTCTGGCCCAGAGATGTTCAGTCCCCTCATCACCTCCCCTTCACTGTTGCTATGTACTGGTTCCCTAATTTTTAGGGTGTATGGGTGATCACTTCAGTGCTAGAAAGCCAGTAGGGTCCTGCCCAGTGTGGTGAGGTGACATGAGGGCTGAGGACAGGACAGGGTGGTCAGGCAGTGCAGCTGGGAAGCTGGGAGTGAAGGACTCATGGGGTGCCCTGCAGCTTCTGTTCTTGTTTGCCTCACATCTGCCTAGAAATGTCTCTGCTCTGTGCACCAAAGTCAGGCCTATTCAGGGTGCCTTCCCTTCCTCCACCCACCCACTCCCTGCCCTTTTCCCCCAAATTGCAGGCTTAGGTCACTGTCATGACATGATGTTTTCAATTTAATTGGAGTTTTCATATATGACTTATTATTGCATGCAGCAAATGTTTTTTGTTTCCCTGTGTACATATTATGTCGTATAAGAACATATGGTATTCATTTGTGGATGTGTCTCATAATGGGAAGTACAGCTGTCTAGCATGAGGAGCTTGGTCCTGTAACTAAAAATCACGGATAGCAATTCTCAAGAGTGCTTTAACATTGCTCTTGTTCTTCTGTACGCAGTGTGTGCACACATGGCTAAAGAAAATATAAATTTGTATTTATAGAAGCATCTGCGTATGGATTGTCCCTTACTTCACATTTAATGTGTTACATGTGAAGCACTGTATTTCATTTTCCTTGATTATTACCGGGATCTGTAATTGTAGCTACTTAGTATTACAAATAGGTGCTATTTTTGCCCTGTTTATGCAAAGGAAAATGTCTGAAGTTGAAGGTGAGGATAGAACCTCTAGATTCATGGGGAAAGTTAAGAGTGTAATGTCGTTTTTACTTGCATTTTTTGCTGGCATTCAGCCCTCCACTGAAGTGTTTTGTTTGGGAATGCAGAGTAAGAGTTACAGCTAATATTAGTGATGCAATGATGTTGAAAAGCCAAATTCGTGTTGTTTCATATAACTGATCGATATCTTCCGAAACAGACTGATATCTTTTTAGGACAATGATCATGGAGAATCTTATCAGCTGAAAAACCACATAGGGCACCTATATTTTGACTTAGAAACTAGTATCTTTCATGTTTGTAAGATGTTGGTAAAGAGAGGGGTGTTGGTTAGGGAGGAAAACAAAGGATTTTCCTAAATAATTTGTATTAAGAGATATCATATAGATAATTTGTAAATCTAAAAATGGACTTTTTTTTTTTTTAACTTACTACCTGTATTTAATGTAGAAATATCAGAATTCTTTCAGTCCCCGTCTGCATTCTCTTTGATGAGTGAATTTAAACTAAAGCTGGTAAGAGTTCTTTTGGTTTTCTCTTTCTTTTTTTCTCATTTTATTAGTAGCACTTTTTCTTTTCAGCTGCAGAGTGAATAGTGGCTGTCATGTTTCCCTTTCTGACCAGACTTGTACGTAACCTCTTACTGCCTTAAAATATGACAGCAGTCCCCCCTGACCATGTTAAGTTTTCATGAACTCACTGCCTAGGTATCCACATGGAATGGACAGTGCTTACACCAAAAAGAATCACATTTAAGAGTAAAGAACAAAAAATTGGAGTGCTGTTAGTGGAAATGAGAAACAAGGACTACATATGTGAAATCATGTTCAACTAATAATAAAATGGGGTTTTTAGGATTTGTTTTTAATTTTGAGCGGTTGTTTCTGTTAAATGACCGATATTTAATTTGCATGGTTTGTTTATTTTTTCTTGATTTCCGGTGTTCGTTTAATGTCTGTTTTCCCTCTGTTGTTTGGTTTGTATTATGTTCTCTTTCTTTTCACCCCTCTCCTGGAACAAAACAAAAGCTGTTTCAAATCCTTTCCATTGAAGTTTTGGTTTTGTATTCAAGCCTGGTGCTCACAGCTTGTGGACAGGTAGCACAGGAGTGAACCCTGTGGTAGGCTACCTTCCAAACTTGCACGTGAACACATCTGTATATTCAGACTGGTAGCTCTACATCTGTATTTTTAATTTGTAGGTGAAGGGACATATCTATGTATACAACTACCAGTAAAGCTTTGCAGGGGCCTTGGTTGAAAAAACTACATGTTTTTATGCCTTTTCTGCTGATGTTCAGAAAACAAAGGTGGTAATGAAGGGTGAGAGGAAAAATCTGTGATCCTGAGCTGCTTTCTGCTTCCTTGGTTACCTACTGATATTTAAGAACTACCCCAAAAAAAGAGGAGGGAAGGATAGTAATGTACTTTTGTTTTGTTTTGTGAGTTACTTGCTTGGTCATAGGACACTAAGCCTTTGGAAGTGTTCGTTAGCACAGGTAACAGAGCATAGGTTAGCATAGGTCTGCAGTCCTCTTACTCCAGACAGTTCAGCTGTTGCACCCCCGGAACAGGTATTTCCCAGGAATACTTGCTTAGAAGAAGGAATTTGATAGGGAAGGAGACATTGCAAAGACTCATAGCTTTAGTGGTTGCCCTGGAAGATAAAAAGTAAGGATTGCAACTGTATGCCCTTTCCAGTCTTTTCTTTTGCTGAGGTGACAATGGACTTCTCCACTGCCCTCTTTGTGCGGTGGGTCTGTGAGGAGGGGGTGTGGAGGAAACAGCTGGATCAGGGCACATCTGCAGTGCCCTTTGCTCCTGCTGTGGCACACCCTGCCTGGCTCCTACTAGAGGAATTTCTCAGAGCTGGTTTGCCTCATGTGCAGAGGCATGTGCCACATTGTGTGCTAGCTCCTCTGGCTGTCGGTGAAATCCCAGCCACCACTTTGGAAGCTGTTTGCAAACGTCACTTTCCTTATGCTGTGCCTGAACTAAACCCAGCATCCTTGAGGCCTCCCTCTCTCCTATCCCCTTGCCTTTAAGCATCTCTCTGACGTTTGGTTTCTGAACAGACCCGTATCCTTCAGAATCCTTGAGTGTTTGCCTGCCTTGCACGTGCTGCTCTCCTCAGCCCTTCCTGCTTCCTCCTCTCCCTCTTTTGTCGAGCTCCTCTGAGAGCACATTTATCTGCTCTGTCTTACTGGGTCTTTGGTGGTGGTTTGTTTGGACAATGAAAGCAGTTTCCTTACAAAATATCTTTCGATTCCTGCATGAATGTCCTTGTTTGGGAATGCTCATAAAAATTCATTTACAATTTATTCTGAATGTAAGGATTATATTGTAATAAATTGACTATGAATGCATGCCAATTCCCTTCAAGCACAAACAAAATTACTGAATTGTGCTGTAAGCCTTATATTTGCAAGTAACAGGGTTATAGGCCTAACTAAGAGGTCTTTTAAATTGGTAAGAGCTAATGATTTTAGAGAACTAATTGCTTTTAAAGGCACAAAAGTAACTCCAGTATCATTTCATGGCTGTAACTGTACTTTACTAAATGGTCTTGGTATTCGCCAGAATATCTTAAATCAGGCTTTGTTACCATGCTTATTTTTTTCCAGTGTGAAAAGAAAAATAAATTATTTAAATCTTTCCTCTCTGCCTCTCAATAATGGAATTACAAATACTGTATCTGTTTCACTTCCTGGTTTATTCTCTTTGATATTTGTGGAGCCTGAAGTGATCTCACACAGGCTTTATACTCTTCTTTGGGATAAGATTAGTTCCAGTGGTTCTCTTAGAAGATTACAGAAAAAAGTGTACTTTTAAAATGTTTATTATATGCTTGAGTATTTTCCCAATAAGAAGCATGAGGGTGGTTACAAGGAGCATGTTTTGCATACATTTTTGTCATTGATTTGAATTGTAGAGAATGAAAAGAATCAAAACTGAAAAGGAAAACATCTGTGCCCATATGAAGCCAGGTGATATAGAAGGCATTTGGAAGGAATGAGAAAGGTAGATCAATTGACCATGGGACAGAGCCAAAAATGTGACAGAGAAGATTCAAGTGAGACACTTCCTTTCCTTATTTTCCTAGCGGACGGCAATTGTTTTAACTTTAGCTTTAAACACAATTAGGGTTGAATATAAGGGAAATATACTGCGTGCTTGTTGAGTTTGGACCTTGACTTCTGTTTTCATTCAATGGGACTTAGGATTGTGTGAGCTTTTCCAGCTCTCCCAAAGGTGTGCATGACTTGCAAACCAGCTTCTAATGTGGTGCCACTTCTGTAATTTTACCTATACAGGTCGCCCACATTCCATTGTCCCCTTGTTTTCCCTTCTGGTGGATTTTGCTCTCCCAGGAATAGCTATTTTTCTTTCTGAAATGTATGATTTTGAGGAGAAATTGATATGTATGTGCAAAAAGTAGGAATGTGAATGCTAAGCCTCCAAGAGTCTTCATTCAAATGAGAATTAAGAGGGACAGAATTTCACGACCTGAAACAATGTGGTCTACTTCATTTTGTCAGTACAGACGTAAAACCAAAACTGATTTCTTCTGATACTTCTCAGTTTAGCTAGATTGTGATAATTTTGTTGCAGGTCTGATAATATGTTACATTGTGATGTTTTTGAGTTTTAAATAAACTCCAAATCTGAGTCCTTGAGACTCACCTTTCTCTAAAAGAAATAAGCAGGCTTCTGCATTTTATGATTGTAGGATAAAGGTAAAAGCATGCATTGAGTTGAACAGTTTGGATGCTGGAATGCAGCAGTCCTCCCAAAAACAAGGAAACACAGCTGGTGCAATCATTTTGTGGGGAGAGGCTTTATGGCTGTACTTGTCAATCCTGAATTCATTCTTGCTTTGTGTGGAGTGGAACAAGGTCATGTTTTTCCTGAAACAACCTGAGATGGCATAGCAAATAACTCCTCTGGCAACTGTTCAAAAGTGAATATGTTATAGTTCTAGCACCTCTTTTGTTAATAAATCATTTCATGTCATACATCATACATAGGGTGCCAATGATTTGTATCAGAACCACAGAATTGCAGGATATGCTGAATTGGAAGAGTCCTACAAGGATCACTGAGTCCAACTCTTGGCCCTGCACAGGACAGCCCAAGAGTCACATCATGTGCCTGAGAGTGTTGTACAAACACTTCTTTAATGCAGACAGGCTTGGTGCTGTGACCACTTCCCTGGGGAGCCTGTTCCAGTGCCTAAACACCCTCTGGGTGAAGAACCTTTTTCTAATATCCAACCTAAATCTCCCCTGACGCTGCTTCAGGCCATTCCCTCAAGTCCTGTCACTGGGCACCACAGAAGATCAGTGTCTGCCCCTCCTCTTCCCCTCACAAGGAAGTTGTAACTACGATGAGGTCTCCCCTCGGTCTCCTCCAGGCTGAACAGACCAAGTGACCTCAGCCACTCCTCATGTAGCTTCCCCCCAAGGCCCTTCACTGTCTTTGTTGCCCTCCTTCGGATGCTCTCTAATAGTTTAATATCATTCTTACATTGCCGTGACCAAAACTGCACACAATATTCGAGGTGAGTTCATTGTTCATTTTAGATAGAGTATGTATATGTATCAACTTACTATGATTATAATTTATCTCATCAGAAGTGAAAAACAGAGTCCAAATGGCTGTGTAGGAACAGTAGGTCCTGTCAAAGGAAATGTTGTGAAATATTTTAATCTTCTTAGAAGTGCTGCATATAGTTCAGGCAGACTAAGTTTTGGCACCATATCTGGAATCTCCCGTTTCTGGTGTAGTGGATTAGAATGTTGAATGTAGCAGCCTGTGCCATTGCCGCAATTTCTTCCCCGTTTTCTTCAGTGACAGGCTGGGGTTGGGAAAGTAGTGAGGTTATGTGCACGAAGGTAAAAAAAAATCTTTTATAAATAGTAATGAGGATGTGGCTGGAAGCAATACAGTGTGTATATATATACAGTTTTTAAACTTAGAGTCTGGCAAACCTAACTTTGGTCTGTTTTGTATTTATTATTCATGGAGGAGTTTAAAATGCCAGTTGATGGGGTTTTCTGGATTTTTGGTTTTGTTGGGTTTCGGCTTTCTTTGCTGATTGTTTTTTGTTGTTGTTGTTGTTAATCTCCAGAGCAGTTTTGAGCAGGTATTAACAGCAGCTGATGGTATTACAAAAAATCCTGAGAGAGCTGATTCTCTTTGCCCAGCCTTTTTTATGCTCATTTAGAAAGTGAGTACTGTTTTATACCCTCTCTGCAATCACTGTACTTTTTGGACAGAAAACAGAGCTTTGCCTCAGTTCCTACTTCTCTGGCTTTTCTTTGGAGCTTAAGGGGGATTTGGGGAAGTTTGATTGCAGTTGACATTCAAAATGTTCCGTAAGTTCACAGAATAGCCAAAATGAAACTATGTAATTTGGGAGAGAAGGAATGCCAAGTGTCACTTCACAAAAAATACTGTAAATTATGTGGCTTCCTTACTGTTATTTTTCCATGTTCTGTATGATTCTCTTGAAAAGACTGAATTGCGGGAGAGTTTGCAGTCAGTCATGGAACGAGCAGATGTCACAAAAGGTAGAAAAGAAAGGATGCAGCTGGTACAACAGGTGACGAGATTTAGGAGGCAGAATGAAAAGCATCCATACAAGCTCAGACTGAAGTTTCTCTAATGCCTTGTGAAAGTTATGAAGCACTTTAAAGGTGGTAAGAAATATTTTTGCATTGTTCTGGACACCGAATGTCCAACATGGGTCTTGCTCAAGGTTTACCTGTTACTTATGAAAGGTTGTGATACTGGCTTTTCTTTGATGGGAGGTTTTAACTATCAATTAAATAGAAAGACTCTTCATAATATGTTAAGTCTTGTAAAAAGATGAAGACATTTTCATTTTCAAAAAACAATTTATCTTCATTTAGGTAGTGTCACTACACTATGCTTTATGCAAAATCCAGTTATTTTAGAACAACTTGCTTTGATGGGCACATCAATTCCAGTTTAATTTTTTTTTTTTAAACAGAAGGAGACTTTGAAAAATGCTCAAAACTGCACTGCAAAATGCCAGATACTGTGTGAAGGGGTGGTGTGTCAAAAGTGTCTCAAACATTAGGCTGAAACCATTAGAATAAGTGATTTGGTAATAAAAAAACTCTGCAGCTTTTCCTAGAAACTGTGGAAAATCAGGATACCCTTCTGGTATGTACCATGGCTATAGGAAGGTCTGGCAATCACTTGCCAGGCCAGTGATCCAGCCAAGAATGGGGAGCTGAAGCCAGGGAACTGCTGTAGCTGTTGGATTAGAGCTTTCTTGATTAATTCAGTTAAGAAGTTTTTTGCATCTTGTGGTGCTGCTTGGGTTCTTGAAAGCAGGGGAGGGATGGGGAGAGCTTTGTGTTTAGGAGCTTGAGCTTTGTGTTTAGGAGCTTGACTTATTCCCACACTTCTTGTAGCTCAGCATTCAGGATGAGAAGTGGGACAGTTGATCACACTGTTTCCCTCTCCTTCTCTGTTCAGTTGTTTAAATTAGACAGAACTTAAGAAGTCCTGTATTTATGTTTAAGGGCCCAGCATCTCATGGATATGATTGCTCCGTAAATAGTTTTTAAAATGAACCACAGTATTCATAGGCATTTTTTTTGGTTGTTTCAATATAGCTAGCCTTTGTACAGACTTAAAATGACTTACACAGATTACTGTACTTTGTAACTCCTATGTCAACAAGATAATTGTTCTTTGAGAGTGCTGTTTTATTTATAGCCACAGTGCTGGAGTCGATCACAAACCCACAACAGCAGAGCTTCCTTTTATCTGTCTTGCAGTATGCCATGGGGTCAGATCTCAATCTTTAACACTCAGTGGTCCAGTGGTGAAAGACTCCAGAGATCTGAGAATTATTCTTATTTCAGTCACTGGTTTACACCATGAGTTTGAACAACAGGCTTCACCTCTCTGAGCTGAGTACCCACCCTTTTTCTCCCCCTCTCTTTATGTGTCTTGTTTATCGGGTTAACACATCTAAGCATGTGTTGTTGTGATGTCCAGAATCAGTGAGCCTCAATATCAGCTCGATGTATGGCTGCAGTAATACTGATAATAGCTGTTATGACTGTCTTTGCATGGACATTTCAGAAGCTGCTGCTGTAATGTAGCTGTAGTTAGATATGTTTTTGTTGTTTTATATAACTCTAAGTAAAGTGCTAGTTTATTGCCGTGCCAGAAAATGTGTCTGAAGGGCAGCAGGTGCTCAAGACATTGCCTGTAGAAGAATTCCAATAGCAATGGTAATGGCTAGGATTTAAAGACACTTTTAAGGCCAAACATTGTATTTTCAGTGCACAGCTTAAGGATACGTAATAGTTCAGTTTGACAAATAATTACATCACTTGATGTTGTGGTTTAAGCCCAGCCAGCAATCAAGCACTGCTCAGTCACTCCCCCACCAACAGGACTAGGGAGAGAATCAGAAGGGTAAAAACTAGAAAACTCATGCTTTTGAGACAGAGACAGTTTAATGTGGAAAGAAAAAGCCGTTCACACAAGCAAAGCAAAGCAAGGCACTAATTCCCTGCTTCCCTTGGGCAGGGAGGTATTCAGCCATCTCCAGGGAAGTAGGGCCCCATCATACGTAGTGGTTACTTGGGAAGACAAACTCCACCACTCCAAATATCCCCTCGTTCCTCCTTCTTCCCCCCACATTATATACTAAGCATGATGTCATACAGTCTGGAAATATCCCTTTGGGTAGTTTGAGTCGGCTGTCCTGGCTGTGTCTCTTCCCAGCATCCCTGCCAGCATGGCAGTATGAAAGGCAGAAAAGGCCGTAAGGCAAAACCAATAACAAAATAACAATGACACACCCCTCTATATTATCAACCCTGTGTTCAGCAAAACTCAAAACACAGACCCATCCTAGCCACCATGAAGAAAATTAACTACCCCAAACCCAACACACTCAATGCAATTTTCTTTACTTTTATCGGTATTGGAAATTAGCTGATAAAAACAAATGTTTGGGAAACTCTTAGTCTTGTAGAACATTGAATTAAAGACAGTGTTTAAAACTCTCATAAGTTTTGTTTGGCAGCTGTGGAAAAGGACCATGTTTGTTTAACCCCAAAGAGTTGAATACAAATTGAGATTAGACCCAGTAATTAAGTTGATGGCCTTTTCCCTTGTTGCCCTCATGACACTTTTTATAGGTGTGAAGGTTTTTATTCAGGAAAGATCCAGGCCTGAATTTTGAATTCCAAAATTTGGCAAAAGCAGGTGGATAAAAGGACCCTGTACAGAAATTCCTAAATTGTAGGCTGAAAAGGTGTTTCCCTCTCCTCCCTTTCAGTGTTTCATCCACTGTTGCATTTCTTTCCAAGAAAAAATTAACAGATTATAGAAACTGGTGTCTTTTTGCTTCATACTTGTACAGTATTTAGTAGCTGGACTTTGTCCTTTCCTAGAGTCAGTGAGCATTCCTGCAATAATCCTGTTAGAGGAACTGCCCATCTCTTTTAGCAGTGTTAATCTTTTATGTTTCATTCAACAGTACATTTGTATTCCCTAATTTTTTTGACCATGAGTATCCTTACATTTAGTATTTCTGCCTTTCAGTATATTTACACATCTAATACATGCATACACATGTGTAGTATATAAGAATACCGTACAGTTATGGTGCCAAAAACAATTATGTTTTTGTGATGTTGAAAGGTTATATTCAGATCCAAAATCAGTGGTTAGCACTACAAAAATTCCAAAGATTATACTTTTTCTCATCAGTCACTGTTTTAGAACACAACATAATCCTTCATTCTCAAGTGAGAAAAATGGGATTAAGGACAAAATTAGCTTTCTGCAAAGTGAATTTATCTGAAAGGCCAGTGGAAGTGCACCTTAGTAACTGATGCATCTCTAGCTGTTGTAGTTTACACATAACCAGTATCAGTAATGAACTGCTAAAAAGGCAGTGGAACAGATGGGAGATTTAGTTTTCACAGGGAAGAAGATAAAGAATAAAGACAACTGCACTATTATAAAATGGCTATTGATGGAATCAAAATCAGGTTGACAGAACTGGAAGAAAAAGCACATTTTTATAATGGCATAAATCAGTGATTAATATAAAGAGTCATATTTTCTTAAGGGCTGAGAAAGGATGCAGTTGGTCACAAAAGGAAAGGCTGTGAAGAAAATATTTGCACACAATTCTTCTCCCTTAAGTACTTGCCACAACATGAAGCACATCAGTACTCAGTAAAATAACCCAAATCTGTTTTTTTCATTGTAAATATAATGAATGGTGTTCATTACAAGAATTGTTTTTAATGGCTCCCTTCTGGAAGACCTGGAGTGCTTTGTCTCACATCCTTGATGTTTCTAATAAAGAAATGCATCTCTAGTGGGTGGGACAAGAAGATTAAATCTGGTAAGGTACTGCAATAACTATATTGAAGAATGAGTTTTATACCTGGGGACTCTGTTTTGTACTGAGATAAACAGGAAAAAATCTCATCGGCTGCAAAGGGCAGTGTCTGAGTATCAGAGGTCAGAACTGACTGTGCCATTTGGAAATTAGAGTATTGCACTGCTCCCTGTAAAGGTATTTGAAGAGTAAACTATTTACAAGTAAGTGAAAATAGATGTTAATAAGATTTTAATGAGGTTTGAGTGTGTTGTTAGTGAAGACCTTAATGGAAATACGAGTTTTCTGGGGGTAAAGAAACTGCTGGTGAATAAGCTTCCTATTTAGTAATCTGAAATGCTTGAAAATTGCTTCAAGTGACTGTGTGTGTTAGCAATACCTTAGGAGAAGTTAGTTAGCAATTTCTAGGAGAAAGAAAAATATCTCCTTTAAGATACTTGTGAAAAGCAGCTGCATTTTTCAAACTTTAAATAGATAAACTGGACTACTGAAAACAACAATGTGCTGGAGAAGCAACCTGTTTTCTGCAACTGCAGTAATAGCTTTTTAAAAATGAGCTATATTTATTTCCTACTGATAGTTTTTTGGAAAGGAGTTTTCTACAAAATTAACATGGGGCATTTGAAATACTTTTAAAATAATTTTTAACAAGTCTGTGAATGTGGGACTAATTATTTTTAAAAATATCTCTCTCTTTCAGATTCCTTATAATATTATTACTAAGACTGATTGCTTTTTCCCTTCTCCTATCTGTTGTTCTTGGCCTTAGCATGTTCCCACCTCTGTATTTCTATTGTGTAATATACAGTGAGTGCTTACTAAGGATAAGTCTGGAGAAGGATTGAATTTAGTGGAAGGTCACAGCAGAAAACCCATGTTCTTTGCTCTTGTCAACAGATATCTAAAAATAAAAATCTTAATTGGCAGCCTATTTTTCCATATGCTATGAAATTTTGAAATTATTTTTCCTTTCTCATCTACACCAAGCCTATGGTACCAAGACTGTCCTCATTATCCTCAAAAGGTCTTGTTTGTGCCTTTTTGTATACAGGGAGAGGTTCATAGGAGAGACAGAGATGAAGAAGCCTGGAGCCACTGCTGTGCAGATTATGCACCAAATACTGCTTCACCAATATCTTTCTCTGGTGGAGTATACAAGGCAAGAAACCTTCAACCAAGTGAAGTGAAAAAAAGATCTGATCTGCTCTGTCAGCTGGAGCTTTAGCAGTTGTTCTCTCCGAGCCTGAGCCTCTCGCTGTCCTAGCCCATAGAAATGTGAATTGTGGCTATGAACAAATGCAGATGGCTTTGAAAGGGTTTGCAGTCTGAGCAAGAAACTGGGGATAGGGAGCTGATTGAGTCTGATGAGGGAAGACAAGGAATCAGTGAGTTGAGTGGGAGCAGTGTGGCACTTGGCTTGTGAGGAGCTCAAGCATTGCTGGGCTTGGAGTTGAGGCTGGCAGCTGAGAATGGGCCTAAAGCAACACAGATATTGAAGGAGAGATTCCGAGATTCAAAGTAGAGTGGTAAGGTTTTTGCATGAATATTTCTCATCAGGATTCCCTGGTCATTGATGTCTGTCTGTCTTGGAGGGCTTTCACAACAAGCCGTGGCAGAGCTGCCTGCTCAAAATTAGGAGTTGCTGTATTGGTTTGTTAATGAGGGGTGGAAAGGTCAGGCCAGGAGGAGCCCTACAAGAAAAGCCACTTACATTTGGTTGAGCAGAGCAGCCCTGTGACCAGAGACTGCAGGACAGGGCACTGTCTCCAAGAGTTAATGGAGTGTTTGTGATGTACAGCAAATGCTCATAGGACCCTGAAAATGGCCTTGAGTGCTCTGTGTGGAGTGTCAGCTCTGTATTTCAGGATGCAGGCTTCTCAGAGACAGAACTTAGTCTGGGAAGGTGACAAGCCAGGCTTTTATAGAAGGATTGGAGTTAGCTCTGCCCTGTCAGTGTGGCACAGAGCCACAGCATGTTGGAGCCTATCCCACCTCAGCCTGCCAGAGCCCCTCAGAGTGCATGCTTGGAATGTATTCAATCTGTTAGGTTGTTTGTTTTTTTCATGGTGTGCAGTGGTGGTTAAATTTCAGCTGAGGTGGATCAGTGAGAGCAGGTTGTTCCAAAGGTAAAAGGCCACCCAAGAGCTGCTGAGCAGCTCCACAGGGTTAAACTGAGTGACGATAAGCTGAAATCTGACCTCCTTCAAGCAGCAGTTCAAATGTCCAGAGTGTATTTGTGAGAGAGACCCAGTCTGCTCCGAGCACCTCCAGCTGAAGGAGGAGGGAAGGATGGTCAAGTGCTGGGAAGTCTGGCCTGCTTTGACAGCACTAGGCACCCAGACTGCCTGCTGGGGACACTTCTTTGACTCCATGAACATCTTTCTGCAGTGATCAGTGTTGAATTCAGAAGCAGCACAGGTCACACATGGGACACACCTGTCAGAAGAAGTTTAAGAACTGAGGTAGCTACATGGAGGAATTTTATTTATTGAGTAACATACACTACTAGCATGATGGTGTTAGTGCCATTGATGCAAAAGCTAAACAGTCCTTAATGTTGGTTTTTTCCCCCCAGGCTTTCAAGGAAGGGCAGGTTAAGCAATGGTGTTGAGGTGCATATTAGCTTGGTGTTTAATTGTCATTTATTAACTTGCAATGGTGTTGAGGTGCATATAAGCTTGGTGATTAATTGTCATTTATTAACTTGCACTTGGAGCAGAGAGGACGGATAGAAAATCACAGTCCTTCCAAAAGGCTCTTTACTTTTAAAGTCAAAGTCCAAATGGTTAGTATTTCTTATCAGAGAATCAGGCATGTCTGGTGTGAAAGGATTTGTGACTTGGACACGCAAGGAGCTTATCTTCAGAGAGAAGGGCATGGCTCTTTTACCTAGGGGCAGCTAACAAGCGTCAGTTGTCCTGAGATAAAATGTAAGGACAAGAGACTTTCATTTTAATACTAAATAAACTTGCCAAGTCAGCTAGATAGGAAGGTAGGATTTAATTTACAGTGTTTACATTGTGATAAATCCAATGCTTGGTCTTTGATATGTTTTTTCTCTAGGAATAAGTGGTATTTATTACTTAATCCCAAACCATGTCTTCTTTTTTAGAAAATGGAGACAAATTCAGACATGTAGG
Source organism: Falcunculus frontatus (assembly GCA_013398115.1). Taxonomy (NCBI): domain Eukaryota; kingdom Metazoa; phylum Chordata; class Aves; order Passeriformes; genus Falcunculus; species Falcunculus frontatus. Next base: position 1,565,136 of record VZRV01002362.1, on the reverse strand, counting down.
ACTCTGTATCTTCCTGAAATACAAAGAAGTGCTGTTTTTTAATACACGGAAGAATTTTGATATACTGTTACAGTAGTAGAGTAACTTAGTTTAGAAAAAGATCACTGAAGATCATCATGTCCAATCTTACCTCTACAAAAAGTAGCATAACTCTGAAGTTAAATCAGATACTACTTATTTAGTCAACTGATACTCTGAATCAGTTTGTGGCTTTTGATTTGGTATATTTGACCCTAAGGGTGACCTGTAACTTCAATTACATCATTACAACCTCTGTCCTTTTTAAGTTGAATGCTTTACTAGGTCAGTGGTCATTTTTGCCAGTGACTTAATGAGGTCGAAATGAGACCTAAAGGTTTCATCTCGTTGGTTTTTTTTTTCTAGCCACAGCTGTATTTAAGATGAAAGATCCTTTTGGAAGCCTTAGCAATATACATTTTGTAGGGTGCACCAAAAACCAGTAATGTTAAACTATAAAAATGGTAAGCTTTCAAAGAGGCAGTAAGATAGAAATAAATAGTTTCTATGGTCTTTATTAAACATTTGGACTTGCCAGTTTACTTCACAAACGGCAACTGCAGTAATTCTACATTGTCCTTTCCAAGCTGTAATTAAGGTCACAGACACCAGAGTAAATATTAATAAAAAATAAAACAGAATACAAAGGGAAGCAGTAATTGTACTGTCAAGCTGTAAGAATTTACTCAGGCAGAAAGGCACTTTTGAAAAAATCTTTAAGTGGTGATTCTAGGAAGACACATGCCATGAATTTTGTGGACCTGACTGTTCAGAGTTGGATTAAAGGTTTGTGTAACAAGGATTACTAGAACTTGGATTCATTATTTCCTTTTAAGACTGACTCCTGTGCTGTTCCAGATTGAGCGATACATACAGCAGAAATACTAAATTGAAAATATATTCCAGATACTAAAAGTAATTTTTAATATCTTAGTTTGCTTGTTGACAGTGGTTTGCTTTGATACTTTGGCACAATTCATGCTGCCTTCACACGTATTGATACCTCCTGTATCTTAAGATGTTAACCAATAATTTCATTTTGATCTATGCTTATAGCCGCCGCTCTGGACAGTATACAATGAACCATGACCACTCCAAGAAGATCCCCGATGGAGCATCATTCGACCGCTCAGGATCCCAGGACTCCTTGGATGAACTGTCTATGGATGACTACTGGAAAGAACTTGAAAATATCCATGAAACCAGAGGAAATAATCATGAGGAACGAGTAGCACTTGTAGTGAAAGAGCCAGATGGTAATGAAATATGTTCTGTCAATGTTCATCAGTTTGCTGATTTAGGGCTTTTTCTTCAAGTCTTATTTCAAGAGATAGCACCCACCTAACACAGATCAAGAAAGGAGGTCACTCCTGAACATCTGCTTTGAAAATTCTATTGCCTCTGATGCATATCACCAGAAACAGGCAGTGCCCTGAAAGAGAGTTTTATCAGAGAGAAGTAGAAGGCTCGTTTTCCTTTGATTGGTATTTGCAGAATATCAGAAAGGTTCCTGTACTTGCAAATCACAGCAATTGAAGCTTTATTTGCAGTTTACTGTTGAACTAACCTACCCTTTTGCTCTTTGTGTATGTTGTTCGTTATTGTAGCTATTGTGGATAGAAACCTCACGCTTTAGAAGACAAGCCAATGATTAACCGGTTTAAGTTTAGTGAGTAACTTTCTACGCTTGTAACTATTGTGATTGTTCAGTTGTACTATTTTTGTTTCTCAGAAGCATAAATTATGGGCCACTCCTTGGGGCATGGACTTAAGGGTTGGGCAATTTTTTTTTTTTTGGTCTTAGATAAAACAGGAGAAATGTCTTTAATTCCAGTTTTCTCTCAAAAATTATTTTTTTAACAATGCAGCATCTGCATCTCTCTCATTCTTACAAGAGACCCACAGTCTCAGTAAATTAAAATGGTGAATTTGGCATTTTGGTATGGCCTCCACATAAGTGAGAAGAATGTGCTCCATGAGCTTTCAAAGGGATTTGCACTTCTGCCTCTCAAAGCACTTTGAAAAGTCACTGCTCTGACGAGCATAACAATGTGGCCCCTGGAGAAAGCAGCAAGGCTCCTAATCCCTGTGACCAGGGAGCTATGGGGCATTCTGACAGAGCCATGGGGCGTTCTCCAGAGCATCAGAGCCCATCGTTCTGCAGTGCATGAACCTCTTCTCTTACTGCAGCTCACTGATGTGGCTGTGCCTTGAGGCTCTGTGCCCCCAGCCCCACCATTTCCATTAGTTTTATATACAGCCTTCTTCCCCCTGGTTACTGCAGCTGGCTCTGGCATGAAGCTGAGTGAGTCAGCACAGTTGCGTTATCAGCTCAAGCATATGTTGCTGTGCTCCTCACCTTGCCTAATGTGCAGCACCTCTCTCGGGCACGAGTACTCCTGAGCGTGTGGGGTGCTGCACCTGGCTGATGTGCCTGCCTGGGCAGGGGCTGGCCTGAAACTCGGCCAGGCAAAGGTAAGGCAGGGGAGAGAGGAGATGTACCTTGCTCACAGCTGCCCTGGAGAATGGGTGTAGCCCCTCTTTCCAGCCCTGATAACAAAACCTGAGAGTTTCGTCAGAGGCTCAGGATTTGGCTGCACAGCCATAGCAAAATTCATACTTAAATTTTGGTGTCTGTTTTCTGGATGCTGTTAATATTAAGGTGCCCACTTGGATGTGCACTAAGCACAGTGGTAAAATGCAATCAGTAGTGAGGTTGACATGCCAGCTTTGGAGTATTTTTAGATATCTGATAAATGGAAATATTGCTTGAAAATTTGAGAGACTAGTTGGCATTCAGCACAACCTCAAATGCTGCAGACAGAACTTAGAGTTTTATAGAAAATATCATTAGGGAGATACAGATTTCAGAAGCAGAAGTTTCGCCATCGGTGACAATATTTAATAGCTTTCTCTTCTTTCATGTGCAGTGATCTGTCAATAAAGGATACCTTATCAGCTCTAAGACTAAAGCAAAAATTGTTTTGTGGGCTGTCAGCAGGCTGGAGACCATGTCATAAGAACTGATGAAAAAATAGCATTAAGGTGACTTGTGTAGGCTGGTTTGTCCTTCATTAAATTGAGCTAGTGGAAGGCTGTAGGATTAATGTATCAAGAAAAGTGGGCAGAACCATGTCAGTAAGGGAGCTAAAAAGATTGAGTATTGAACTAAAAATCAGTGAAGCAGCAATGATTTGGCTTTCAGACTTCCCCATACACATTTTTATTTAGGTACATTTATAAAATGGTATATGATTTTAATGGAAATGCTGTAGATTATTATAAAGATTGCCACATAGCAATCTGTATGGGATTAACTACTTTAAAAGCTTTGATATCATATATTAAACCTTTTGAGGCTCTTTAGAAACAATAGCTTTTCTCCAAGTCATGACAGTGCAAGTAATTCTTAATTGTGTATCCCCTTAGTACCTTTCTGTCAATTATTTTAACTGTATCATGTCATTAACATCCAATATGCTTGGCAGTAATTGAAAGCCAATGTTTATGCCTTTTTCTCTTCGACTTGCTCAGAGGGAGAATTGGAAGAAGAATGGCTGAAGGAGGCGGGTCTGTCAAATCTGTTTGGAGAGAGCTCTGGCGACTCCCTGGAAAGCGTGGTGTTTTTATCCACACTGACCCGAACCCAGAAAGCTGCGGTGGAAAAGCGAATAGAGACTGTCACACAAACCATGAGGAGAAAAAACAAACAGCACCAGATTCCTGATGTCAGAGATATCTTCAGGCTACAAAATGACTCAAAGGGAAAAGTGAGTTCCTGTCGGTTGTTTTGTTTGGTTCTGGCAGAAAGAAGAGAGGGACATGTATGGATGGGTGGAGAGCAGAGCGGCACATGAAAGGGATATTTCCAGAAGATTTGTATCTAACTTCACTGATTTCCAAGGGAATTTTTCACTAAATTTTCAGGAATGGTGTTTGTCCAGATTTGACATTGCATTAAGCAATTTTAGTATGTATAAAAACATACGTATATTGGTCTCATCTTAAAGATGATGAATAAAACAACCACTCCATGGTCAACATATTAATCTGAATTAATTTGCACACAGGTGCAAACTCATGACAGCAATCACCCAAAGAGCTACCAAAATCCCACTTTTATCTTTAAGTGGTTACCTCTTACTTACTGGTGCATTTGCTTGTTTGGTTTTTTGTTTTTTAAAAATGGGAAAAAAAGGGACATCAATATAACCTCCTCGGTTTTGGCTAGGTCTTTATGCCTATCACCTGGGGGTGTAAGCCCCATACTACCTCCCAGAGCCTATGTGTGTGTTAAACTGTGTATGGGAAATTGCTCTTACGGGCCCCTAAGGGTCCCAGTTTCCTGTCATGGGATATTGAAGAGAATTCCTCTCCCATATACGGGAAAGGGGAAGGAGGGAAATGGCAACTATGATTAGAATTCCTTTTCCATGGAGAAGGGTATGTGTCCTGTCCGCTCCCTCAGAGCACTGACATCTTCAGCTGTAAGGATGAGACCTGATGGAAGTGCATGACCGATTTACCTGACCTCAACTCTGTCCCCCATTCTCGCTGCTGGCGCTGCCATTCAGTGCAATGGTTGTGGTGGCGGAAAGCACAGTGAATTTTGAGGAGATTTAATTTCCTCCTTCCCTCAACAGCTTCCTCTCCTTCAGCAACTCCCTCTAAACTCGGTTGAAGTGAAATGTGGTGGGGGAAGTGGTCTGTTCTGGAGGCACAACTTCCCTTTCACTGTTCTGCTTTGCCTGTGGTTGCAGAAGAGATATTAACTCCATAAAAGCTCTCTGGGATCTGATTTGTAATTGACTCTACCTAAAAATTACAAGATCTAATAGTAGAGCAATTTAGGTAAAATATCATGTAGCTTAAAGCAGTATAATTTCTCTTTCAAGTATGTTATTTCAGTAAAGCACAAGAAATATTCATGTTCTGGTATATAAGCTACATACTGTAATATTTGAAAATCCTATGTCATAGTGTTAGGTAGATTTTTTTTTTTTCTCTTAAACTCCATGTTTTGATAATTGAAAGCACCACTGAGAAGTAATGCAAACAGACAGATGATTGTAGGCATTTGAGAGGTATAAAACAAATGGCTATTTATTAAATATAGAAATATTGGGGAAAAAGAATCCTTCTAAACTTATCTCCTTGACAGAAATAAAGTAATACAAGTATAGGTCCTCAAACTTGTACTTCATTCCTTTCTCCAAAGCAAGATAATTTTTCAGAAATCATTGCTTATGGTTATTCACCCGATCTGTCACCGAAAGCCTGTAATGAAGTAGCTTCCACTACCTCCTTAGGTAACATGTCTCAGTGCTTTTCTTACTTGCCCATCATTAGAAAGCTTTTTATATAACAAAAGAGGGCTGAAGCCACCTGCAGCTGTATGAAGTCATTCTGGTTTAATAATAGCCTCTGAAAATCCTGTAGCCTCCCTTCATCTGGAGGAAAGCAGGAGGAAAGGTAAAACAATAGTGTTGATGTTTTACATCAACGCAACAATTGTGTTAATGTTTCTCCTAAATTTCCTGCCTTATTCCCAAAGAGAAGCTAGACTTTTGGTACCTTGACAGCTTCCCAGCCTGCTTCTGCTGCTTTGTGAAAGAGAGAGAATTTTCTGGGCAGTCTGCTAACTTCTTCATCCTCTCAAGATACTTGATTAAAAAAAAAAAAAAAAAAGGAAGTAAATATACAGATTGTGCTAATAGGAGAACTCTTTAAAATTTAAATTTATCTTCTTGGAAAGTATGGAGTTATAAATTGCTTGAATAAAATACAATTAGAAATACAGAGTGCTAAGCATTCATTGTTAGTTTGCGTTGCCAAAAAGTAAAAATGATATGTGGGTAAAAATGTATATGAGTATAGATTTTCTACATGTTCTGAAATATTTTTGTCTGTAGTAGGTGTCATCCAGTTCACAAAATGTGTCACATCTTGAGACTGGGTAGGGCAACATTGAAGAAAGGAGAGGATGGTTCAAATCCTTTCCCATTTTTCATCTCTTCCAAGTGTCCTGGTTTTGCTGTTGGAAATCTAAGCTGTAAGCACAGATATTAATGTCAGGCTGCCCTGCAAAAGGGATGGGATTGCTCTCTAGGGGAGGCAACCATGTAAGCTTTTTCAAGAGAAAGGAATTTGGTCTGAGTCAGTCAAAATTTCTCCTCCAGATTCCCTTTCCCCATCCTTTCCAGTGCAAACAGCAGCTTCAGGTCAGACGACATTTTCTTATTCTTTGCCCCTCTGGAAAATAAAGTCCTTCACCCACTTAGCCTTCTAGGAAGAAGAGGAATTGACTTAATTCCTTCTTTTTTAATTACCTAGGTTTCAGATCCCCTTAGACTTTGGCAAGGGGTTTTCTGCTGAAACACAGAGATGTACTTTTGCATACCCCTGAATTGCAGCTGTGTGTTTAATCCTGCACGGAGTCAAAGGAGTTTCTACAACCATGCGCTAGGTTTTTATAGGCATGCATATTTATTATTCCTTTCTCAGGTCTGTGATGGAAGTGAACCTTCAACTGTGAGAACAAGTGAAAACAAAAATGAAACTCATGATGGAACAAAAGGTAATGCCAAATTACTCTCTTCTTTATTTTATTTATTTTTGTTTTGTTTTGTAGGTGTTCAACTACACAAGCTACTACATGGGTCCATATTTTAAGTAACTTTTCAACAAAATAAAATTAAATTATAATGAGAAACCTGTTCTGGACTGCATTGTTTGTGTATAAAATTTTAAGTGTGGTTGTAGGTAGTGTCCTTTGAATCGCCTGAGAAACCGTGTTTGTTATCAGGGAACATCTTATAATCAAGCTATCTGGGAGAAGTCTCCTCTCATTGCTTATGCTCAGGCCATTTCTGATCCTTAGTTTATCCCTTCTGGTCTATCTCTGCTGTACATTACAGGAAATAAAGGCCTATGCATAAACTCATTGGTGCATACAAAAGAATAAAACGAAATGGACTATAAGCAAAAAAAAAAGAACTGGCTGGGTGAGGACTGACTACATATCTGTAGCTCAAATTAAAAGAAAGACAGGGATGAAAGAAAAAGGTTGTTTACCTTTTCAAGGAAAATGGAAATGAAATAGCATTCTGTGCGTGTAGGTTGTGTTCAATGGCGTGTGATCACACAAGAGAGGTGCAGTACCCATGGAAGAACCTTTCCTCTCACTGCCAGGATAGTACATCACAGAAGTCTTTAGCTGATTCCATAGTTTCTGTTTCCAGAGTATGAATTCCAATGAAAGACTCTGACAGAGCTTTCTGCTGTTCCTCAGGTCCAGTGATAAAAGGGTGGCTGTCCTGCATCACGTTAGGTTTCTTCGAAGTGAAGGTTGCACTCCCTATTTTATACCACCATACCCACCCCTGTAGAGATCAGGTTATTTACTGGCAGCCATTTAAGCTTTAAGATGCTACACTGTTATTCTGCTTTGTTTATATGCTGGGTTTTTTTCTTCTTCTGGAGGACTGGATAAGGCATAGATGTTACACTGAATCCTATACCTATGTTAAGCAGGCAGATCAAGTTACCTCCTCCAAGTTAGTTAGCTGTAATTAAGCCACCAAATAAAGTTCTGCTTCAGTTCTAGAATAGTGACCAGTAGCATTTTGGAAAAATTGTTACTTTAGAATTAGACTTGGAAAACAGCAATGGACAATACAGAATGTGCATAGCAGTTGAAGTGAGAGGCATGAATATAAACCAGCCCTGAATAATACCTAATCTGTGTGTTTCCAGAAGTATGTATTTCCCTCCCACCTCAGCAAACCTCACTCCAATAAGAACAGTAAAAAACTTGGGAGGACTGCCAGACTGCTGCTTCAGCACAAGGGAAGGAAGAGATGCCTGGTGCTTGTGTCAATAAACTTCACCGTAGGATTCAGAGCTGGAAAATTACCAAGCAATTATTACAGAGTTTTTATCACATCTGGTTCTTTTTTTCCCCATGGCCCTGATGAACCCTTCAGAAATGGGAAGTTCTGAAAGGCAAATCCCATATGCTAGCTCTCCTCAGCACAGATTGTGATGTGGATGGCAAATACATCCTTCTTATATGCTGATACACTCCTGCTCTAGTCAACATGCTACAGTGGGCTCTGCTCCCAAGATTGGAGCAGGAAGGAAAAATCAGTTCCATTTGCAGTCAAGCCATGGAAGTTTGGTGGTGTTAAAGCATCACACCTGTTTCAGTGCTGTGCTGTGATCTTTTCTCCAGAATGATGAGCAAATTAGTGTTATACAAACAATGAATGAATTGAAGGCAAAAAGTAAACAGTGCCTGATATTTCAGAGGTACTAAATATTTACGAAATCCAAATCCAAGGACATTATTTTAAAATGGAAACCCTCTTTGACACAGAAGTTGTCCCAGTTTTACCTGAAAAAATATGAACATAATCTCAGCCATTATTAAAAAAAGCTTAAATTGAGACATCTTAGAATTGTTATGGTAAAAAACTTCTTGGCCATACTCCAAAGGTGATGACTGTTCCTAATGGGCTATTTGGATGCTGCATTCCCAAGTGCTTCTGCCAGGCTGAAGATGTTGGTGGTTGGCCCTTAGAGCACACCTGAGCTATGTGAACGCATGCTCCCTTCTCCTTTCTTACCAGTCCAACGCACCTTGTTTCTTGACTAAATAATATATGCAAACTCACAGATAATAAATGCCTTTGTTTCATGTAAGTATGGAGTGTGCCTATGGGAAACAAAAAGAAAATTCAGAATCATGTATTAAGCTCTCAAAAGGCATTATCACTTTAACAATCCATGACACTCTGTAAAGTCCTGCAATGCTAGCAATATGTTCAATAGATACAAAAGAAAAGAAGTAATTTTCTTTGGAATCCTGTGAAAAGGAGTAAATAACTGTATTGGTTGAGACCTCTCAAGAAAAAAAAAGGAAATAATAAAACATGAAAGGCTAAATACTTACTAGTTTAAATAGGGGACTAGCAAAAGTCAGTTAATTGTGACTGCAGTTGTTTTTCTGAACAGGATTAGCTACAGGGGAAGAATAATAGATAAAACCTCTGTATAAGGACAGCTTCAAAGCATAACAATCTAGAGAATGGATGCAGGAAATGTGGGTACTGTGTGTAATATGAGGGTAAAGAGCAGTAATATTTGCTTCTTGATAGGGAAAAACCCTGAAATGTGGTGGTTTTTAATTAAAGAGTTTGGGTTTGCTTTTCATTTTACATGATAAATGAGGATCCTATAGCTGAAGTAACAGTGTCAGTGAAATGATTACAAAGCTTTTTATTTTCAATTTATAACCATCTATGAATTAGCATTTTTGAAAAGTGCTTTGTCAGTCAAAGAAAAAATCATTCTACCTTTTCAATCGTAAATTAAGATCTGTCAGCTGAGCTCCATTGGTGTATACTTGAGATTCTCTAGAGAAGCTAGGATTTAGCACGGTTGACACTTGCAATGTTTCCTTGTTTTATTCCTGAAGAATTCCCATCATTTTATGTAATCTTTATACAGCTCTCTGAACTAAGGAAGGGGTACAGAACTCATGTAAAATATGGTTTCCACATCCTCATAGACAATATTTACATTTTTCGGTATCACACTTGCATTTCTCTCATTAAATATTGCATGTGGTTGGCAGGTTGGCAGAACACCAAGGCTACTTCCTCTTACAGCTGCTGCCTAGTTCAGGAATGTACAACAATGGGAGCGAGGCTATACAACCAAGAAGAAACTCCCCACAACGGCAGCATTTCCAGATCTTTAAAATGTGCAGAGCATTACTGAGACATCTGCTTTACGTGACACCTTCGTATGACCAGAGGACTGAAACAGGAGCTACTGCTTTTTTGTTTGTTAACATCAGATCCCTCCTAGACTGGTAGGGAGTATGTAGGTCAGGTATAGGCCACATTAGCATGACAAAAGTTGGGGGGGATGGGAAACTGTTTTCATTCAGTTTGGATGCATTAAACAGTTTACATGATGTATATGGATGCATGCACAGGGAGGCCAAGGATTGGAGTCAGGGATGAATTTGACCTTGGATATGTTTGCCTACTGAGGACTCAGATATCTCTTTACCAAAAGGAGCAGCTCTAGTTTCAAGATCAGCTTAATCTTTAGCGTATGCCCTAGGCGTTTTGGGGTCTGTGGAAAGTGAGCAGAAGCCACTCTGGAAAAAACAAGGGATGAGTAACACACTCAACCAGCAGAATTTGAAAATGTTCTGTTCTACTTCTCACAGCATTGCTTGGTTTTAAGTAGAGTCACAGTATTAACTCAAATCCACCTCCTCTCTCTGAAAGTGTCTCAGCTTAGGTAAGTACTTTGACGTGGAAGTGGTAAAGCACTGTGCCTTACCAGAAAGTGGCTGTGGTGGCTTCAGCCATTTGCCTGTCTGTCAAGTCGCCTGACTTTGGCCCTGGCTGACTGAGGTTATTTTCAGGACTCGCTCTAAAGAATGTCAGAGAATAGTTTTGTGTCTTTCAGTAAGATGCAGATATAATTTAGAAAAATTGTTGAGTTGCTGTAATTTTTTTTTAACTTCCTGCTCCATATGTTGTTTGGATTGCATGCTTTCACCTCGGTTCTTTTACAGACCTGATACCATCAGTGTAGAGCAGGACTTCTCTGACTCTTTTCTCCTTATCTGCAGGCTTTCCCCTGCTTCAGAATCAGCTTTTGCTGTACCTGTAACTATTTTCTGGGAACTTTTTTCTGTCTTGTCTTAGGGTAATTATTCCAGGCTATACAAAATTTTCTCACAGCACTGTAAAAAAATTAGTTTATTGTATTATACAACATTCTTACACCAGAACATATTCACTTCTCATGGTTTTTCTTCTCAACTCATGCCCATTTGCATCCACCTTTCCTGCACTTGTGGTATATTAGCTTTGAACAGGCTGCAGTCTCGTGTGAGTAGGAGCCACTGGCAGAACCATGGTCCCAGGACTAGGGAAGTGATTCCTCCTCCGTACTCAGCACTGAAGAGGCTACGTGTCAAGTTCTGTGTCCAGTTCTGAACCCCTCAATTCAGGAAGGACACTGAGGGGCTGGAGCATATCCAGAGCAGGGTAATAAAGCTGGTGAAGGGTCTACAGAGTAAGTCTTATGAGGAACGGCTGAGGGAGCTGGGGTTGTTTAGCCTGGAGAAAAGGAAGCTCAGGGATCTTATCTGTCTCTGAAACTGCCTGAAAGGAGGATGTCGCCAGGTGGGGGTTGGTCTTTCCACCCAGGCAACCAGCAACAGGACAAGGGGACAGAGCCTCAAGCTGCGCCAGGAGAGGGTTAGGTTGGACATTAAGAAGAAGTTCTCCACAGAAAGGCTGATTAGATATTGGAGTGGACTGCGCAGGGAGGTTGTGGAGTCTTTGGAGGTGTTTAAGGAAAGACTGGACATGGCACTTTGTGCCATGGTATAGTTGCCATGGTGGTGTTTGGTCATAGGTTGGACTCTGTGATCTCAAAGGTCTTTTCTAACTTCATTTATTCTGTGACTTTACTTTCGTGGTACCTGGAAACCTTCTGTTATTCTGTAATGTCTTCTAAAAGGAACCTAGTCCTTGATATATCCTTTTGGATACACACCATGAGAGGGATGGTGGAGAGACTGAAAACTTTCTTAGACTTTGATGGTTTGTATTAGGTTTTTACAATATAATTTTCCTCTTGCTTCTTTCACAATATATTTTAACTTCAGACTAAGAGCAGTTGTTGATTTACTGTGAAATGGGGAAACTCATTTTTCTAAAAGCAGAACTGCCTCTCCTTTTGATTTTTTATTCCTTTGACAGAAAGTGTTCTAAATTTGTCTAGTGTTTGATTCCTTTAAGGAACAAAGAAAGAAGTAAGGCCATTGTTGTGTACTTAGTCCTTCCCTGTAGCATGGAAACATGCCCAAACAGTTTTGAGGAATCTAGACTCCTCAGACTGAGGTGAAAACAGGAATAATGGAAGAAAGGTATGATCTGTGTACTCCCTGTTATTCCCAGATGTTAGTTCTTTGGATCATAGCGGACACATTCTCTATTGCTTTTGAAATCTTAACAGCAGAAAAATTTGCTGATTTGTTTGCAGAATGTTAAAGTCTTTGAGGCTGGAAAGTGTTTGATGGCAAGAAACTTCTGATGCCAAAGCTCTTTGTCTGTGCAGGATTCTGGGAGTCTGCTTTTTGTTTGAGGTGGATTGCTCTATCTTTTCATAACAGATAAATAGGAGAGAAAACCCCATGTCTTGGCAAAATTACTGAAGAAAACCTACAAAAGCTGAACCCTTGTCAGTAGCTAAATTTTCAACTGACATAAAAAATACAGGAACAGTGACTTTGCAACCAGAAAGTCCATTGCTTGCACAGAATTAACTTCTGCTTGGTTTAAAACTTACTCTCATGCACTGAGTGGTGCTCGATTGTGCTACTGTTGATTTTTAGCTTTTTTTTATGGTGTTTTCAGGTCCAAAGTTCAGTCTTGGAACAGATGAGCAGAAGAGCCTGCTGGAAGACATGCCATCTTCAGACACTGACATCAATTTGGAGATATCATTTGCAGAACAGGCAGCTAATCTCAAAGACAGCTCAGTAGGCAAAATGTACAAAGGTGGAGGGGGTGACACTCTTCTCCCGGTGGGTGTTTCTTATTTATTCCTCTTTTCTTTTTTTAAACTAGAGGTACTGTTTCGGTGACATTTATCTGATGCTGAGTGAATTAAATCTAGAGGAACATTGCCAAATTCAGCTTTGTAGAGATAGCGCTTCTTAAGGCAACTAACTTTTGGGAATCGTATGCTCAATAACATGTAAATTACTACTTTTATGCCTATTTGTGTACTTATGTCTGTCTGACAAAATGCACTCTATATGTGCAATAATGAACTGCTAATATTAAGCTGGAATAGTGGCTTAGTGGTAGTTGTACGTAAACTGTGCCCTTGCTTCATGTGTTTACAGCCCCTTTTTCTGTTACCTGAGGTAAGATGCTTCACCTCTAATAAAAAGCTACATTGTAATATAAAAAGGGTTGGTGAATGCCTGTAGAAACCTTATGCAGTTGTCCAGTGCAGGTAGGTGAAGGATGAGAATGAAGAAAGAATTTTCTGTAGAAGATAGAGGTCTGAAGTCAAATGGTGGGAAATTAAGGATTAATTTGAACTCAGTTTTTCTTTCCAGATCTTAATTTAAAAAAGGCTCTTTCTGAATGAATCGATATAAATACTGAAGAAAGTCCTCCAAGGGATTTCGTTGTCAATCCTCAGAAATCTCTTTGAGGATCTCTCTCTGCCTAACAGTTCATGAACATGCAGTTACATATAACCTGTAAACTAATGACTGATGTGAAAATTGTCTTCTTTTTTTTTTTTCTAACACTGTATGCAAACATGTCTGAGTAAACACAGTTTCTGAAGTTATGTTTCCCAGTTCTTCAAACACTTAATTTAGATAAGGACATGTGCAGTTCTTCAAGTAGTAATTACCCCATGCATCCTAGTTTAAACATTATAAACCAGACACTAATGGATATTTAGAGATGGATTCTGAAGTGTTTGAGTCATGTTTCTCTAATGCAGCCTATAACAAGGAGATAAAAGCTATGCTCTAACTTCTGTATATATGCATATATATATGCATAATACATACATTAGCTCTACTTCTGGCTAGGCTTGTGAAGGATTGCTCAAAGACATGGCTGTGAGATTTCTTCTTCAGTTACAAGAGGAACTGCGAAATGATAGGAAAAGACAGGGAGTTACCTATTTAAATCTACAATTTATTGGTTCCACCTTCATCATCATCAGCTATTTTTAAACACACATGTTTGTAGAAGCCAATGAAAGCTCAAGGTGGGGAACTGGCTACGTATCTACCATTTGTAAATTATGTTTATGTTTTAGTATGTGCCCTTGTAGTCATGTACCATAACCAGCAATTCATCTCTGCTATTGCTGGGTTTGTACAGGGTAAGAAAATAATTCATGAGTATAATATGTCTTTCCAAGTGGAAGAAAGTCTTGTCAACCTTCCTGCTTTGAGTCATGCATACTTAGAAGCCTGCTGGTGAGAGATGGAGTTAAAAAGTTCAATGAGTTGGAAGTCCCTCTCCCTCAGCCTTTCAACTAAATTCCTTATACTGATCTCTGACTGCAGCCTCTGAGTATCTAGTGCAGTAGAAAGGAGCCATGATTAAGTATCCCCCTTCCCTAAGAAGAGAACCCCTTTATTATTATTTATATGGCAGGCAAATATTTTATTTTGTGTACACAAGTACAAAGGGATTTCTGTCCCGTTTGTGCATGCTTAGGATTGCTCATGGACAGCCGTTTCCACCACCATAAACTGGAAAAGGATGCAGAAGGTGGAAGGGCGAGTAGATGATTGCAAACAGGGCAAATCCAGACTCTTCTTGGAGATGCCAAGTAAAAGGACGAGTTCATGGACACAAGCGACTAATGGAGAAATTTTGTTTTGCAAACAAAGAAAGTCCCCATGAGAGCATTCCCCACTGAAACAGGTTCCCATAGGGGTTCTTGGGAATTTTCAAAATTCATTTGAACAGCAACAACAAACAACCCAATCAGACTTTAAGTTTAGCCTTGGTTTGAGCAGTAATTGAATTAGATGACCTCCGGAAGTCACTGGGAACCTAAATCTTCCTATCATTTTAAGATCATCTGCTTTTTAACCTATTTGGGGGATTCTCCCATGATTTAGTCAGTAACAGCAGGCTTCATGGCGAAAGGTTGTACCCTGAAGGAAGCACAGCCTTTGAACTAAGTAATTTGTCATGACTTGTATTATTCACCCTGCTGAAAATCTCTGCTTTTAGAATTTCAGACTGCCGAAGGACAAAACAGGTACCACAAAGATTGGTGACCTAGCCCCTCAGGACATGAAGAAAGTCTATTCTTTAGCACTGATTGAATTAACTGCTCTCTATGACATACTTGGGACTGAATTCAAGCAACAAAAAGCTGTAAAAATCAAAACCAAAGGTAAGTTGGTGTTTTGTATGCTGAACTAATTGCATCTGTTTAATCCAACAAAACGAATGTACCCAATTCTTTATGATTTTCCAGCAGAAAATTTATATTTAATATATAAACCTAATATAGGTCCTGAGCAACATTTAATTTTATACCTTAACTCAAGGCATGCTTTAAACAAGTTCAGTGACATAATGTCTCCAGCTCTTTTTCTGTAGCTAAGACAGTCACTGAGCAGATAAACTAAGGAGTGAAGGGTAACTATCTTAGTAGCACGCTGAATTGCAGCAAGAATTGCTTCACAGAAGTTTGTCTGTGCTGATTTATTCCCAAAGAGCATGTGCATGTGCTCTTTGTGGGTATTTTTTTCCTGATTTCCTGAAGGTAGGTACTGGTCTACTTTCACGTTGGACTCAATGGTCTCAAAGGTCTTTTTCAGCCTAAATAATTATGTCATTCAGGTGAGTCTACCTGACTTTTGTGCTTCTGTTGCTGTAGGTGGAAGATGCTGAGAGTCTTTGTCACCTGTTTCCTGTTCTGTCTGGCACAAAATTTCCTGTGCCATATAGGCCTTGCCCATCCAGTATTTACTTAGGCTATAATGCAGTTGTTACGCTGAACGGCATCAAATAAAGTGGAAGATGTAAACTGTTGCAGAGGAGACAGAGGCAGCTGCAACACATCACTTTCCTCTGCAAGCCATTGGAGCATATGTGTAATCACCGTGCTTTTCTTGGGAGCATGGGAAACATGGAAACCAATTTCACGATGCTAGAGGTTTTCAGTGCTTTGTTTGCTTTTTGTATTTTTGGCTTCTGCTAAATGCTTTGCAGGAGCTTGAAATGTGTTACCAGTTAATCATGAGCCTGCTTTGGCCAAACCCTGTTGTCAAGGTTCAGTGAATGTGACAGTGCAATAGCTCACTTTAAATAATTGAAAGCAACA
This sequence comes from Falcunculus frontatus, assembly GCA_013398115.1. Classification (NCBI taxonomy): domain Eukaryota; kingdom Metazoa; phylum Chordata; class Aves; order Passeriformes; genus Falcunculus; species Falcunculus frontatus. Next base: position 1,549,197 of record VZRV01002362.1, on the reverse strand, counting down.
GAGAGCATAGAGAGATACACAGCAAGGTACCATAGATTCTTCAAAATATGCTCGTCACTTTACAGTAATAGTGAACAGCTTTTTTAATGCAAAAGGCATACACAGAAACATCGACATGACTTTGATTGCTTGAATGCATTTTCTTCTTGCAGAAGTATTTGTGCAGTCATTAATAAACAGAGACAAAGCACTTTCTTCTCTTGTATTTTGGGTCTTAGTTTTAACTGCTTCTTCTTACAAAATTAATTGTTAATTGAATTTCACTCTCAGCGTTATTATCTGAATAGCAGGCATTCATAAAACGTTGAATTGATTAAAAACTTTTTTAAAAGGTAAAAAAGATGGGCTAGACTCATGGCAATGTGTAGGAAATGGACAATGACACCACCTTTTCTGCCAAGCTAATCTGTTTTTGCAATGTACTGCCTTCAGTGCCGTGTTGCTCTGCCTGACCCTTACCTCTTCACCCTGAAGTGTTGTTTGGCCAATTGATTCATACAGTGGTGGGTCTATTCACTTTCCCCTTTGTGCTTGAGTATGTGAAGATGATGAAAACATCATTCTTCTGGGGCATGCTGTGCTGTGCCCAGCCCTGCCTTTTTATTGACCTCCTGGAGTTTGTTTTTTCAACTACATTTCAATGGAAACTTCTACTATTGACAAGAACTTCAAGATAATAAAGCTATGGGGTATGGATATTGCCTGTATGTATGAGTCCCTTGTATTTTATAGGTAGACTTTTTATGCTGACAGAGATACAAGAGCTTCTGGTTTGGTACTGAAATTGATCTTTCTTTAACGTATATCATATTTCCTCAAGGGCTGACAGGTTTTTTTCAGTAATTTCATCTGTCCTGTGTTCAATCTTGGCACGGCATCATACCAAGCAGCAGTTTTTAACTACATGTATTGTTATATGCTGTTCCAGAGAAATTGCACATACAGCAATTATCAGTACTCCTGACAGAAGAGTTCTGTGTCAGCAAACTTTGGATTAGTCATTACTAGCATAGCTCTCTTTAAATGGTCATTCACTTCTATTCAACTGGGCCATAACACATAAAAGTCCCATTTACATGAAGACTAAGGTTAGTTTTTCATCGGGGCTAAATTAACTGCAACTGAATTCCTTTTAAAAAAAAAATAGAATTGCCTCAGCCCTATCGTAAAAGTTACTTCTTAACCAAGAATTAACTGTACTTTTGCTTTTTTAAAAAATGAACCTTTAGTGAGTTGGTTATCTTGCTATTCTGTCAGTGCTATATAATTCAAAAGCACAGAAGATGAAAAGCTGTTATTTCCAAACTGGCAAAGAGAGATCTGTTCAGAGTAACTCTGGGTGATAATTGTATTTGTCTCATTTAGTGACCAAATTCTGGATATTTTACCCATGCCATATCTATCACTATAATAACTTGCATTAAGTGATGAAGATCTGCATGGCAGAGTCATCGTTACACCCATTCTGCAAACCAGAACTACACTGATGGTACATTTATGCAGTTTGTTTTACTGTGCTGCAGTATATGTGGATGGCAATTTGAAGTCAAAACAGAAGACTCCTGAGGAAGAGATGATGAATCCTTTTAGCCAGAATGTTTTGTGTAATAACTTGATTGACAAAGACATTAAAATACTTTAAACAAAAGGTCAATAGCTCTGTACGCATTGAATAGACTTACTGCTTCAGAAATATGGATTTATGCCAGTATCAGATGTACTGGAAAAGATGTGGGTAGTATCTCAGTTTCTTTTGCTTTATTCTTCAGACTCTGGCTTGTTTGGTGTCCCACTGTCACTTTTACTGGAACAGGATCAGAAGAAGGTCCCAGGAACCAAGATCCCACTGATTTTTCAAAAGGTAAAAAAGCATGAATAAGTCATATTTTTACATACATGCAAATGACAAAACCATAACGTTTTGTCCTGGATTTATTTGCTTCCTGTAGCAGTTTTCAGTATAATGCTCTAATCCGTCCCAGTTATTGTAACTTTTATTTGCAACTTTACTTACTAATTCAGTAAATGTGATACTTTGCATTGTATCAGACATATTTTGAATTAAAGATATAAACTCATAAGGCAGGTGCTTTTCCAGAAGACTTGTTGCTTTAGTACACAGGGGTATGCTTTGGCCCATATCATGTCCTGGTAATGGGGGAGATAATTGGAAAGATGATGAAGACCCTGGATTTACTGCCCACGCATTGTATGTCTCATTTCATGAGAAGAAAAGTAACTGCTGTGTGTGGACCTTTCCTAACAGCGACAGAAGCTCAGTGCTCTATCATCACCATTTCAGTCTGTTTGTGCATGTGCTTCTTATTTTTTGAGAAACAGAAATCTCGAAGTAGTTTTGCATAGTGGTCTGAAAACTACTTCTGTGTCATTCATGCCAGAAATTACTTCCTCAGAATCATAAAAACACATTCCTGGAAAAGATGCTATCTATAAACTGAAAAATCAAATTGCAAACAGTGATTGATCACTCTGCTATCCTAGCAACATCGAAAGTTCTATATAAACATTAATAGCTAAAAGATGTGATTTGTTTTGCAAGGTGCCAGCATCATTTGGAATACAGTTTTACTTCAAAGGAGAATATGAAAATAAAAAGTTTACCGTTTCCTCTGCCTTTTCTCTGCAGCGCATGCTTCCCAAGAATAGGGGATATATATAAAGTGCAAGAGAGCAATTTTGTTTATTCTGCTTTTTCAAATGTACCTTGTTTATCGCTCAAATAAAACAAAACAAGTTAACAGGAAGGCTGCTTAATTAAAAATAAAAATATACCTAGTTTTTATTCCATTGAGGAATTTAAATTAAAAATAATGACATAATTTAGTCAGGCGTTTTCCAGCTGGAAAATCTGATGGTAGTACCAATTCATGTATCTTCATCAGAAGTTTCTGCTGACAGTAATTCTGGTCTCTGGCCTGCTAAGAAAGCCACGCAGAGCAGCCCTGATAGAGATGAAGAGGGGATTTCCCACAGGCAGGAGGTTGGTGGTGGCCGGTGGCCACCTCTTGCTGTGTGCCAAGGGGACATTTGTAAGTGAGTGTTTGTGAAGGAGTCGTGGCTGCCAGTCATGCCACCAGACCTCGCCTTCCCCAGAAGTGGTGATGATGGTAGGTCACACACTGCCCACAGCATCTTTGTGCCCAGCAGATGTGAGTGGCAGCCACTGGGCTGGTGTAAGCCGGGTACAGGGTGAGTTGGAAGGAGCCAGTTAGCACTTTTGGTTTTTAACCATGGAAAATGCACTAGGGCGACACTTCTAGTGCTGTTTTCTGACTTTCTGGGGGTTTTCTGTCCAATCTTTTTTATGACATTTATCTGCTACATAAATACAGTGGTAGGTAAACTCCCTTTAATTTCTGTAACTGGAAGAAACACGACTGTGTTGCATAATTTTTCTTAATCAAGAGCTGGTTCAGGAAGGCATGTAACAAAGGCACTGCCCTAGTTAAACATCGTGGGAACTATTTGTGCTAAAATTATGTCATCAGCTTTTGACGTTTGCAGATTTGTTTTGAATGCTCTTAATTCCATCCTTCGGTGAATACTTCTAGGCACATTGTTTAGAGAAAAAAATTATGATATGGATTTTGAGTATTTTTATGGAATTTCTGCAAATTTATCCATGTGAAGGGTTGCAAACTTCTGAGTTTGTTAGGAGAATGTCGGAATTTGCAAATCAGAGACTTCTTTAAAGCCGAGTTCTTAGTTCTCCTCTAGTAAAGTCCTAGAGTATTTATGAGAATGTTACCTTAATTATTTTGATTTGGACATTTTAACAAGGGTAGTAATTGGGATATAATTTTGAAGCCACAGTAATTTTTGAAAAGAATTTTTCAGTCTTCAGAAGAGGCTTGAAGGAGGTAAAAAACATACAGTTTTCTTTTTTAATAAACTGGACAAACTCTCCTTTAATAGCATTCATAAAAAAGGGTAAGTACCACATTAAAGTTTTCTTCTCCAACAACTGTAATCCATTTGCAAACTGAGTTTGGGCCTCTGCTTGTTACATCTGTGTGCACAAATGCATATGCACAGAGAGAGATACAAGCATAAAGGCTCCAATATATCAGAACTGTCTGCCAGTAATTTTTAATTGGCATCTTTGTTCATGCCAGTTTGGTTTGTGTTTGACAGCTGATTGCCCAGATAGAAGAGACAACTCTGGAAACAGAAGGACTTCTTAGAATACCAGGAGTTGCCACAAGAGTAAAGGTAAAACATTGCACAGGTTATTAACATCCCCCAAAATATCTGTGGTTGCTGATTTTATTTTGTCATACAAATATGTTTTAGCATCCCATTGTTATGAAAATCTCCAAAACCAGAAAGCCAAATCTCTTTACAAAGAAAATGGAATTATATTAGCCAGAGAAATGACAGTTTCACCCAGTGTAGTTTTGGGGGGAAGACTGGAGTTCAAGTTTGAAAGAGAGTCAAAGCTACATTTCAAATTCAGTTGTGCCAAAATCTCATTAATTCTTGGCATGAGCTTTCCAGCCTTTTGCTTTTTCCCTGAACCAGCTTAATCATCTGAACAGTTCATACACGGTCTTTCTACCCCAGGAGGAAGCTTTTCTCTGGCATTGTGAGCCTTTTTTAATAGCTAGACTTAACCTGTGTTACAGGGCAAGGCAGGCAGCATGCTCTGAAGAACCTCTCACATTTATTTTTATGAACAGCAATATAACTGCTCGGCTCACTGAGCGCAATCTTGTTAGGCACGTCTGTGCACACCGACACTTCGCAGGGTGAGTGCCAATTACATGCAGACTCTTCCCCAGTATTTGCCTTAATGCAGGGAGCTAAATACACAGTGTGATTCATGCCAAGACTCAATGTGTCAAAAAGACGGTCTGAACTGGCCTTAAATTCTAAACAGAAAGGACCATTTAAGTGGATTCAGCTGTCCAAAGACGTCTGCCAGCCTCTGTTGTGTAGAACTTGGTCCAGCTGCTGGTTCATTAGAAACAACTAAAAGAAGGGAATATTATGGAAATTGGGTTTGTTTATTTACTGGTAACTAAGATACTAATTTTTTTTTTCAGTTTTCCTCCATTCTTTATTTTCCACTTCACATCAGTTCTGCTAACTGGAGTGATTTCTTAGTGATTTTGTTTATTTGTTTGTTTTTTTATTTTATTAGCTTAATACAATTTCCCAGGCAGCGGATCATTCACTATTTGGCTTTCTTTTATTTTTAACCTCTCTATTTGCAGGAACTGCTTCTTTAAATTAAGCAACAGTTTTATTAGCAAATATGTTAAGTTCTTTTACTTATTCAAATAGAATTTTTTTTTAAAAGCAAGGAATTTATCATACTAAAGGACTGAAGTTTCCCCTTAATTTTCTTAAACAGGAAAAAAAAAAAGTATTTTCCTCATTATATAGTTTTATAGAAAGACACAGAAAAATACTTTGCTATCATATTCTATAAATTTTAGACTTATTATTAAAAATGCAATGGATATACCCTATAGTCAAATATATTTACTTTAAAATGTAAGCACTGGAGCATAAGGACACATAGTTGAAATTTCTGCCTTTGCCTCTCATATAAAATAATTGTATCTATATGTTTAATACTGCATTTGCTGCAGTGATTTGGTCTGAATGTGGATGGAGCAGCTGATGAGCAGGGGGAGAATTTTCATCTTTGTTTTAGAGCTTGCTATTTTTGATGATCAGGGAATCATACCCACTTGACTTTAGACATCTGAGTTATGACTGTTGTACCTTTGAACCTCCAATACAGTCAGTGGAGACAGAAGATCTCTCTGGAGGACAGTTGAGAACACCCAACTTTTATATCAAACTAAGTGTCCACATTTTCTTTGGAAATAGATCTGTTCTCCATTTGGACAAAGTTAAATTTAATGAGAAGAGTAACTTAAAAATGGATGTAATATCCTTTCTCCAATGTGCCCTTCTTGTCCAGATAAATAATTACAGCCATATTTTTCCACAGCACATACTTTACAAAACAAGCCAGTGTCTCTGTCCTCCTTTTCTGTCCAGAGTAACTGAGCTAGATGAAGGGAGGGACCTGTGAGAGGTGCCTCAGAGCCACTGGTCCTATACTGAGGTTACTTCTCACTCTGCCAGACTAGGAAATAAATGAAGTGGGTGTGAGATCAGGACTGATGCTTAGCAGTAGACTAAGAAGGACTTGGTCTTTGCAGCGCGTTCCCTTCTGTGCATCTGTGAAAGCCCAGTAGTGCCATGAGAGCAGGACAGGGATATGGTAATGTCTGCTGCCAACAGTATCCCACCCTTTCCCAGCCCCAGAGTTATGACCTTCCATTGAGATTTTCAGAGCTCTTTACTCTGCTGCATAATCTCATGATTTGTGGGACAGTCACACTTCCACACAGGGCACCTTTGACACCCAGTGCTAGGCAAAGCTGCATGTGCCCGGCAATATGGAATTCCCTGTAGATTGCAAGACATTCAGCTATTCGGTTACACAAATCATTCCCTGTGTTTTAAAAAGAGAACCAGCCTCACCTTAGTGTATATTTTGATAAGAAGCTATGTGTCAACACACATAATTGCCTTATTTGTTTATGAAAATGGCCATGTATGCATTACAGCAACGCCCTTGGGTAGCAGTTTCAGAATTGCTCTGTATATCAGACAACTCTTAATATTTGGGCAGAGGGGAAGTTGTGACCTTTATGTTCTTGACTACGATTATCTGTTTCTTACTGTATATTCCACATGGCCCTGACTCAGGCCCATGGGATTTCTTCCCATATGATTTGACTGCTGCCTATTTCTGTATGCTTGCTTGAAGTACTTCTGATCCCAAATTTATCTTTTTTGTAGCAAAAGATGAGCAGCAGCTGGAGTTAAGTGATATTTCAGATATCCTTCCCCCCCTTTCAATGTGTGGAAAGTATTGCTGTGTGTATAACGTGTGACTTCCAGCAGCCAAGTATTAGGTGCTCTCTGTATCCATTGCCTTTCAGGGTCTTTGCCAAGAGCTGGAAGCAAAATTTTATGAAGGGACTTTCAACTGGGAAAATGTAAAGCAACATGATGCAGCAAGTCTTTTAAAGCTCTTCATCCGTGAACTGCCTCAGCCACTCCTCACTGTAGAATATCTCAAAGCTTTCCAAGATGTGCAGAGTGAGTAATGTCCTTTCTGTCTCTGCTGAAAGAATTGATACCCGTGCAGAGAAGTGCCTCTTTGCTGAGAAACAAATTGAATAACAACAAGTTCTCCTGAGAAGAGATGGGCGTAATTTTGCTAATGTACAAATAGCATCTTTCATGTGACAACTATTTTAATAGCTTACACGTAAAATGAAAGCACATTTTTACTTCCTAATGTTTCTGATAGTAGTTAGGAGGTATACAAAGGTTATATGGAAAATGTGTATGGCAGTATTCAGTCTATAAACAGTGTTTGCTTCAAAAGAAAACCACAGCAAAGATAAGCAGTTCTTCAGGAAATACAACAAAGGAATTTATTCTGTTTAGGGTCTTTTATCTGTTTATAAGAGAAGTTAGAGCAGAATAGTCAGAACTGCTGATCATCTGTGGTCCCTTGTGATCAGCAAGTTCTTATGAAAATGTCCTCCTTGCCAAATGGTCACCAGGACAGCAAACATACCAGTTGTAATTGGAAGAGCTTAGTGATAATGAATCTGGAGTGAAAACCCACATACCTTAACTCCCCATTCAACATGGGACTGCAAGTTCTATTCCCCTTGTCTGCAGGCAGAGCAATGGCTCCTTTCTAAGAGAGGCTTTCACAGAATCTCAGAATATTCTGGTTTGAAGGAACCCACAAGGATCATCAAGTCCAACTTTTTGAATGGTCCATATGGGGATCAAATCACCAACCTTGGCATTATTAGCACCACACTCCAACCAACTGAGCTAAACTCAGGGTCAGACGGTTCCCATGGACAGGCAGAGTGACAAATATTCTTAAAAAGCGCAGGCTATGTCAAATCTCCCAGCTGTGAGCTGCCTTTCAATGCTGTTAGGTTGGTTGGAGTAGGGGGCTGGTGCTTTGGTGTGCTGCACAGTGTTGTGGATTTTGCAATACCGAGTGTCAAGTTAAAACTGGCCAGAACACTTTCAGATGGTGCTGGCAGCAGGCAGCTCCACAAAGTTGTTCCATTTACTTGATAGTGATCGGAGCCAGGAGGGTTTCTGCTTGTGCTCCTGAGCTGTCTGAAGGCTTATGTGGTTTTACTTACCCAGAAATACTCAGGTGGCAGGATCCAAACCACTTCCTATGTTGAACCAAAGGATTTGCTTCAAAACAGACATAGCACTTCATAGCCTCCCATTGTTTAAATTGTCTGTCTTTTTGGTTACGTGTAATAAGATTAGGTGGTAGAGGAAAAGGACCATCTTTGTGACAGTAATCAGTGTTTTTCATGATACTGTGGCTAAGTAGTGCGGCTAGAATTAAATATTTAAACATAATTTGAACAATTTAATTTGTTAATTTAAGTAATGTAAGCAACTAAAATTCAATTGTTACTTAGGTGAGCAGACAGAAACTCCTGATTTAAGTAATTAATTTTAATTGTTTTCAATTGTATTTTTACTTGATTTCCTAGGAAATGATTGATAAGACTGTGATATATGGTGTTTTGAATTTAAGCCTTACTTTTAATGTCTGTCTTTCTAAAGCAGGTAGATACACTGCTCTCACTACTTGATGTTTTAAATGGCTATACAAATTGCTGCTCATTTATTCAGACTTTAAGTTTTAGTATGGTAGAAAGTAGACAGCAAGGTGGGGTGTTTTTTTTTATTTCATCACTGAAGCTTTAATTTTTGTTTGGTGGTGTCTCCCAAGTTGATTTGGATGAAATGTATTTGAAATAACAATTCAGTTGGGATCCCAGCAGGATATTCTCCCAGCATGAGAATAGCCTTGTTGAAATCTGAAATAGTGTGATAAAACTATGTTGTGCAGGTACCTCCTTCCTGGCTTGTTTTATATATGGCCTGTTTCATTAGGAATCTTCTGAGAAGACTTGCCAGAGCATGTCCTCTTAAGCATGCCAGGAGGAAGTTTATTACAAGTGACAAATGTGAGCGAGTTGGGGCTTTCTGCACTGCCAGAACGTAGGAGCTCTTCTAGAGAAGAGGTGGAGGAGTGTAGGGATGCACTTATTGTGCAGCTTGGGTGAATGATGCACCACTGAGCAATTGGTAAAAGGCAGAACCAACGTTGCTTTTCTTTAATTATAGCTTGCCTCATTTAATACAGCACTCACTGCTGTACACACGTGTTAAGCTTCTCTGCTCTTGGTTTTATCCACGCTGGTTTGCCGTTGCAGCTGCTGTTGGTTATGTTGCTGGAGACCTGCCTCACTCAGTGACATGTGGTGTTCATTCTGTGTGGGTGACTTGCGAGATCATGCAACTGTGAAGGCAACCAGAGAAACTGTGAAAGCCGTGTTGAATATACCCTTTCTTATGTTGGGGCACAGGCTCAGAAAGGGAAGAACCGTTAGCTATTCCTTCTTGTAGCATTGAAAAATAAAGAAGAAATCACAAGGCATCTAGAAAACATTGCCAAGAGACTGCTGAGTCACACACCAACTGAATCCTAAAGGAACATTTGGAAATGAGTATCAGAAAACCGGGATCTGCCAGTCCTTTGTCATACTATGATAATTAGCCATGTGTATGCATTCAGCGTTTTGAAAGAGGTTTCAACTTAGAAATCATGCTTTTTGAAGAGTACAAATAACAGTTTCAAAATACTAAGGTCCCTGTGCTTTACTGGCAGATCTCCCAACAAGAAAACAGCAACTGCAAGCTTTGAATCTTTTGGTTATCCTTCTACCTGAAGCAAACAGAGACACCCTGAAGGTTAGAATTGTTAATACTATTTTCCTGCCTAAGTATTTTGTTTGTTTCTGTGAATCCACTGTAATGAAAGCTGTTGTCTTTTTAACATTCTTTTTTCTTTTCAGTTCAAAGTTAATGCTGAAACTAGTGATTCTTTTTTTCCCCCCATATTTCACATAACTTTGGGAGAGAAAAAAAGAAACTTAGGGCCCTAATTCCTCCCAAATGACTTTTAAGAATGTGACTTGAAATTTTTCCAGGAGATTGCAATAGTAATCTCCCAGTGAGCAACCTTTTCTCTTAGAAGTTTTGCTCTTTTTTTTTTTTTTTTTGCAGCAGTTATTATTTCCAGTGCAAAAAATAAACAGCGTTAGAATACAATGGATGTGACTTTCCTTTTATGAAGTGGGTTTAGCTCTTCATTTTTATTCCCCACTTTTCTCTGTGCTGTTTCTTTCTAATCTCAATAAACTAGAAATTTACACTTCCTGTTGCTATTTGTAGCATGTTACATGGATTCTTCCAATTTGTGCTTGTCCTTTTGTAGCAAAGCTATTAAAGTTTTTTTCAGAATATGCTTACTGTTAAAACTGTTACAATCAAGAATGAATGCAGGATTTGTGTAGGATGCAGAACATCATCTATTACAGGCAAAAAATCCTACTAGGTCTTATTGTTCAAACAAGACTTTCTTTTTGAGTTTGTTTATTGTGTGGAGGCAGTCAAGAAGGCTTCTGAGTTGAGCTACAAATATCTGGAACTGAATTAATTGAAAATTGCCAGTTTCTAACTGGCTACCTGTCATTCACGATGCAGCGCTTTACTCGTGAGTTGCTTACCTTACAGAATTAGCCGCTCCATGTTTCTATAACCATGACAGCTGGCACTATTGTGTTCACTTTCAATTTAACAAATGCCAACAGTAATGTCTTCACAAGCATCTGTGGGATGCTACTTGTGCACCTATATAACAAAGGTTTTGAAAAAAGTCTTACTGTGCAGGGCCTCAAAGTCACATGAATGCTTTTGAAAATAGAAACAAAAAAACCAACAAGAATGTTTTACTTCATTACTTGAAGGAAACAAGACTTGCATTACCATTCTGTGAATAAATATATTCACACTTCTATTATTGATTGCTTTTAATGTGTTTTTTTTAGGAATTGAGAGCTCTTTCCAAAAAATATACATCATGTTTCACTTGTATGCTCATTTTCAACTCTGCACATGCTTCACTTTTCACATGCAGAGTTGATCTATAAGTTCTGCTCTTTTTTCAGGTACTGCTTGAATTCCTGCAAAGGGTAATTGATCACCGAGACAAAAATAAGATGACGTTAAAGAATGTTGCGATGGTGATGGCCCCAAACCTTTTCACGTTTCATGGGTTTGGCTCAAAGACTATTGAACAAAGCGAGTTTGTTATGGCAGCTGGAACAGCAAATGTCATGCGCTTTATGATTCAGTACCAAAAACTTCTCTGGACAGTAAGTGTGTTTTTAAGTGTGGGGAGTAGAGGATGAAAAATTTCACAACAAGGTATCTGAATAGAGAAGTCATGTGAAGTCACATTCATGATTTAGAGAAGGATCAGACCAATCCAGCTGGTTTCTTGCTCATAGGTAACTCTTATGGCAGCAAACCAAAAAATATTGTATCTGGTGTTAAGCTCTGGTGGTCAGAGTTTTAATATTGTATGTACTACACGTGAACTCAAAAATAAGTCATTGGCAGGTATTTGTGTTTGGTCCATCAGTATACATTGCTATGAGTAATTATTTTTGGCTTAGAGATATTAGCAGGAAACACGGTGTTTGAACTCACTGCCCTTTTGGGCCAAACTTAATATTATATAAAACATGTTTTGATAAAACATGAAGCTGTATCATGGTCTTAAGCAAAGCTCTAGCTTACGCAAACTGGACAAGTTGGACGTTTGTTGTCCATCAGTAACTTGAAACAGTTTTGACCTTTGCTGCGTGGGAGGAGAAGTAATTATCTCCATTTTACACGCTAAGTGTCAAGTGAATTTTTTTGGCTGAGAAAAGTAAGAACACTGTGTGAGTCCCTCTCTCTTCCCCTGACAGCTTACTGAATGGAATATTGTATCACAAATGAAGGGGTTTTAAAATCATTTCACACTTTTATATTTTGAATCTTTAGTTATTACTGGAAAGAAATACTATTTTTAGGTTCTACCTGATAATCTGGCCATTTACAAAGTTTTGGTAGCAATATTATGTAGTTATCCATGCTTACTCTATATTTATCTAGATTCCGAAGTTTATTGTTAACCAAGTGAGAAAACAAAACACTGAAAGCCAGAAGAAGGAGAAAAAGGACAAAGCTATGAAGAAACTTCTGAAAAAGATGGCATATGACCGGGAAAAGCATGAGAAACAGGAGAAGACTCCTAATGATGTAAGGAAACATACATTTGAAATACTTTATTAATAGGACTGTAATTTTTAATGAAAAAGTAGATATAGCGAAGGGGATATTAATTAATCAATTAAACTGAGAATTTCAATAGATAGCAAGTTAATGTGGATTTCACAGTTCATGGGTTACCAGCATGGCACATTTAGAGGGTGGTATTGGTTCTTTGTTTTCACAGATTTTTCAGAATATTTCTATTCTGAAAAATTATATCCCACAGCTTGTTTCAAACTGGGCATGTGAAATAAATATACGTTAGGTCAGTATCTGTAGAGAGAGCAAATGTTGTGACAAGACTCATGTCTTGTCACCATGTTTAGATGTGTTGTTGCCCAGTGGAAGTCACAGCAGACCATGTGTTTACTTAAAAACTAAATATCTAGATTTCACTACTTCATATATAAAAGTGTTTAGAAACAAATCTAGCATTTAATTCTTCTTCCATCTACAGGAGTTCCAAAACCACTGAACTCTTTGTCTGTCTTTAGGTAGAACATGCACAACCTGCCCAACCCAAGAAACCCCAAAGGATGAAACAGATGTGAAAAACTGATAAACTGCTTCTTATGCAGCTATTGTCCAAATGGCTACTGCCAGCTTACCCCAGTGTTTATAATCCACAGTTCAGTATCTCTCCTTTAGGTAATTGGCATCTGCCAGACGCATCAGTGATGTCAAGGCATAAGTTTCAGCGTAACACTCTTCTCACATTCTTTAAAATACAAAAATCCTGTGGCAATTATAGTGTTAATTTTTCCTGTAGTTCAGAAAGATTTTAGTTGAGCTGTTTCCACTGACATCAAAACTTTAAAAATGCATCTTGTGCGTGTTGAAATAGTTTATAATTTTTATAATTACAATTTTTTGAAACTTTTTAGCCTATACAATATAATATTTTAATTATAAAGCATTTGAAGTACATTATTCCAAAGTTAGTTTAAATACACGAACAGGTAATACCAAATATGTGTATTCCGATACCATAATGAAAATGCATCAGATTTGGGTGGTATGAGAATCTCGTGTTTGGTTGTTATGAAAATACCCCCTTGTGATTTGGAGTCACAGTGAAGATTCTGGTGAGGTAGAGTCATCTTGTGGTCGCTGGTAGAAATGCAGTGCTCTGAGCAGTCTGGTTAAGTCTGTGTATGTCAGACTGTTACCAAAAAAAAGGGTTGTCATATTCTTAAAAAGGCATTTTTAAAGCTTTTAAGCCTAAACAGATAGAATGTGGCAAATGAATATGCTCTATACCCAGAATCTGCTGGAGACTTGTCTTTCAGTGTTCCTACCTCATTTTGTATGCAGTATTTGACACATATCTTAGAGTCCAAAATTAATTAATTCCCCAGGCATCACTTTGCCTTACTTTTGTATCTATCTACATGAAGTAATCTTGACACAGAATGACTTACATATGATTTTAAAATAAAGCTAATTAAACACTGTAATTTTTTTCTTGGTCTAATAAGAAAAGAATTCTTTGAATTCAATTCAGTTGAGTTATGATGAGATGACACTTAATGCTGCCATCCTGTGTTCAACACAGAAATAACAGCAAATATGCTGAAAGAAGTTAATGGTGTTTCAAGTTCAGATATTGGATTTTTTTTATAATTCAGTGCAAAGATATGTCTTTTCAATCCACTGGGGAGTTAGGGCTGAGGTCTTTTAGAGTAAATTATGCCTTTCTAATCCACTGGGGAGCTCGAACTGAAGCCTTATGTAATATTCTTACTTGAATGTAAATGTAGAGTTACTATTCGATAATTTTCTTTTAAGCCCTAGAATTCTGTGGAGATTTTTGTCAAAATTAAATGGTACAATTATTTACAAATCCTTCATGCTTATTTCAAGCATTCAGTAATTTTGGGCACTTGAGAACATATTACTCTTAAAATCATATTCACAAATTGATAAGGCTTCATTGTGAATGACAATTTTATACATTTTTCAAGGAAAAAAAGTCTCATTCTTTCAGGAAAATTTATTGTTTTGGCGGTTTTTTCTCTCCAATTTTCAATTTGCACTGCTTTAATTTAAAAATGAGGTGACTTTTTGTGTGCAGTTGCTGCACTACATTTTGCTGTTAGATGGCAAGTGAGGCACCCAGACTTGTGGTGAATTCCCACTCCCATGAAACCTGTTTGAAACTCTGGATACCTAATTATCTTGTGGGCTGCTGAATGAAAGCTAAGGAAAAGTTTCTATTTTCTAAAACTTGCTGTGGCACCCCACGTGATTAAATGTAGATGGACAGAGCCTGAGTCACTTCCATACTCTCCAGAAATAACTCAGTATCTGCATTCTTAATAGCAGCTCATTTGGATAAAATTTCATCTTAGCTCTGATGAGGCCTCTCTATCAATCACATTTACCCTTCTGAGACAGAGGTTAAAAAGCATTTACTGCAAACTTCAGGTGAGATCTCTGTACAGTGCTGAGAGTGGTTGATACTAGAGGGCTTGTTGGGGTTAATTGCTTTTTGGGATACCTACACATACCTATGGCCCCAAGTCAGTGTTAGGGATCAAGTCTTTATGTTGGTGTTGGGCTGAATAATGCTCTAGACAGGCAAAGAAAGATGCCCTCAGGACTGGAAATTTACGTACTGCCTTTAGCCAGATTTATACCATCTGTCATTGTACTACTCTGTTATGGTGCAATTGCTCCAAAAAATGGAGCACTCACGTGAGCAGCACAATGCACTGCACTGGGCTGAGCTACTGCAGGTTAGAAAAAACATTGTATCCCATGGCCCTTCTGTTTGTATCATCTGCTTGAATTTACACAGAGTAACCTTTCTGACTCCTGCTGAATCTCTCACTCACTGCAGTGCCAGATTATTTACTAAAATAATTGCTACCTGCTAAATCATTTCTCTGTGTAGGGTTTTGGAGTGTTTTGTCCCAAACTAGGTGCAGTATTTTGCAGCCCAAAGAGAACAACTGCTTTGTATTTCTTTCAGACTTTGCCTTCCATGTAGCAAGAACCTTTTGAAAATCAGTTTTGTTCTTCATAATGTTCATGCCCCATACCTGCTTGGTATGTTTTGCACCTTTAATAAATATATATAATATTCCATCATTAGTGAAAATATTGCATAGTCACTTACATTTCTCTCTGCATCTAGAGTGAAAAATATTTAAGTGTGTCATGAAAAATGGAATAGAAGAAACTGGGAGAGACCCACTACAGATCCTATAGCCAGGCAGCTGCTCTTCTTTGTGATATGTAGATTCAAGTCCCTCTGAAAAAGAAAGGTTTGAAAGAAGATTAGTACCTCACAGGTGACTGCTATGCCTGCTGCAGACTAAATGTTGTAGGCTAGTGTATTTTCCATCAAGTAAGGATGTACCACCTTCAGTTTTTTTACAAGTGCCAGTACCTAATTCAGCCAGGGGTTGCAGTGCTTTAAAACTGACCTGAGAGGGCCTGTGAGGAAGGAGAGGGAACTCGCAAACTGAGTAGCATAGGTGACCTACTCTTCAAAGCATTGTCAATCCTCTCCTAGGTTCATGGCTTAATATGGTGTGATATGGAGCCCCTAACTTGGGTGTTTTGAACTGTGCTGTGCAGAGAATGTCAGCATTGGTCCTTCTGTCATTCAGCTCTTAAAGGCTTTAGGCCACATTTCCTTTCCCACCAACTTGCACGGTGTATGGGCTAGGGGATGCTCAGGTTCTGTTCTCTCTATAGTTTGGCAGCATGAACATAGTGTGCAGCTGAGCATGATTTCTCCTGGAAATGCAGGTGGTGAAAGTGGCAAAATGCATTAATTAGCTGAGCTAATAATGATTCTCTGTGAATAAACAAAGTAATTATTCTGTTTGATCTGTGACCATAATGTTAGAGCTCTGTGGACGTTTCTTGTTCTTTCTCTCATATACTCAAAGCAGACTGCTTTTTAAATAATTTACCATGTGCCTGCTGTGTAGCAAAAAAAAAGTTATCCAGCTGAAAGTTGGAGAAACTATACTAAAATCAACTGAGACAAAATGATAAAGAACTATGTGCAAAAGTGAAAGCTAGTTTAAATTTACCATGCTGAATTTGATGGAACACCATTTAGGGACATCTACAAATAATCATTTCATCTGTAAAAATTTCATTTCTTTTTGCCAGGATCCCAAGTTTGGAAAGAGGCAAAAAATTTTTAAGCAGGATTTACTACCTAGCAGATGACTACGGACACTGTTCCCATAGGTGGAGGCCCTAAAGAACAGATTTGACAGATTTTGAGATAAATCTAGGGGAAATCTCATAGAGTTCTCTTGCAATCTTACGAATCTTTGATTCCACAATTACTACATAGCAAATTCTCAATATGATGATTCTTACTGCTTTAGACAGAAGTAGTTATGATGTCTAGTATTTTCAAATTGATAAATAATAAGACTGGACACAAAAGGATTGTTTGGTTAAAATTGCTTACCATAACTCATCATTTGTATAGTAATGAGCCTTCAGCTTTCTCAAGAAGCTGTTCTGATTCTGCTCAGGTTTGTACTTGTTCTATACTTGTTTAACTCTGATGGTTTCAGAGAAGCTATTCTAGATTCACAAGTGCCCAGATTTATTCATTGATTATGGAAGAAGAAATGTTCAGCCTTGCAGTTGTGTAAATGGAGGGGTGTGGGGAGGGAAAGAAGAGAATGAACTGTCATAATCAACCTCGAGTACAGAGACTCTCCTTTCCTATCAAAATGAGTACGTTTGGGTAAAGGATAATGTAATAGGAATAGAAAAATCTCCAGGAACAGAAATTAGGACCTTATTCACAAATAAATTATGTCTTTTGTAACTTCAAATGTTATGTACCTGCAAGTTGGACAGAAAAGCTGTCCTTTAGAACCCTCCTTCTCTGTAGCTAATATGATTAATATTCATCATCAAGGACTTGTGGGTTGAAATAAAATACAAATCCATTATATAGTGAGACCTGCAGGTTGGCTAGCTGAATATATTCTGGACAATAAGAAATAGGGAGAAAAACCTGCAGTAGTGAGTATCTGTTTTTAAAAAAATGAAATTTGCGAAGAGGAAAGAAGAATCCTTTAAAGTAGAATGATCCATGAGTACTTTGTGTTTTCCTTTTTTTTTTTTTTTGGCTGGAAGTTCAAATTAAATGAAACTGGACAGGTTTCTTCCAGAAGTTTCAGCGGAGGGTCGGTGCAGGGGCATTGCCTCGTTTTCCCACCTGTAGCAAGACTTTTCCATATCAGTGTCACATGCTTCTTACCATAGAAAAGTGTGTTCTTAATAGAGCATAATTGTTATTGTTAATCTTAACATCTTTGAAAAATAATTAAACACTACTGTTCTTTTGTTCTGAAGTTCTCCCTGTTGTTAAAAAGAGCTTTGAAGGTCGGATGTAATTTACTGAACTGCTGTGTAGTTATCGTGTGTTTGTAGTGAAGTGGAGTAGATAGTGAAGTACAGAGCACTGTACTTACTTACTTATTCCATACTGTATTTTGAGAAGCTCATCAAAGCCAGCTGCTAGCAGCTTTGTTCCAACACTCTTATTGCTTTGCAGACTGATGTTCCTCAGGGAGTGATACGGGTGCAAGCGCCTCATCTTTCCAAAGTTTCCATGGCAATACAGCTGACAGAAGAACTGAAAGCCGGTGATATAGTAGCCAGGTTTCTCAGCCAGAAAAGGTATAAACACGTCTTTGTTTTGTTATCATGTCGGGAGAAGTGTCTCTTTATTTATTATATCAAGAAAAAAGTTTTAAAATACTCAAAGTCCAGGTCAGTTCATGAACTTCTGGGCTGAATTTAGCCATCAAAATACTCACATGCGGAATTAATACTTTTAAATGTCATTAAAGCTCAGGAAGCCTTCAGGAATACATGAGTGCTGTTAGTAAAAAATTAATTGCTATTTAATCTGAAGGGTCAGGGATAGTTTTGTCATTTTCTGGGGACATGTCAGAAGGGAACTCCAAGAAAACAGAGGAATGAGGAAAGAAGAAAGAAAATATTGTTTCAGATAATGCATTTGTGTATAACAACATAAAAGGCATTAGAATATAATGATGTGCAAATGTCTTGCACATGAAATGATTTTAAAGGAAAGCTACCTTTTATTCATTCAAATCCATTTAGAAAGGGAGAAATTTTAATCCTTTGGAAAAAACCAATAATTAACACACCTGTTCATCATATATAACTATTCAGCTAAAGCAATAATATGGTATATTCGTTGAGATTAAGAAGATGCTTTTTCCTAAATGCTGTTTTTAGAGGTTTACACCATTGTCAGAAAGTTATTTTCTGGCTGGGCTTTAGCATACATTATTACAATTAAGCAGTGAGAATAATAGAATCCCTTTGTAATACAGGGACTTTATTCTTCCACTGTCTGTTTTTCACTTCTTTTAGTTGCAGTACAATTAAATCCAGCAAAAATGTGGTTTCTCCCACCCAACCATAAGGCTTTTTCTGAAATATGGAATATTTGAGGGAAATACTTATTTTTGCAGCAGCAGTAAAAGAAAAATCAGAGGGTAAATATCAAGCTACTTGTTAATAACAATGAAATTCTTTTCTAAAACCTGCAGTTTCCTCACATTTATCTTATTTTACGTTTTCTTTAATGTATTGCTCATGTGCAGGACTGTTCATTTGCACTAGCATGCAAGGGTATTCTTGTTCACTGACTGTATCAGCAAGCATACACACAAAGGATTTGTAATGGGTTCAGTACTGATCTTAATTAGCATAACTTCTCCCAGACATGTCTAGGTGGCTGATCCACAAGCTCCTTCATAAGATCAGCATTCATTGTGTTCTGTTCCCTACAGTGGAAATGTCCAAACACTCAAGAAAGAAGAGGTCTTTCTTTATGAAATAGGAGGAAATATTGGTAAGAATGGCTTCTGAACAACTTCTTTTGCTAGAATAGGATTCCTTGGCACATTGTCCATGGGCTTCACTGTGGTTGCATTTTTATTCATGTCCCTAGTTCCCCCTGACACTAAGGCAGACAGTTAACCTTGTGGAGAAGGCAGCAGAGACGTTGGTGTGATCATATATTAGTAGTATCTTATCATCTGTCCCAGAGGAAGCTGGCAGCTGTAACAGATGTTCCTGATATGTATGTACAGTGAATAAGCACAGAAAGATTGGATACAAAGGTGCTTGAAGTTCATCTTAATCATCTCCTTGTATTGAGGCGTAGTAAGTGAACTGGAAGTACTGGAAAAATCTGTCTGGCATGAGCCAGCCACCCCAACCACTTGCACAGCAGAGTAGAAGAGGGGCTGTGTTGTAGAGCTGCAAATGCATGAGATAATGCTTTGCCTGTAGGGGAATGGGAAGAATGTGCAGATCTTGATGGATCAGCATATGCTATTTTCATCATAGCTACTAGACATAAATTAATTGCTTGTAGTGCACCAAGAACAGTGTACTACTTTCTCCTCCTAGGACAGTATCTATTACAAGTGCTGTGCAGAACAGCTGACTTAAGAGGAGAAGGATAGGGAGTAACACCTTCTTAGCAAGGAAAAACCTTGCACAAACTTAGCATTGAAAAAGGGGGAAGTAACCTGAAATTTTAATGGACTTCTATGCAAATGTGAATATAGTTTTTTGGATATAATCATGAGAAGACCAGGACATTGCTCCTTTTTTACTAAACCCTCGCAGAGGAGAACTCCCATCTGCATAGTCTGTGTGAAGAATCTGACCTAGAATGTGTTACAGAGGTAGAACAGCCCCTCCTCCTCTTCCTTCTTCCTCTTGTCCTCGTCCTGCTCAAGGCAGATGGGAAGGGTAAGAGCACCTCCAACTTCTATGTGCGTTTTCCTTTGTTCAACACCAAAGAGAGACCTTGAAAATGTAAATGGAGTAAAATAGTAACAGGAACTTTGAAAGTTTCCTTTCTCTTTTGTTATTGGTGTAACCACATGTCTTTTCTGTTCCTAGGGGAACGCTGCCTTGATGATGATACCTACATGAAGGACCTATACCAGCTCAACCCAAATGCTGAGTGGGTTATAAAACCTAAGCAGAGCTAAGCTCACAACTTATGGCAAAACCTCCAACCTGTGGACTTATGTTGTAAGGCTGAATGTTTCAAAGGGATAGTGTGTCCTTTCAACATTCAACCATTATGTATATTAATAGAACTTTAACCAGTTAAAAAAAAAAAAAGTGATGGTGACCCAACAGTTATAACCAGTAAACTTTCAGTTTTACTTGCAGCAAAATTTTGGAGATAGCACAGTTTTCCCACTCATGTTTGAAACGAGCATAAGTACCTTATATATTTTATATATAAGTACCTTAAATATTTTAATGGCACTAATCTACCTCCCATCTGGTAGGTCTTAAGAAGAATTTATTTTTCAAAAAGGTGTTTAACCTCTTTATATTAGAGATCTACAATCTGTTTGTGTAGCATTTTGTGTTCATATAGGTCTTTTCATTGCTAGTACAATAGAGAACCAAATCCTGATCAGCGCTTCTGAATGGTACAGTATTAAAAATACCTAACCCAGTCATATGAATTTCCCAAGTAAGTGTGAATTTCACAGGAAAAAACTGCAATGCAATGTGTTTTGTCTTTGGAAGTCCTAATTTAAAGTTTGATGAAAACTATTTAAAAACAACTGTGAAAATGCTTTCTATGCAGCTTTTTTGCTAGGTCTTTTAAGTAATTTTTTTCTTACTCCAGTTGATTGTACTCTTGAGATTATTAAAAAAAAAGGAAAGAAAAAGCAAAGAAAGGATCACGTGACAAGGTGAGTCTTTTTAAAGCTCACTACTCTTGGCATTGTCCTTTCTGGCATATTGTCATCCACTAGAAAAACATTTTAGGTTTTTCAGCATTGATATGCAGCCGTGTTACATACACTGATTTCAGGTTTTTTGGACATCTGATATATTGAGTTTTGTGAACTGCCAAAACTTTTCAATTACTAGCACAATAAAAACTTTCAGGAAAAATAAAATAACTGTGGAAGGAAACTGTAGCCTGAATTTCATAGGTAGCAAATCACTAAACCTTTCACTCAAAACCAGTGTAAGGGTCTGCTGTGGCTATTACCTACCATCAGCTTTATATCTGGTCTATCCTGGACAAGGCTAGAAATCAAGTCCTGATTTCCCTGATGCTGACAGATGCTGTCTAAACCACTTCAAAAATTAATAGTCCAACAGAGAACTATTGCAAATCCATCCCTTTGCAGGGAAGGACTGAAAGCTCCCTGTGGAATTCACTGATAATGAATTACAGACTGATGAGGCTTGTTGCAACACAAAGAGCTGTGGCCTGGAGCTCCAGAGCCCCAGTCCCACAGCAACACTTTGGGCTCCCTAGCTTGTGTACCACTGTACAATTTATTTTTAAACTAGCTCAGCTGTGCTCAAGTCCTTACACCTGCGTGCTGACTACCTGAAGTAACTACTGTGAAATTGTATCCTTGGAATGAAATACTTTCTTTCAATGCACACAAAGAATCATATTGACCTCATAGGGAATATTCTACATACAATCAAGGACCGAATGACATTTTTTTTACATGATCAAAGCTGATCGAAGGAATAAAGGACTTTTCTGCTGAGCGTGGGATATGGGCCCTGACTGTGCTGACAAAGTAACCACTGGAACTCTCCCTTTTATATACAAGCAGTGAAATAGAACTCTGAAAGGTCATAGAAAAATTAGACAGCTGCTGATTAGTTATCCACAGCATATGAACAATTTTGGGGCATATGTATTTATTGTTTCTTAAAGTCAAAGGCTGTCTTCATATGAAGAGGAAGCACTGCACTGGATGGTTCTGAAAAGCAGAATGTGTAAAAGAGGAAATTGTTCTAATGTGACTGTACTGCCCTCAATGCTCCATCTAGCTGGGTATCCCCATGTGGTATAGCACTGTGCCACTATGGGCAAATCCTCTAAGACAAATCACTTCTATCTGTAGAACAAACCACACTCCCTGTTCTTCAAGTGTAAGGAATAGAGTAGCAAAACAGTACAATGCTTAGGTTAACACTTGTGAACCTAATGTAATAAATATAAGGGGTTTTTTTGACATGTAATACAAAAATTATCTGTGTTTTCATAATACATTATAGTTCTGTAAAAGATTACCTGTTACTGGAACTCTAGGTGTTATTTTAATCGGGAGCAAAGTGCAGATGATAGGAACAGCTGTTCCTAACAGTTTCAGTATAAAATTGCAACCAACCTGTGGTTATGATCTCTTAAATAACTTTGGTTTTGGTTTAGTGCCATTATTTTTTTTAATTTAAAAAAGTTCTTTTGTAATTAAATGTTGTTTTTTCTGACTTTTTTCATTCGAATTCTTATGTTGGTGCATAAAACATACCGAAACAACACTAAGCAGTGATTATTTTGTAATTTCACATTTTGCATCTTTGTAGAGAGCTTGGAGGTTTGTGTATGACAAGAGACATTGATAAGTTAAAGTCTTGCAAAATGAATGCCTACTGGAAAAGGAAATAACTGGCTAGAAGTTTAGAACTTTGCTGCAATTGCAATACACCTTTGCTAAATCTGTAATACAGGAATTACTGGGCACATACGAAGGAACAGGAGACTTCTCAGCACTCCTTGAAAATACTGGCTCTTAATTCCTCATAATTAAGTAATTAAATTAGGGCACAAGTGGGAAGTCTGAAACGCATTCAGGTAAGCTGATAAGAATCTTTTATAATTAAAAAGACAACGCTGCATTAGTTGCCTTTTTGGGGTAATTTAGCAGGCCACCATTCTTTGACTGATGACTTGGGAAACATGTGTGCAGGGGTTTTTTTACCCAGATGACAGATTAATGATTTCCACCTGTTGTAGTTTGGAGCTGGCCAAGTGCCAGGCACCCACAAAAAAACTATTCACTCATTTTCCCCTGCTATAGCCAAGCAGAGGAGGGGAAACTAAAACTTCATTTTCATGAGTTGAGATAAGGATTATTGAAAAAAAACTTCAAGGCAAAACAGGTTCAAAACTTAAACAGTATAAAAAAGATTTATTATTAACAGAATTAAAAGTAAAAAGGGTAATGAGAACCAAAGCGAACTTTCAGAACACCTTTCTTTCCCAGTCCCTCCCTCTTTCCACCGACCGTGCAAGGAAACAAAACATGGGGTTTTGGTCAGTATTTCACTTAAAAATCTTTCTTCAGTATGTTTAAGGAAAAGAGTTTCTTCTGTTGTGTCGTGGGATCCTTCCCACGGGAGACAGCTCTCTGCAAACTTTTCTAGCGTGGTTTTAACTTCCGTGAGTGACAGTCCCACCCAAACCTGCTGCAATGTGAATCCCTCCCACAGGTCAAGCAGTCTTCCCACAACTGCCTAGCATGGGTCATTTCAGTTCATGGGTTTAGTCTTCTAAGGATGAGCTGTTCTAGTTTGGAAGAGAAGGCTCTCTTCCTCGATCTCTAAAAGCAAGAGTCATCTCTTTCTGTTCAAGTTCGTCATTAGATTACAGCTTTTCAGTATCCACGCACTCCTAAGAAGCATGACTACTCTTCTTCACGGGCTGCGTGTGGATCTCTGCACTCCCCCATGCACCTCATCAACTATAGGGAAACAGTTTGTTGTATTATAGACCTCACAATAGCTTGCAGGAGAATCTCAGCTCCAGCACTTGGAGCACCTCCTCCCTCTCCTTTTTTCACTGACCTCGGTGTCGCCATATTGGTTTTCCTCACGTGTCCTCACTTTTCCTTTTTCTCTGACTTGGAAGAAAGTTGGTGTAAGTTGCAGTTGAGAGGTTGATCTTGTCCGGGCTCCGCATCGGGGAATTGTTGCCATGTCTCTCGCTGCTGGCCATGTGGTCCCTGCCAGCACTGTACAGCAGGCCCCAGCCGTGCAGTCCCAGCCTCGGGAAAAGCCCTGCCGGGATGGGCCCCAGCAGCCAACTCACCATCCCTTGGGAGAAGAAATGATAGAACTTCTCCTGCTTTTTCTTTTTTTTTAAGTAGGTCATCACAGAGGCGTCACCAACTTGTCTAATTGGGCTAGTAACCTGCCCGTCGTCAGAGCCTTCAGCAATTGGCTCTGTGCTGGACATAGAAGTTTCGAGCAGCTTTTCTCCCGCCCCCACTAAAAACCAGGCTGTCTTAAACCAACACAGCATACTAAGTGTGCAACCCTGTTCAGGCAGAGCAGCTGCATCTGGGGAGAGGAAGGCATGGGGAAGCAGGTGATGGTCCCTCTTACCACTGCCTGGATGTTGTGGAGCATGTAAGGATGGTTTTGTTTTCAAAAATTCTCTGGTGTATATTGGGGGAGGGAGGGGAAAGGTCCACAATGCTTGTATGGGGTGTACACACCTTCTCACATTGGCTGTTCTTCTTCAAAGACTGCAGAGTTTGCACTTCCTGTTCTTCCCCACCTTGTGTGAGGTACATGCACCATCTCTGGATATCCGTGGGTGCTGGGAGGAAAAGTGTCATCCCAACCACCTGCCCCCTGTGTGAGCAGCAGCAAGGCAGGTTTATCTCACGTTGCAAGTCAACTAGCAGCATCTGTGAGTGTTCCACTGAGGTTTTAAGAAGACAGTAGGGAGCAGGAAGATGAATGGGTCTGGATGTGTTGGAAATATTGGCTGAATTTCCGTCAGGCCTTTCACTAAGCAGTGGCATGACTGAGATGAATTCAAGGATAAGGAGATGCACTTTTTGGCAGTGAGCACCAACAAAGAAGGAAATGTTTGAGAAAGGCCTGCTTGTAACTTTTCCCAGCCCATTATTTCTTTGTCAGACATTCTTAAAAGCTATGTAACTGTCCAATAAAACACACTCTCTTCCTAAGTATTGAGTTAAATTGCAGCAGCAAGCTAACTTGGCGAAAGATTTCTAAAGAAGTTATTTCCTCAGTATCACACTTAAATGCATCTTAGGATTAGTTCTCTGTTGTGCTTCTATCTTTAAAAGGTTGCAGCCATTCAAAAAGTGTAAAATGTGTATGTGCTAATCTTACAGCAATATTTATAATAATTTTTTAATGTAGAGCAATGCTTTAAAGATATTCATACCACTGTTTGTGTTTGCACACAGACCTCATCTGAGGGAGGTACCTATCATCCCCATTTAACAGATGGGAAAAGTGTTCATAAATGGCTGACTTGTGGCTAGAAGGGGTGAAATTGATCTGATTTGTAGAAACCAAATATGATCCTCCAAAAATTGCTTTAAAAATCTGCTATATTGCCAGTAACAGCAGTATAGCAATCACAAATATGGCTTCAGGGGATTCTTTTAATAAATACAATGCTGTAATTTTTAGCCTGGTTTCCAAAGGAAATTTATCTGGGGTAATCTTGCTATCTTGTGTGTGTCTTCTCCTAATTACTTTTGAGTCTGTTGGCAGACTTTAGTAATTTTTGGCAAATGCAGTGGGAAGGAAGGCATGTGTCAAAAAATAATTAAGCTTCTACGAGCTTCATAAAACTAGGTAGTAGGAGTCCTTGGTTCAATAGGGAGATGACAGCATAAGCTCCACTTTCATTTAGGCACCAGAACAGAAGTGTGAGAGAAGCCATGCACATGCTCTGGCCATGGAGGAAGGCTGTGCTTGGAGCTCACAGCCAGCCAGCAGGATTTGGCATCAGGCCTTTGGAGGCCTGAGAAAGCACTTGCTTGTGTTGCCGCCTGCTTTCTGAATCTTCTTTGTTGATGTGATGTGGGTGATTGTTGCTGAAGCTGCAGTTGTTCACCTGGGCTGGCTTTTGGGGTGCAGCTTCTCTGCATCTTCTGGTTAGTACCACTCATACCCTCCCTATGGACCGAGCACCTTTCCAGCCTGAGCTGAACCCGCAGCTGAAGGCATTGATGAAGGTGAGGAGGTGGGTAGAAGTACCTCTCCTCTCTCTGCCTGTAGAGCTGTTGGGAATTACCTTCATAATCAGATCTAAAACTGGGCTGTATCAAAGGACAGCCTTTGTTTGCAGGTTTTTAAACCATCCTGGGAATACAACTTGCCATTCATGAATCGTATGGAAGTGGTGGTGGTTCAAAAGCCTTGCAGATATTATTACTCCTTGATAGTCCATTTTGGGATGACTGAAAGGATCCTTCCTTCTCCCTATGGCACTGTAAAACCAATAACTAATGCTAATTTGCATTGAGAGCCACAGTCTCTGTATTTTACCTATCGAATGAGCTTTGCCCTCTGTGTTACCATTGTGCCTCTGTAATGCGGTTACTCTTGAAAACAAATTGCCTCGGTTCCCGTGAGCAGTCTGCTCACATGCTGTGTCACTAGATCATGTCCTGCAGGTCAACCAGTTCCGTACTCCTTTCCCTTGGGATTCCCTGTGCCTTCCGAGCGGTGACACCGCCACCCGCTTATCCACACACGGCAATGTGCGTCTGCCGTCCGCCGTCATTCACCGCCTGCCGGGGACAAGCGGAGGGACAGTCCTACGGCACTCGCTCCTCTGTTCCGTGTGCGAGGGCCGCCCTCGGGGGCAGAAATCCCTGGAAGCTGTAACAGGCGGCTGTGGCTGGTGTCCTGGCCCGGCCCCGGCGCGCTTTATCCGTGTTTTCATTGCCGGGGCGGGGGCGGCGGCAGGTGGCGGTGCGGGGCCGCTCTCCGCCCCGCTCCGTTCTGTGGGGAGGTGACAGCGTAGGCTCCGCTTTTATTTAGGCACCGAACAGAAGCGTGAGAGGAGGGTACACATGCTTTGGCCATGGAGGAAGGCTGTGCTGGGAGTTTAAAGCCAGCCGGCGGGATTTGGTGTCAGGATGTTTGGAGAAGTGGCCATCGTGTGTTCCTGTCTGCTTTCATGCCATCCATCCTGGCAGCTGCACCAAGTCATGTATTTAATTTAATGCATTTTTCGCATGCCTGTGGCTGGTGATGCAGTACATAATTCGTGTATCTGAGACGGTGCAGCAGGCAGGGACAACTTCGATGTCCAGTTCTCTGGACACCGTGAAACTGTGAACAGAGAAAGCTTTGCACAGGAGAAAATCACAGGCTTGAGTGTATTACTGAGTATCCCTTGCTTGTTGTCAAGATGCAGATGTACAACACACTCCAAATGATCCAGAATAAATGAAGGAACACATAATTGCTTGGAAACGTCTGATGTTCCAAACCCTGAGCTGTGCTGGATTAGCAATTGGAAACTGGTTTCTTGCTTATTCAGTTTTTCTCCTAGTCTCAGAAGAATTTTTTGTTTTAAATCTTACTGCCTTCTGATTTTTGGCCTAGTTGAAATTTATAGCGTGTCTTACCTAATTTAGTTGTCTTGATTATATTCTAATATGTTCCCACGTTGTGCTCTGTTAGCTGTAAGGCAAATGAGCTTCTGAGCCCTTATTCTGGATGTTCCTCCTCTGCTACAGTCTGCCAGAAGTTGTCTTCATTCATAATTCTCCTTCAGCCTGCGCAAAGAGAGTTTCTTCTGGCAGGAACCTGAGTAGGTGAAGTAGTGCTGAGGCTGTCCTGGGGCTTTGCATGGCTATGAAAGACAGAGCAGAGAGGTGCCCATTGCAGTATTCCTGTCAGCCTGCTGTGCATCGGCCTCATTCAGTGCAGTGTTTTGCTTCCGTAACAGCAAAATCCTAGGGTGCAGCCAGGTGATATCCATTTGGAATATTGTTGATCTTGAAACAAGCAGGTTTTTCTGGGTTATGATAAGGCTGAAACCTTATTGTGCAACGTTGGAATACTAGCAAAAATATCTGCTGGTGCTTTTAAAGTGCCGTTGTGAACTGAAAAAAAAAAAAAGGAGGTTTTTCTTCTTATTGTGTTTAGCAATGAGAGAGCAGACAATTCTGGCATAGTTAAGAGTTCAGTTATGTTTTTGATAAAAAGTAGATCAGAAAACATAGTATGCAGATACCTTTTTAATGGTTCAATTTTTCCACCAAGATGATGTGTTTTTATAGATCTCTGCTGAGAGGTTATCCTGATTTTCCTTACATTTTTGCCTTAGCTAGAAGGGAATGTGAGATAATTACTCTGTTGATATTTTGGGGCTTTTTACTTATTAAAAAATCTTCTTGTTACATTATTGTAAGATAATGGTAGGCCAGTATGTGAACATGAAATGGAGTCCTTCAGAAGAGGATTTTTATTTATTCCAGTTCCCTCTAAGTTGAGAAAGTGTGACAGCCAAGTCTGTAGACCAAATATGTCTGTCATTCCATGCAGAACTGTTTCACCACAGGTCTTCTAGGAAGAATCAGAAGAAAATACCTGCATTCCCCTCTCTGGAATGAGGAGATGGCCTCCTGTAGGTGGTGTTGCCGGCACTCAAAGGCAGGCATGAAAACAGCATGAGGCTGAGTGGTTTTTTTTCCTTTTCTTTTTTTCTTTTTTAAATTGGCTAATTTTTCTCTTTGAATGCTGCTGTTGTTTGGAATAATGAAAATTATTGTGAAAGCTCAGCATAAATAGGTTTTTTCTATACAACCACAGTGTGGGTGTTTGGGGTTTGTGAATAGAATACACAGAATTGCAATACTCTGCTCTGAATTTTTTCCAAAGAATTTCTAAGTTGCTTATATCAAATCCTCTTGGATCATTATAAAGAGGAGTAGAGCAAGTACAGAAATACTTGCTAAACCAGTGATAAACCATTGGTAAAGCTAGGAACAAACTTTTTTTTTTCTGCCGATACACCTGTGTCTGTGGCACAGTAAATTCTAAAAACACTTCATTCTAGGAAAAAATAATTAGTGCTTAACCTGTACAACTAAACTGCATAATTAGATATGCTGATGGTGAGAGGACTGGGATCCCAGGTCAGTCTATTAGGCACTGTCTTACAAATCAGTATACTGGTGAGATGTACTTAAGCTTACAAAATAACTTCCTGAAAATTCCTTGCAGAATGTGAGCAGTCCTGTTTAGACCAGCTTTTCTTAACTTGCCTATACCCTTACTTTTAGGTAATTTTTGCCCTCCTACTCTTTTAGAAAGCCCTTTAGTATTATTTGAGCGGTCAGTAAAAAAATCCACCCTTATGGTGTTTCCATCCATGCAAGTGTGCTTCCCCTACATTATGTACAGAGGAAAAGGCCAGAAATAATATTCGTCTATGTAACCCCAGAAGGCAGAGCTGCTCCAAACAAGCCTGTTTTAAAGAAGAGATGGTTTCTCAAGAGATGCTGCGAAAGATGTTCCTGAGCACGGGGAGTCTCTCAGTCTGTGTGTAGGAGTGTTTGCTGCTGGAAATGTGTCTGTACGCCGTGTTGAAGGATGACCTGCTGCTTCTCCAGCGCTGTTCAAGTGACTGCATATTTTTGAAGAGAAATTACCTCATCCATGCCATTAGCAGAATTGGCAGAGTGATTAGCACTGGCTGCTTTAGCATGATGTCATTGGACTAGGAAAGCTGTGTTGAAGTTTCAACTTGTGTGTAGGCATGCACTTTGACTTGCCATCTCACCCTCTCCTCTCTGAATCAAAGTTGGATTTTTCGGCAAAGCATGTAGGCTGTAAGAACGACTGCATTTGGCCAGTTTGAAGGTCTGATTAGTTTTGTTACCTGCCTCTCTGTGATGGTGGTCAACAGTGGATGTTTGAGGAAGGACTGAAGCACAGAACAAGAACATAATAGTAATTCCCTAGTATACTTTCTTGGTTAGCTTGTCACTTCCCTGTGTTCAGTAGCCATTACAGAATCACAGAATATCCTGACTTGGAAGGGATCCACTAGAATCATCAAAGTCCAACTCCTGGCACTGCACAGGACAGCTCCAGGAATCACACCATGGGCCTGAGGTTTACTGAAGTAATGAGGTTTAATGAGGTTTACTTCCACTAATTTTCATAATTGCCTTTGGATCCCTATAAACTCATGGCATTCACTACATCCTATGGGAGTAGATTTCACAGTGTAACTGAGTTGTCCCTTTGGCAGGGATTTCTTTGCTCAAGGAACAACCCTATATATTTACTTTTGCCATGCTGCATATGGTTTCATAGATCTTCTTGATTGTCCTCTCCCCCGGTCAAGAGTAACAGCTCTTTTTATTGTCCTGTGTTTGGAAGCCATTGCTGAACTTTGGTAATTTTCATTGCCCCTCTTAAACCTTTTCTTACTCTGTTCTGTCTTCTCAGGTAAGGGGAAATCAGAAACATATCTTGCACTCACATCTTACCAGGAGGTGGGACAGTAATTTTGTTTTTCTCTGTACCTTGATGACTTCTGATACTTGTTTGGTTTGGGCTTTTTTGGGGTTTTTTTGCTATTTTAATCACTGAGTTAACATTTTCATAGTTATTAAAGCAGTCATCTTTTATGTCCAGTGGTAGTTCACATTCAGTCACTATGAATGCAGTATGAGAATCTTTCTCATTTTCTCAGTTGCTGTGTATTTAACACTGAATTTCATCTGCCATTTTTTCACCAGTCATGAGGTCACCAGTATCATGAGGTCTGTCTGAAGCTCTCTGCATTTTTTTTCTTTAAAGCCTTCAATAATTCAGTGTCAGTAACCTACTTTATCAGTTCATTGAGATCACTTGAGATCAGGTGTATGTTGAACAGCATGGGCTCAAAGTGCTACACTGGTGACCTACCTGCAGTGAGACTGCATTCTTTCCTTTTCTTTCTTGTCTTTTAAACTTGTTTATCCATGTGAAAACGTTTTTTATTTCTTTCTTTCTTTTTTTTCTTTCCCATGGCAACTTAATTAAGAAATTTGATGTTTATTTTTTGTGTCTTCCTTATGCATATGCTTATAAAATTCCTCAAAAACTCTCCAATAGGTTCACGAGTCATGACTTTATAAAAGAATTGTGTTATCTTCAGTAAGGGGTTACTACAGTTAACAATTCAGCTGTGTCATACTTGAGCTCTGTTTAATTTGTGCGTGAAGACCATCTGGTTCTGGTAATTAGCCAGTGTTATTTTTCTCAATTTGTGTTACAATGTTTTACTGAAATTCAATGTGAGATAACTTCTCTAGAGTCACTCCTGTAAATCCTAAATAGGTAATATATAATCACAGAATGTCTTGGGTCAGAAGGGACCTTAAAGATCGTCTAGTTCCAACCATCAAGTACTCATTAGATCAGGTTGCTCTGAGCCCCATCCAACCTGGTCTTGAACATTTCCAGGGATGGAGCATCTCTAACTTCTCTGGTCAAGCTGTTCCAGTGCCTCACCACCCTCACAGTAAAGAACTTCCTAACATCTAATCTAAACCTGCCCTCTTTCCATTTAAAGCCATTGCCCTTTGTCCTATCATTGTGTGTGCATATAAAAAGTTCCTCTTCCTCCTTTCTATAAGCCCCCTTAGGTATTGGAAGGCCTCAATAAGGTCTCCCTGGAGCCCCCTCTTCTTCAGGTGGAACAGCCCCAGCTCTCTCAGCCTGCCTTCATCAGAGACGTGCTTCAGCCCTCTGATCATTTGTGTCACTCCTCTGGACTCGCTCCAACAGGTCCATGTCCTTCCTTTGCTGAGGACCCCAGAGCTGGATGCAGCACTGCAGGTGGGGGCTCACCAGAGCAGAGCAGAGCAGAGGGGCAGAATCCTCTCCCTTGCCCTGCTGGCCACGCTGCTTTGGACATAATTGACTTTCTGGGCTGCAAGTGCGCATTATTGTAGATGATGCAACAGTGTGAAAGATGCAGAAAATTAATTTAGTTTTTCTGTTGTAGTCTCTTCAGGCACTCCATTTACATGTTAATTATTGGTCCTATGAATTTCTGTCAGACCTCCTACTACTAGGAAAAGAGTAACTGGTTTTATGCCAGTTTAACAAGTTGTTCCTCAATAGCCTTTCTTGGGCTGCTGTGTGCTCACTGTAATCTTACATCAAATATGACAGCGAGTGTCTGGGTTTGGTTTCATTTCAAGATTTTTTTTAAAAATGTATTTCCTAGGTGGACATGTCTTTAAATTGTCAAGGAATTAATTCTTTTATTAGAATGATTGAATAACAAAAGGGTTAAATATATTAATTCAGTTAGCCTTCATTATAGTGTTTTTGCCTCTTGCAAACACTTTAACTGTTGACGTATCTTTGGATTTTGTTTTTTTAAAGAGCTATTTTTTTCCCTTTACATTTAGTCTCGCTTAAAGAAGATGCAGTTGTATGATATGTAGGAAGGTACCGTTGCTGCTCCTGCAGTTTGGCATATCTGGGGAATAGCAGCATGAATCTCTGCAGCGTTTGGAACAAGATCCTGCACATTCCTCAGAACCAAGTCAGGAATTGCTTTGCCTCTTGTGCATTTTCTGAGTAATTGCTCTGCAAGGCAATTATTTATGTGTTTCAGTGTGTAGCTTTATCTTATACAGCACTTAAACTTAAATAAACTTAGGAATAATTGGCACCCTGATTGTTCAGCTTGCAG
Organism: Falcunculus frontatus; assembly: GCA_013398115.1. Lineage (NCBI taxonomy): Eukaryota > Metazoa > Chordata > Aves > Passeriformes > Falcunculus > Falcunculus frontatus. The sequence goes on along the minus strand of VZRV01002362.1, from coordinate 1,516,604 downwards.
CCTCTCTGACCTCCAAGCCTCTTTCAGGACATGATTCTCACTGCAGTGCTCATGGCTGGTTCCATGTACCACACTCTTCTTCTCTCTCTGCCTAGAACTTGAGTCTGATGACATCTGTGGTTTTTATATGGGATCTGTTGTTTCTCAGCGCATGCATGTCTCAATCCCTTGTGTATGGAATTTTTATCTATTGCTGTTCTGCAGCCTATTGATCTCTACTTCCAGGTGTTCAATATACCTGTCATAGTAATATCCTTCATCAACTCCATATGTGTGTGTGTGTGTGTGTGTGCACATGTGTGTATCTGTTAAGACTTCTAGTCATCTTTATAGAGTGCGTCTGTATCCCTGTGTTCCTCTCAGCCTGGTAAAAGAGATTGGCTTTTTGGTCTGTGTGCATGTCTCACTTGGCCACGGGGCAGAAAATTATATGCATAACAGTCATGCAGATGTCTGCATGGGTAACCTTTTACCTCTGGATTGACTTCCATCATAATTTTGTTTTATGTAATGTCCGGCAGATCTGTTTAGTTTCTTCCTCTCCTCCACTGTATTGTGGCTGTGGCTTGTTCATGATGGGAGGGGCTGCAACTGCGCTAACTCTGTGTATTGTTAGCGTTCAGCCAAAAATCTCTCTGAGCACTTCAGGTGGATTCTCAGTTTCTAGCACCTGGATAGACATAAAGCTGTTGTGACACACAGGCTGGTGCTGCTTATCTAAATTTTTTGGTCTTGGGCAAGTTGAGCCTGGGAAGTTGCTGGTGCTGACATTGTCAGATTGCCCTGGAGCCAAGCTTCATGCCTAGCTCAGCTTCAACAGAGTCCTGAGGCCCTTGAGGAATCACTGTTACTTCTGGCCTCTGAGCTGTGCCTCAGCTGCTTTTCTCTCTTTTGCAGTATACAGGGTATTTGTTTTGAGGCTGACGCCATGATTGGCATTTTGGATATTGTTTGTAGGCTCAGCAGTGTTGGCCTGCTCCTTTGTACTGTTATAGTACACAGGGCACAGCGAAGGGAGTTGAAGAGTGTCCAGATCCCTGTCGAGTTTGCCTTTGAATGCAAGTGCCTCTGCTGCTACTAAATATATATATATATATGTAAATTTTGCTTCAGCTGTACCAGTGCAGCTTTAAGACCCTTCTATTCTCTTCTAATACCTTCCCTGTACTGCTCTACTCAAAGGATCTGATTTCCACATGTGGGCAGCTCTGCTTTTCTTTGCCTTTTAACTATTTTGCTTTTAAGCTTTGCTGCCAGTCTCTGTTGGGCTCCTTGATGGAGTAGCTCCCACTTCACAAAAGCACATCAGTTCTCTCCTGGAATTCAGGTAAAGAGAAGGTGTCTGGGGCTCTGACACTGTTGCAGCCTGACAGTTTAATGTCACAGTGTGCTTTGGTAAACCAAGGCAGGAGTATCTGTGCTCTCTAGATAGCATTTTACAACCATTTATCATGGTTAACAAAGAACGTTTCTTTGGTTTTCTTTCCCTCCCCCCCAGCTGCACAGTCACAGTGACTCTGGAGGTGGAGGTATTCCTGGCTTTTAGGCTGTATTGGAAGTGCCAGTGTGAGTTTTGAAGCACTCATTCCTCTCACTCCAGTTCACATGCACGGCCCCAGGTCACATTTGAAACTGCAGAAAAGCTTCCCACCATCCCTTCCTCTACCAAGAGCTTGTCCCAAGGGCTCTTGCTTAAGATCCAAATGAGCAAGAGTGAAGTAAATGCCTGCTTTCTGACTGCTTTTTAAGAAGAGCAAGTGTCTCTGGAGGGTCAGTGGTGTGCCCAGGAGGGTCAGTATTGTGTCCCTCCAGGATGTGTGTTTTGATGGGGTACCTTAGGGCAGCATTTCAGAAACTGAGTCTCATTGGACTGTTGGCTTTCTTGTCAAGGTTTTGCTCTGACACTGGTCCTCTGCTTCTTCAAAATTTAATTATTAATTACTACTTTAAAAAAAAAGCCTGTCTTGATGGAATGCAACACTCTCTCTTCTAGAGCTGTTTGAAACCTAATGTAGTATTTCTTTGTGTCCCTCCCGTTTTGAAGAGGGTATTTTCTTTTCCACCTGATTCTGTTTTCTGTCTTTCTTCTCCTTCCACCCCCTTTGTTGTGTTCCAGTCCATCCATGCTGTTTCAGCATCCCTGTGACCTTGAACACAGCCACACCATGTGAAAGGAGGAAGGGCAGCTGTTGTAATTCCTCAGCTAAGCTGCTACAGACATTCAGAGACTGCAAACCATCAGCAGTCCTTTGCCTTTAAGCTTTGTCTCTTCATTCTCCTTGATGATCATCCAAAGAGTTGCTTAGAAATGTTAAACAACTGCTGTAATTACGGAGTCTTTCTTAAATCCTTTTTCATCTGTGTCACACTTCCCACAGACGCCATTCGTTTCTGAATGAAACAGCATAGGCATAAATGATCTGTTCTTGTGCTATTAATTCATTTCTCCTCTGACCTTCTTTACCACTTTTAAATATTTACAGTGTAGGAATGCCTTGGCTCACTGGTTTCAGTGTGGCTTTTATCTGCTTTTGGCTTCATTTAGTTTAATTGGTCCCCTATCAATGCACCTCCTGTCTACCCTCTGGCAAAGGCGTGTGAGAACAAGGAAAAAGTAGTTTTTAGTGTTAGATACAGATACTAATCTCGGAAGTTATGGTAATGGCCAGGTCTTTAATACAGAGCCCTAGTTTTACCCTTTGGTTTAGTGTAGGAATCTGGTTTAACTGGGATATGTGCAGCAATTCCAGAAGACTGAGAGCAATTTGATACAAAGTTCAAAGAGAACTATCGAATCTGTTTAAAATACTATTTCTAAAGTAGAGACCTCTGCAAATTTGCCCTAATAGGACAATTCCTTGTGTCCCTTCTCCCAGGAATAGATTGTTGTTACTCCCCTTCAGAATGTCCTCAGAGTGTAGTCACCTGCCTGTGGAAAAAAAAAAAACCAAACTACAAAAAAACCTGCAGAAAAAGTTGACTTATCTTATATCAGAAGAACAGAAACCATGAAGTAAGCAGAATTATTCAACTGAGTTGTCTCCGGGGCCTCACTGAAGTTTATTAAGGAACAGAAGGGCCAGTTCTAACTTCTATGGGCCAAATTTTCTTAAGGATTTACTATATTATGAGCTGTCTTCTTAATACTGGATGTGTCACACTGGAAACTTGGTTCTGAATGTGTGGTTTGTCCCTGTTTTCCCCAAAACAGTGATTCCACACACTCATTAAACAGTGACACCTAAACAGCGAGACTCTGGTTGGCAAGCAGTCTTAATTATTCTTTGTAGCAATCAACATATAGTAAATAGCACCTTTTCTTTTTCTCTCCTTGTATGTAGCAAATTATTTGGCATAATTTGCTATAAAGTTTTAATGAAAAAAGTTTAAACTTTTTATTAATTTGCTTTTATAGTATTCATGTGGAAAATACTTCCTTTTTGTATTGTGTTGGAGTGTCTTTGGGAGCTGGAGGCAACTAACTGGTCAAGCAATTTCCAAACATAGACACTTGAGCACATTTTTAAATAGCTACTTTTTCAAAATTTCTGTGCCGTTGTTTGGATTTCACATTCCAGCAGAATCTATTAAAAGCAAATCAAAATGAAACCACCTGTATTGAACAAATATCAACAGTTCCCTGCAGCCCAGAAGTGTGCAGTTTGAATAGCCTGCATGGCAGAGTGAGCTTCTTGTTTTCTTTGCTCAGCATTGTAGAAAATGAGATTATGTTTCAGTTCTGTAGGTCCAAAAAAGATTTAAACAAGGATTTATGCTGTAAAATGTCATCCAAAATGAAGTAACCCCATTCCTTGTTTTATTACATGGGCAGAGTGGAACATTCAGTGAAACTGAACGATGTTGATGCCTCCTCCAGCCACCTAGAAACAGAGACTAGACAAGAGTAAGGGAATAAAGACAGGTATTTATTTGAAGGGCCTTCAAGGTACACCCTGGGGGAGCCAGAGGCTGCTTCCAAAATTGGACCCCAAGATGGACGACAGGTCACGAGTTCTTCACACTTTTATAGGTTTGGACCATTTGCATATCAGGGTTAATTCTCCAATTAAAGCCCCAGTTTTAGCGATGTAACGCCCCTCAGCTTGCCCCCCTTAGAATCTTTAGTTTACACATTTTGGGCCTAAAAACAGCCTGGTTGTCCTTGAAGGCAAAGCCTGGAGAGGCTTTGTTATGTCTACCCAGTACGAGAGAGCAGGAATTACAGGCTACAAGGAACTTCAGAGTTACACTCTAAGCAGTACAGAATTTGAAAATAGAAAAGTTAAAACCTAAGGCATCAATGTGAAATCAATATCAATCAAAATGAGAATTTGAATGTTTATATAAATAACAAGGCTCTGATGATGTAGTAAAGGAAGGAAAATTTGAACTTGCTCATTACGTGGTTTGGACTCAATGCTGGTTTTTTCAGCTGGAAGTGACAGGAGGCTGACATTGGACCTTGTTTGCTTTGAGCTGAACAAGATCAGCTCCCCTATGCATCTCTGAAGAGGCAGAGGTTTCGTGTAGTTTGTTCTGTTGAGAAGGGGCTCTCCCTTCTCCCTCTGGGCCCCACAGACATATAAGATGCACCAGGCTGGCAGAAACAACTAAGAAGGAAGTGGTTTTGGACAAAAGCTTTGGACATAATGAAAACAGCTGGGAAAGGTGCATATAGGTTTTCATCTGTTTTTCTAAACTCTCTTGTGTTACATGTGTGTCCCAGTGGGAATAATCCTTTTCTGGAAAGATGAAGATTTTTTTTACATAATTTCCATATCTTAGGGAAAAAGTGGGAGCAAGGCAGGTCTGTGCTGTGTTGAAAGTGTGCTGTGTTGAAGCTTCAGAAGAGAGCTCCTTCTTGTTCAGTCGGTATGAGCCATTCCGCAGTTGCCAGAGGCATGACTGAATTGGGGCATCCATGGGGACCCATGAGTCCTTGTCAGCCTTTTGCAGTGTCCTATCATGGATATGTCAGTGGCTGCCTTCTATGTCTGTCTGTAGATGGAGCCTGACTGAAAGTGACAATTCCTGTGTCCTAATGAGCTGCTGATATCTCACAGCCCAAGAAGCTGATAGAAATTGTAAACTGTATTGGCAGTGGTGACAGGGAAATGTTTAGTCCTTTTGGAGTAACATGACTGGATGCAGCCTTTGTAGGGCTCTTGAGCTGTTGGTCTTGGAGGAGTTGCAGAGGGCTGGTGGAGGCATGAACTGCCAAACTCTCAAAGTTCTGGTAGAGATGGAGTCAGCATCTACTACTCGTCACATTGCAGGACTTGCAGTTTAAGGGGAAATATTCTGCTCCCCATCCACCCCTCCACCAATGGTGGAGCAGTGCTATTTGTCAGAATATCTCAGAAGGGAAAATCATTCAAGCCCTCCAATAATAAAAGTATCTTGTAACAACATAATCAGTCAGTTCTTACTTCTGCAGACAGTAGCAGCAATATGCACGAAAGAAGGGAGATTTATGAAATGCTCACTGTATAGAGCTATGTTGTGTATTAGTTAACACTTCCAGATCGTCATCATTAGGCTGGATCAAGCAGCAATAATATAGATGATGCCATCAATAACATCCTTTCTACCAGGGACACATGGTCTTGCTGCAATTGTAGTTGGGTTGAATTACAGATCTCTCATCATGAAAGAGTTGAGATGCAGATTGAGACCCAAAACCTCTTTCTGCAAAGATTCCCAGACATCAGCTTGCTTAAAAATGAGTATAAAAGAGTTAGAGAGCTACATTTATTCAGGCTTTTAACATTTCTCTCATGAATACAATATTTGCCAATGTCTGCCAACTCTGCACCCTTCATGGCCCTTTCAGATCCTTAGGAAAAAAAGGTTTTCTTACTTAGGAAAGTAAGAAAAAGAAATTCTATTCAAGTATTTGGAACTCATTCGTGCAAGGATTTGCCATTGCTTTAAAGAGATGAAAGCTGTGCTAGCCTTTAGTTCTGCATCTGAGATGGCCTGACTTGCAGCAGGGAACAGAGAGACTGTATAGTTCCAATTTTTTTGTTAATATGGAGATTCTCACCTGATGCCACTGAACGCCAGACTGAAAATCCGCCATGGAACATCTTAAAGAAGGAGTGTCAGTGAAAAGTGTTTCTGATATGATATTAAGCAGAATTACTTAGATTTAAAAGTATACTGTAAGTTAAAGCCATTGAGGAGGCTCTATAGCATTCAAATAGTTTTCCTTTTCTTCTCGATGTAGTCGATACTATCCTGTCACTCTCTGTGGGTGTGGATCTGTAGAGAACTTTGTAATAACTCTTACTTCCAGCTGACAATCTGGTATGTTTATGGTACAACACTGAAGAGAGACAGATAACCCTATCTGCCTCTCTATATGTTAATTCTATTTTCGCAATGAAATATGCAGTGTACAAATATGTAAAGATTTCTAGTAGCATCTGGCAGTTTCCAAAAATTGGGTAGGGAGACAGTTGGAAAAGAGTAAAATCAAATTGTCTGTACATCTGGAGCATTTAATCTTTTTTTACTCCACAAAAGTGTTCCTGTCCTTCTTATCCTGTCATACAGTTCTTTCTATAGTTAGAAATATAAAGTATACTGAAGTGAGTTTTATTTCAGTAGTGTCTTACCACTCTGATTTTTCATGTGCTTGTAATGCAACTCTCTCCACAGTATCTTTACATGCTTTCATGGTAAGATGGCAAGAAGTTTTTGTCTTCTGGCCACCATTCAAATGAAGTTTGCAATGTATTAAAAACAAAATTTTCACTTGCTCAAAGTCACTTCTAGAACAAAACATAATAAAAAATATAAAAGAAGCATTGAGAAGATACTGCTTACAGACTACTTGCTAGTTTGTTTTCTGCTGGTGAAAGAGATGGATCTTACTAGTTTTTTAAAATGCATTTATATTGGTTTTAGCAGCAGCAGCAGCAATAAAAGAGCCACTAGTCATTACTACCTTGTCAAGCAGAACAACTTTCTTTCTCGTTAGGAAATAATTTAATTCTCTTTTACCTAAAATAACTGCATGTGAGGACTAATGAATTGTTCAAAACTTTCACTCCTGCACGTATATAATCCAGAAAATAGTTTGTTATTTTCCACTCTTATTTTCTTGGTTCTAAGAACCCCTTCCACTGTGCTTGTGAGTATATTTTGGCGGTCTGTTTGCAGAAATATTGGAGAAATATAGCTAATATGATGATATTAATGCAAACTGACATGCACAGAGATTTATGTCAGAAAAATGAAGCAGGAGACCTTGCTGTAGGGTTATATGGCAAGCAAATCCATCTTTCAAACTGGCTGAATTTGCAAATCATGAGTGGTAATTAAAGTTGGCTGACTTGGTCCCTAAAGCAGGGCACCTCAGAAGGACTTGGGTTTTCAGTAGAGCAGGGCTCAGATGAGTGTGTTTTTTCACTGTTTTTTAATTGACACCTCTTGCTGTGTCCCAAGCTGAGCATCTAGAGGCAGTCACAGTCATTAGTTGTTTATGAAAAGCCTTACCCAGTCTTGGATCCATGAATGAAACCACTGTAGATGTGCTGAATTGTGTTTCTTTGGTGACAGAGAAGGTGGAAACAGCAGAAATGTCAATCATTTTGATGCTGAATCTTCTCCATAATATGCTGTAATAAAGAAGTTTAATGTACCCAGAACACTGAACCACTTCTGTATCACTTTTGTCTCCCCCCATTTCTAATCAACCAGGATAGCTTTCCAAGTGATCAGCCCAGGAGGCTTACCTGGAGTCCCAGGCTTTGGGAAAGGACAGAAATGTGCCAGTGGTGGCACCAGTAAAGGCTCTGTAGGAGGAAAGTCAACTGAAGGACCTGTTGCCCTTCTTCTCCTCACACTGGTACCACTCAGTTATAAACTAGAAGAAAAAGCCTGGTCCTGAGCACCTGTGGAAGGGGGGAAATGAAGTTTCAGTTCTATTTTGTTTGTTGTGGCTTTGGCTTTGTCGAAGTGCACTTGGAGAAGCGCCAGCGTTTTTCCTACTCCCTTGCTCCAAGTCTAAGCAAGTTCAGAGAGACAGATGGACAAAGCTTGCATTCTGTGTATCAGACACAAGATAAATTACCTTCTCCTTCTGAATGAAGGGACTAAACAGTATTTGGCTTTTTATTCATAACCAAGAAGGAGAGAATGATCTAGCAATCTCCCTTGGCGGGGAAGGGAGAAACCAGACTGTGCTTCTTGCAGGTGGGCAAGACCCAAGCTGTGAGGTGCCTGGCTGCACAGTTCCATCCCAATCCAGCCTCTGATCCTTCCAGAGAAAGAAGCACTGTGACAGGCTTAACATGTGCTGTACGTACAATAATTGTGCTTCAGTCAGCTGACATTACTTTAAACAAGCTCTTAGAACAAAATAGGGGGATTGAATAGAGTGTTTGATACTGAACTGCAAGAAAACAATTTAGAAAGGCAGTAATACAATGGTTGCTACTGACTGGAGTCTTGCTCACAGTGAATTAATTCCAATATATTTGCCTCTTTATTTGATTCCACAGTGTTTCCTCTAATTGCATCATTGCCTTGGAGGGACAGTAGTTTTTCATCAGTTCGTACAAATTGGGTCTGGAGACAATGTGAAAAAATGTTGTCTCCTTTACAGTGAAAGGAGCCAATGAGAAAAAGACACCAGTTCCTTAATGCCGTTGCTCATTAGCCATGAAGAGAATGATTGTAGCTGTATTGCTACAATGGCTGACTCCTCCATGCCCTTGCCTCTCCAGTCACACTAAATGGGCTTCAAGGCAAGGGAGTGAGTGCTGAATATTTATTCTGTTTATTACTTTGAAGCAGCACTAACCATAAGCAGATCAGCAAGAGACAGACTGACAGTGTGTGTACGTCTAACTGCTGTGAAAAATGAAGAACATGCACCATGGATAAATAAGTTTGTTCTTGTTCGTTGCTGTAGACACAGATGTCTGGTTTTGAGAGAAGGCACATGGGGAAAGAGAGGGGTTGAATTGGATTTAATTAATTTTGTTTTTTAAGCCGACATCACTATGTACTGTACAAGTGTAAGAGGGTTTGCTGGGTATGTAAGCCTTCTTTAGTGTCATTTGGTTGGCAGCTGTCTTCCCACAACTGGAAGGGGGAACGTGAGGTTATATTTAATTTTTGTGTCATATGAGGTTACATTTTTATGAGCTGTCCATGTGCTTGAAGAGCCTGTGTGGCTGATGACAGCATGGTAATTGCAGTGTTGGCAGCAGTCCAGAAGGAAGAAGCAGTGTACACATACACATATTGCCCCTCGCACACTTTCCCCCTCACTCCCACATGCCCCTCTGTGGTTTTAACCTCCTGAAAATCTGCAGCTATGTAATTTCTTTGATGAGATGGTGATTTTTGAAGATGTACTCAAGTATCTTGTCTGATAGATGCATCATGGCTACAGCATCTGCTCCTTTAGCAATTTCCAGCCTCATAGTGTAGTTGTAGATCACACAGCACTTTAGCCTCTAATAGGCAAGGTAATGCCAGCGGCATACAGTCTCGAAAAGAATGTGATTAGAACACCATAGCTCATTTTTGTTTTCTAGATCTATAGCACCCCTTGTGCTTCAGGTGAGTTGGTTTTGGACAGGGGACTTCTGAGAGTGGTAATTGATTTTCCATAAAGGATGGAACAAGAGCTGATGGATTTTGATAAACCTCTGCCTGCGCTGGAATTAAAGCAGTAACACTGCTGTGGCTTTCTTTATGGCTTTGCTGGTTCTTTACATCACTTACTTCCTTAGGATACAGCATCTTAATGCATGAAATTCCCCTAGTGCCCAAGCTGTCCTAATTGCAACTGGCATATATCCAGAATTTAAAGTCTTTGAGACTTGGGTCTGTGAAAGATGTGATTAATCCTGGATTTATTCCAGTGTGTATATGTGGGAGCTAGACAGGTATATTCTAGTGTACTATTTTCTGGACTATGATTTCCATATAAATACAATGAAAAATATGAAGAAAGCTCAGTATAGAAAAGTAGTACATTTGCTAAGAAGTCTTAAATGACTAAAGATACCAGGACCAAGGCCCAGGAACTTCTCTTCACATTATTTAGAAATCTTGTTCTCCCTCATTTGCCAGGGAAGAACCTTGCTGAATAGCCAGATTGGGATTTATATGCCTTTTTTAGGCAGGGTAGACATTGCAAATATTAACTGCAAACTTAATAAACAAAATAAACAAGGAGATGTGTTCAAACTTCCTAATTTTAGTGTTCAAATATCTAAAATTTCAGTCCAGCAGACAGAATTCCCTCAGTGGCTGTGGTTTGAAGAAATACTTTCATAAAGTTTTCTCTGCTGTCACTCAAATTTGCCTCCCCCCTTACCTCCTGTTCCCTCACCTGGCTTCCTTTGCAGTGTCCCTTTCCTCTTTTTTTAATTTCAGTTGTTGGGAGAGGACCTGTCATATAAAACATTGGTCACATACACAAATCTTTATGAGAAGTGTTGCCTTTTGGCAATTTTTCTACTACCAAGGAAGGATGTGCATTAATCCTTAGCAGAAATATTTTAAAAAGTAATAGTCGTTACAAAGCACTGGTAATTCTTAGGCCCTGCATATTCTTGTCAGCTGCACTAGGGAGAGTTGAGACTCCAAGCAGTATGGAATCATTTCTGTCACAGGACACTCTTTTTTTATTATTGCTGTCGCTCTTCAGGGCCAATCAATATGCAGCTGCACCAAAGCTACTCAGGCATGTCTGAGGAAATCTGTCTTTGGTAGATCTGTACATATTTCTTTGACATGTTATCTTGGAAACCCCAGAAGAGTCTTGCTTTTTGCCTTTTTGAGGGAAATGAGTAGACAGGGAACTGAAGGCAGAAGTTTCAAAGGAAAAACAAATAAAATAGAATGGTGGTGTTATTGCATTGGGTAACTTAATTTCCTGTTTTTATGGGTTTGCCATAGCTATGCTCTTTGTAGTAAGCCCAAATTATGACATTTGGTTATTAAGAGAAAAACAGATGAGATAATATTCCTAAAGCATCTTAAAGACAAGTACTTAATAAATACTAGGATTTGTTACTATTTGGTATTAAAAAACTTGGCAGTTGTTACAAAAATTAGTCTGCAAGTTTAAGACTTTGAGTTCTGGCTATATATTTATTTTACTCATATCAGCAAAAAATGTTTTATTGTCTTACTAATTTTGGTAAGACTTTTTTTTCTTCATGACAACTAGATACACGAATTTTAAATTTTAGCTCAGAATGAACTTGGACTTTTAACTTCCCTTGCATCATAGCTTGAATGTGTAATCATGGCAATAACTTCTAGTGAGAATACTCAGTGAAGCAGTACTGCCCTGAAGTAATAATTCTCCATATCAGAACAGCCATTGGTATGTGAGGTGTACCATATGCCATTCAGTTATCATTCCCAGTATGCATGAAGCTTTAAATATTTATAATCCAACACAGGTTTTCTTAAGCTGATGTAAAGTACTAGATGCTGGTTTCCATTGTGTTCACCACTATTACATTTAAGTTGCAAAGCCACTGAATAAAATCATAGTAGTGAAATACTGGAGGTAGGCTCAGGTGCGGTGGATCAGAGTCTTCAACCCCGTTTGGGTGGATCCTGATTTGGGCGCCCTTCATAAAGAGGCTGAATGCCTTCTTGCCTGATGCCAGTGTGTTAATTTTTAAATGGGTGCTTTGCAATTGCAAATCAATATCCCTTTCTAAGGACGGAGTCAAAGGCAGATCAGTCTGACTCAACTGTTTTGGCACTGCTGTATAAAACATGTGGTGACACAATAATTTTATGACCTTTTCTGCAAGTGGATCCTGTGTGCTGGGTGGTTGATGTCTTTGTGGTTGAGATCTTTGGGATTTTTGGCCTTAGCTAAGCTATGCATTAACAGGGATATTCCAATGTGTCTTTCTCCGCTGGTTCCTTTTCATTACACTGGAAAATGAGCTTTAGTTGCTTTGGTTGCAGTACTTGATAAAGCTATGAATGCCTCTTGCCCTTCCGTTTAGAGGGGAAAAAATGTTAGAGCCCTCAGACTAGCTAATGAAATAGAGGGAGAAGCATGGTCATTAGCTGGGGTGGTGGTTGGCTCCTGAGCCAACTCTTCCACTGTAAGGAAGCATTTGATGCTCTTAGGAGACTTGCTTATTCCAGTGGATAATGGTTCTGTTTATTGAGTTTGCGCAAATGCATTTGATTTAGTCAATTTAGGTTCTGCATTTAAGCAAATTACAACTTAGGACTCGATCAGCAAGAGGTAAATTAGTTTGAACGCATATAAAAGGATCTTGCTGAGGGTAAATTTACAGTCAAACCATTACATGGAAATCATAATGTGCAGTACATGTCAGGTTTGATAAATGAAGCAGGACTGTAAAATTGCCCTTATCTTGAAGTGTGCTTGCATTTAGCCAGCTACAGAGCTCAACTGCTTGTTATGTCTGCTGTCTTGAACTGGCTCAGGAGAGAGAAATCTCTCCAAAGTTGGAATTACTAAATTAAAAAAAGACAAGAAGAATCCTTGCAAGCATATAAGCTATCCAGCTCTTTGGTCTCCCGCTCACTGGAACACTTGCTAAGTACAGGCATGGAGTGCTGATGCCTATTAGGGAAAGACATTATCACAGGAGAAACCTTGTGCACAAATGAAAATGGGGAATTACTGCCTAGGCCATTGCTCTGCAAATATAAGAGAGTGAACTAGGCACCCTCTTCAAGCCCTTTCTAATGTGAGGTGGAGGCTTTTGATGGTTCGGGGTTTTCTTTGCTGTGAGATTGTTTACCCTAGAGCTAGGGCCATCTACACCTCTTTCAAGAGGCTGTACCCCATGGTACAGGAAAAGAATTATTTTGCTTCCTTAATTGCCTCAAATCAGCCACATAATAAATGGTAGAAAAATCAGGTAGACAAACAGTTTTTGATTTGTAATTAAGAATTTTTTTTAGATTTTGAAAATACACTATATCTGTAAAGAAAGAAACCTGTCTATATTCTTAAGGTGACTGATTATCTGATTATCGGTGCAAAATACTACCAGACAAAGCTGTCAGTTTTTATACACCAAAAAGCAGAATATTACAAAGAGAAATGGTTTATTAAAAACACCACGGAAAAGAGAAAGGCCAGCTAAACAACAAAAATCTTTAGTTTCAAAAACAGGAAACAGAAGACCGTCCATGAACTAGGCAGCTAAATGGTAAACTTAATTCTCCATCTGTTCTAGTACTTTTAACAGTTTCTAAGCAGCAGCAACATCCAATGTCTTTTATGGAATCACATTTTAGAGACTTCACAACCCAACATGCCACTGCCAGCTGGTGTTTGAAAGCACACTCCTGCTGCAGTTCAGTTTATAAAACTGCTTGGAGGCTTAAAATAGCAGATACCTTATGGACAATGTATACAACGGTGTGCTTGTGCACTGTGGCCAAGCTTGCCACAGTCTTGCACTGAATGTATTAGCACCTCAAAGATGTGGCCTTAGAGCTACAGTATGGATGAACATCAAGGTTACTGTATCTCTTTAAACCTTACCTGTCAGATTTAAAGTGGGTATGGTGGGTTTTGATCAGTGATGACTGCTTAACCCTTCTTGAATGTAACTAGAAACCAATGCTGCTGTCTTCACTTTGTATTTTCAACTGTAATGTCTGGATATAGGGGTTTTTTCCCTATATCCAGACATCTCTGTTTTCCCTTAGTAGGATGGCTAATAAGCAATTCAATAGCGTAAGAAGCAGCCTTGAATTTTCTGGCTCACACTAATTTAGAAACACTGCTGAAAAACCTTCTTAGACCCATAACCATTAACTGCTTGTTGGATACTTGTAATCTTCAGGAGAGTAAACAATCAAAAGTATACAGACACAATGAGTAGAATTTTTTTTTTTTTTTTACATTCTTTCATTTACATGAGAAAAGCCAGAAGCAAACCAGTGAGCTATTTTGTATCTGGCCCTGGCGCAGATGTGCAGATGAATTACTCCTATCTGTAGCAACCTTTTTCTCTGCCCTGCTGTAATGACATTCCTGATCTGCTTATTTCACTGCTGTCCCTTTGGCTGCATGAATGCTACTCTCGTTTGGAGATGTGATTTCAGTGTTTTGCATGCTGTAACCTTTCCCTTCAGTGTGCACCAGCTGTATGCAGCATTGAGTGAAAGCTGGGTTTTATAATTTAGGGCAACCCACTGTTGCAAGTAGATTTTGTCTGGGGAGTTCACTCTTCTGCCCAGCTGTCCACGGCCTGGAGGAAATGCAGTAGAGTATTAACTATACCCCAGCCCTTTGACCTTGAGACTTTGCACGAGGCAGTGGTTTCTGAAGAGCAGTCAAGAAGGCACTTAGATTTTCCTACTTACCTCAGTATCAGTGAATTCTCAACAAATCTAATCAGCTATTCAAGCCAAATTCACTCCCTTTGTTACACCTTCTATTACTTCATGGGGAGATTTGTTCAGATTGTCAAAATGGACTGAATAGTAGCAATAATACAGCCATTAACAGAAAGAAATGGGCTTGAGGGAATACACGTGCAAGGTTTATTTTTCCCTTTCTTAATGCTGCAGCTTTGTGAGAAAGATGTAAGAGGTTGTGCTTGCAGCTTGGGTCTACTGAGTTCAGGTGTTGGGGTTTTTTTTTGTGGAAAAGAAAAGTAGCTAGTAATGTTTGGTATTACCTGGGTCTGGAAGCTTTTCCCTAAGATGGGGTTCTGCTGTGTTCCATCAAGAGTAACCCTAATGCTGGGTGCTGTAGTGGATTGCAGCAGAGCTACCAAGTTAACTGGGAAGAAAGGTTTTAGCAGTGACAGTAAGTGAAACGAAACACCCAGGGTGGAAGCAGGCCTGTCTGCAGCTTCTGCAGTGAACAAAGTTTGCTGCTTATTGGTCGCTGGCAGAGTCAGCCCATGCAGCCCCACTGTTCCAGTTGATGGATCAGGCTCATAATTTAGGTTCTGGGGCAGTAGGGGCCAGAAAAGCTCTGGAGGTAGCATTTGCCACAGTGAAGACACAGTGAAGGACAGCCTGTAGTTTTCTCTGGTCATTTGAAGTAGAAACTCTAGTTTGGTGGGTGTACAAGTAACAGTTTGGCACAACATCATTTGTTTCTAAGCAGCAATATTTTTTTCCAGCTGAAGGTTTACTCCCCTCTCAACGTGATCGTCCACAAGGCAGACAAAGAACAAACCAAGAAAAAAATAAGAGGAGCTTTGCCTTAAGAAAATATAACATAAACTCAGAATCTTTAAATAAGGAATGAAATAGAGCTGTTGCTTGAACAGGTGCTAAATAAGAAATACTAGAATAACCTGCAGTATTTACATCTTTCCTGGATCTTCAGGTGGTGTAAACTGATGCAAACTGTAGAGGTATCATTCTCTGCTGTCTTAGGCCAGGGGGGTCAGTGCTTAAGATGACTCTAACTTCATATAATTCAAAGTTGTGGAGAAAAGGGCCCTGGTTTATTCCACGTAACCCTCTGCCCCTGGGTCACAGGATGTCACTCTATGTGCTTTGCTCCCTCAATTCAGAGAGATGGGCAGTTTTTCATCTCCCAGAGAGCCATTCTCTTGACATGAAACCCAGTGAAAGAGTGAGGCCTTTGGCTGTTTAAATCAAATTCATGTTGTATTGCAGTACAGAATCATAATGAAGAAAACCACAGGAAATGTAGCTACTCTAGGGCCTCAACTGCCAGTCATCCTTCCTTGCTCATGCCAACTAGAAGAACCAAAGTTGTCAAAATAAATAATATTTAAAAGAGGAGATGTCACAGCAGATTATTCAGCCTTGCAGAATTTTTCGTAATACTGTATATAATAAAAACGAGCCTGAAATTCTAGAAACCTACTTTCATTATGATCTTCATTATAGAGTGATAGATAAATGCTGGGCAGGCAGGAAGCATCACTTTAATTTTGTACTCAAACATTTTAAAAAGATGGGGTAAAAGGAGGGGACTTTAGCATCAGGAGAGTTTTATGCAGTTCTCTTCAAAATAAGTGAAGAGTCAAGTCCATAGTCAAGTGAAAACTGTGAGATGGGTGTTAGATTTGGGGTAAAGAATGATGTTGGTCCTGTGGGAGCATTAAAAATATATGAGAGCACTGACTGCTGGAGATTTTTCCCTAGGATTTTCTTTCTTTGCTTAAATTAGATATTTTAGTTCCTGAAGTGCTGTCATTTTACACTATGTTGCCCACTAAATTTTAATGGGAAAGGGTTTTTTTTTAGAGTTGAAATAGATGGATCATACTGGGAATTATCTGTGACTTCAGGTACCCAAAGAAATTATTTGTACTCTTGAGTATGAAAAGTAACATCATAGAAATATAAAACCTGAATAATCTGGGGTCTTGTTTAAATTTCATGGCATGACACATTAGCAGTGTACCGAAGAAATTATTTTGAAGAAAGGTCTGTATGGTTTTGTGTCTATGTATGAAGCATGAAACAGTGAGAGTGATAATCCTTTCTATATATTTACAGCATATATATTTCAGCCTATGTGTAAGCTCCAAGACTTGAGGGATGACTGAAGAACTGTTAGCCTCTTGTCATTAGGAAATGCAGATGATAAAAAGAAAAAAAAGGTTTAAAATCCATTGAGGATATTTTCAGAAGGGTTTTATTTGCTTTCATAAAATCTTAGCTGAAAACTGCAAGGTCTTCTTAAAAGTTTAAAAACTGGTGTGTATATGGGGACTGGGGACTTTTGGTGGTCCTTCAGCAGATGTGTTCTTATGAAAGGTATGGAGTATGCTTTTCTTGTTGGTCAGAAACAAGACAGTGAAAAGTTTGGCTTGCACATACTGAGAAACCCCTGAGCTGACATCTGAGACTGCCCAGAAGCTGAACAAGGGGAGGCCTAGAACTGACATTCCTGGTGGTTTCCATGATAAAAGAGAGATGGGAAAAATGATTTTGGTTTTTTAGCAATTTAAGTTTTTTTCATGCATTCTAAAGAAAAATACTAAGCCAGAAAAATGTTCTCTTTATAAGCGTCTATAAAGAACTGAAAGTATGATTTAATAGAATGGAAAAGGAAATTATTCTTTGCAAAGAGTTTGAGAATTGCTTGTATTTAAAATTGAAAACACAACCTTTTTCAACATAACAGTTGGCCTAAATGATGAGGGATTTGTCTAGTTCAGAGTGACTCTTCATCATAAATGCCTAAAAGTGACATCACTCAGCAAGATCAATTTTAAAATAATTTTTAAAACACCTGGATGTGAAGTTTGGGGGTATTTGCCATTTAGCAGCAGAGTATTTAAAGTGTGAGGGAAAAAAAAAATAAAGGCAGTAAAAACTTCTGTATGCAAAATATCCACCAAAATAAGGTTTTAAATACTTGTGCTTTGTAGATGTGCATTAGTGTGCAATCTTGAATTAGAAAGGTAATGCATTGTTCCCAGCACAGTCAGCAGTGGCATAATCTCCAGCAGTTGCATATGGCTCTGGAGCTCACAACCTGCTCGTTTCAGGCAATTTTAGTCTTTATCTGGAATCTGACAATCTATTAATCTTTGGTATGGCAAAAGGGAGTAACAGGGACCTGGGATCATTCCCAGATGCTCTGCTGAATCTTCAAAGGCAGAAAGCTTTACTAACAGTACTTGGTGCATCCACTCACTGATCTATGAAAACAAATTAGTCAGGTTTTTCTGTTTCCTCTTAGCTTGTCTGTTTGCTGAAGTAGCTGTTGTTTCAGCCTACTGAATGTATTTCCTTTAGCAGAGGACAGCAGATGGTTGATTTTTTTCCACTTGAAAGATCAAGAAATGTAATAATGTGCATTGTTTAATTGTTTTTCTGTGTCCCACGCATTCCTGGAAGGTCACACAAGAGAGAAATAATTCAACAGAGCTAAGAACATAAAGGCCTCTCTTTTTCTTTTTTCCCATTCCACTTCTCTTATTCAGAAATGCCAGTAATTGTTTCGAAGGCAAAGACATATTTATGTGCAAGACCATTGCTGATGCAGCACTGAGCAGAGCAGTGGCAATTTCCTGCCTCTGAGGCTGGGCATGGTTTAACTCATGGAGCTCTAGGTTCAGTTGTTCAAATCTGCCCTGTGTCTTAAAGTCCACCCCCCAAAAAACTCCAAAACCAACCCCAAAACCTTTGCAAGCAAGTTTGGGTTAAAAAAGAATCCATCATGTTGAACAGAATCTAGAGGCTAGGAAATATGCCTAGGTAGTGTAGTGGGCCAACAGTCGGCTGTTGTGTGTCGTGAGAAATTCCTAACAATAACATTGCTTTGTGGCTTCATTCGTTTATATTTTTTAAGGCTTTTGGAAATACTCAACTGTATTTGAAGTTTTATGGCCTGCTTTTCTTGAGCTGCTCAAACTATCCTGAAATTTTATAGGCATGAGAATAGGTAAATACGTGAAGCATAAAGAATAACACAAAAACGCATGAATATTTTACAGTGTGCTTGTTAGAAGCACAACCGTGTAGAAGTTAAAAACAGTACATGTCCAATAATTAGGCTTTTTCAGAGACAAATGCATGCTTTACTAATTCTTAGCACTTTGAACATAGGTAACACTGTGCAGCCATTAACTGTTTCTTAACATTAAGGGCCAGTTGCAACTAAAACTAGAATACTTGCTGAAGGCAATTACTTCAAGACTTCACAGGAGTTGGATGTTTTCTTCAGGTGTATCTGATTGATGTAGACTCCCCAAACCCTTAGAGTGCCAGTATACATATTTATTACCATCTCTTTAATGCATTTTCTTAGTGTTAAGTTTTTTTTTTTTTTTCCTCCCATGGCAGTTTAAAGAAACATTGCATGCCAAAAAGGCCTTTTGTAAAATACAAAGCACTCCTGCAGGAGTGCTGGCTGGGAAGCACAAATTTTGCAGCTAGCCTATGCACAAATTCTGCAGCTGCCTTTCTTTTAGTAATGTCAGAAATTCTGAAAATGTGTATTCAAGGCTCTTTGTGGGCAGAACAAAATAATTTAAAAAACCCTTTTCATTTAATTGCACCGTTGTGCTACTTTACTTCCAGGGTTTTTTCTGTTGTATTTTTTTCTTCTGCGTAGGTAGGTTTTTTTAATGTTTGTACAGCAGCTGCTCTGCCTGTCCGATCACAACCTCTGCAAAACTACAGTGTAACAACTTGAAACAATCCACAGAAAACATAACCCACACTTCAGTGATGATTTCATAGTCCTCTAAAACATGCAAAGCATGAGGAAACTCACTACGATTTGGCATTTAATGAAAATCTAGGAAGCAACTTTTCTCTCTCCATCTATATTTAAACTGCTATCCACATAGCACTATAAATTTTATTTAAGGAAGATTTGAGGTGGCTTCTGCATTCAATATTCCTCACAAACTGACAACATCAAGCAGAAGCAGTAGAGTTGAACTTTGGAAGCTGCTTTTATGCTAAGAATTTCATTAATAGATAACAGCAGAGATCAGTAGTAGGTGTTGCGCTAATAATCTCTGGAGTGCTCTTGCTTCACCTCTATTCTGCTCCAAGTGTCAAGATTTCATCTGCCTTTAGAAACCTGGTTTGTGATTCTTGCTATGTGTAACTTCAGTATCGTGTGGGAGAGAGCAGGAATGTCAAACTTTATTTATTAAGGATCATTTAAAACTGTATTTCGAGGTAAGCAATAGAACCAGTTCTACTCCCTCCATTAGAGACTCAATGTCCCAACACCAAACAACATAACCTCTGTTAAAATTCCATGCTGTTCAAGTGATACAGCAGGGATTTTAGGTGAAACATACTTTCATCAATAATCCCAAATAAATTAACTAAGTACCAACATTTTCCTTCCTGCACTTGGTTCCCCACCTGTAGCATGACAGCAGCCATACAGACCTCATAAAATGTTTAATTTCTCTGTGAAACTTCATGGGAAATACTATGATCAGAAAAGTTTTCTAAAAGCTCTTGGGTGCGACCAAAGCATATTTTTTGAAGCAAGTTGCTATGCTAATGAAGGAAGAAGTTGTGCATGCACACAAGTGCATTGTATTTAGAATTGTAAAGGAATACAAGTTTAGAGATCTACCTCACGAGAAGCATTTAGGGAGCATTTCAAAGAGTTGGATTTAGTGATCCTTATGGTTCCCTTCCAACTTGAGATATTTTGTGATTCTCTGTTCCATAGAAAAGGAACAACCTGCATAATATGTGGTCTCACTCATCACAAGAAGGATGAGACATTTCCATTTCAAACTATAAGCAAATAGAGAGATAAAAATTACTATTCTACTCCTTTAGGGGAGGGGGAAGGGAATGGGGGGAAGGGATTAGTGCATGCATTACTGAGAGGTACACTGAAATAGCCATTGGAATATACCACAAATACTACTCAAATACTTGCACAAAAACCATTTTATTATGAATGCAATGTAGATATTGATTTTTTTTTTTTTTTAATCTGAGGTGCTTATATAAACAGACCCATACTGGCTGAATGACAGTCAGTCTGCAGGGCATGACAGTGGCTGGACACCCTTCAGCTCCAAAGCTTTGCTAAAGTTAATCTCTTGAGGTTTTGCAGTACCCTTGGTGAGCTTCAGAAATCGAATACATCCTTTAAAACGGATATTAGTCGTCAGCCCAAACTGGGTCACACCATCTGAAGGAGAGAAAAAAATTTAAAAAGGAATTACTTTAGTTTGAGTTGACACTTAATTTTGTTCTTTGAGAGTCCTGCATGAGAACAGATGTCCCCAGCAACATATGAATGTTTTATTTGCTATATGTATTTATTATTAAAAAATTACAAACACTATGTATAAATGTCAAGAATGCTTATGTTAGATAACAATCCAGACTTCTTTTCTTTTTCCATCCTACTATGACAGTGGCAGAATCCGAACACATATAACCTGCCACTGTAACCCACATATGCAGCTTGCTACCTACAAATGGTATACAATACACACATGCTGCTCTGCAGATATTCAACTTCTTGAGCTATTTGTCCACAGAATAATAGAGAGAAAAAAAGGCCAAAATGGATGCAATTCTCAGTCCTAACATCACAAGAAAGCCAGTTCCTCAGGATGGATTTCAGATGTAATTTACAGACTGGTTTTGACAGTTTTCAAGTATTCTTTTTTTTTCCTTGCTGATAGTAAAGCCAGGGGTTGGAGTACATCTCTTCCACTGATGAAGGAGGGGATGGAAGTGAAGGTGCTTTGACTGGGAAGCTGGAAATATTTCTCTCAACTGCTTGAAATTCGTGGCTTAACTTGTTTCTCGGTGTTCTTCCAAATGAAAAAGTGGCTACAGGAATGCACTTTAATACAAATCTATGTGATTAATAAAGTAGGAGTTGCAGAAGTAACTTTACACTTGTAGAGACTGTCTGGCCATAGCATTATTGTGTTTCACAGAGGATGAGATGGCTGAATCCATCTGTCTCTCCTTGCACAGGTAAGAGTGATACCAGGAGATGAGTGCCAGCTTTTATGGGTACCCAGGAATACATATTCTTGTCCACACAATGGTGGTGAAAATTTTGTCTACACAGAAAATTCTCCATCAGCTGATTCTAGTTGGTTTACTACTGTTTTGCACTATTTATGCAGCCAGGAGAAGCTTCAAGAGGACTGGAAAATACAAATACTAATACTAATACTAATTTTACAAAATCCCATCATACTGTGGTTAAAATTTGTGATGCAGCTGTCTAGGTATTGGGAATGTTAAATCCTGGATGAGCTAGACTAGACAGCAAAAGAAGACTGAAGTGTTTACACATGCAGTAGGTTTATGAAATAATTTCTTAACTTGCCATGTGGCTGAACTCATGAATGTCCCTTCCACATGAAGTGTAAGCTTGTTTTGCACAGATCACAGTCTTACTGCGATTTGTCTCTCCTTTTGACACCCAGTCCAGAACAAGATAGTAACTCCATCTGCAGTGTTTCTTCAGTGCTGGCTCCCATGCTAGAATCTTGTTTTGTTATAAAAAGGCTGCCATAAAGCTGTTTTCCTTCTGGCACAAAGTTGTTGGTCTTTACTGATAGTCACTGTGACTAAAGTACAACTCTCATATCTCAATTCCAATGACAATTTTTTAACTGTTCCAAAGCTTAAGAGAGAAGGCTTTTTAGATGTACTGTATCACATTAGAATGGGGGGGAAAAGCAACTTCCAGAAAATAATTTAGGAATTAACTAACTCGGAGGTGTCTTGCTATTGACCTCAGTATACACTAGAGCAGACACATACTGCAAACATACTTTGCTTTTTTGGTTTGCAAGCTAGAGGGAAAATTTATTATAAACACAACAAAATTGGTACTTTGCAAACATATTAACTGTATTTTCAGAAAGTAAACTGCTGTTAGAAAATTTATTGACTGTCTATGAAGAGATGAAAACTAGCATTCATTATCAGCTTAGTGGAAGATGAAGCTAGCTACAGAGCTCAGCCCAGTTCTCAGTACTGTTCAATTACCTCTGCATAAAGCAAGTTCTCTTGAGGGCTTCCAGAATATTGATTAGCAAATGTAGATTATGTTTTTTTTTTCCTTTAAAACCCAGCAGACCACAAGCAAAGGCATTAATTAGAAAGAGATGGTGTCTTCTTACCTCTCTTTGCAAGCTGTTGTTCTTATTCCTCACTTCCTCAGGTTTTACAGGCTGATTTACAGACAGTGTCCTGCCCCCTCAAGGGCATATATCCATTCTTTGGTTAAAATTTGCTGTTCTTAAGTTAAATTTAAATATGCCAAATGCTGTTACTACTGCAACATAACTATTATGCTGTTACTAAACCAAAAGTTTTAAGAGGGAGGCTGTGTGTGTATGAGCAGCAGAAGGCAGAAAGTCTGTCTGATCCCCTGTGACAGTGCCTACATTTGAAATGGGGTGGGGGTATCTCTAAGAGTCTCTTGTTGCGGAACTTCTTGTTCTGAAATGCAGCTGAATGCAGAAATGAGCATCCACGCCAACTGATACAAACTTGGCCTGTCTTACCCGTCATCTTCAGCGTACTGGTCCTAATTACATTTAAGCCATTACCAAGGCAGCGTTACTGGAGCATAAGTAAAGCACAGTTTGTGTGTTGCACGCTCACCAGGATAACCTCCGACAAAGAGAGGGTCGTTAGTGTCCGCTGAGGTCGAGGCCCTGTTTGGGCTGTCAGTCTCCACCTGTCTGCCATCCACAGTCAGCTCCAAGCGGTGTTTGATCTTGTTTGCAAGAACCTTGTGCCACTGCCCATCGCACAGGCTGCCTGGTGCCTCAGGCTCGTAGACAGCAGAGAATCGGCCTGCACCATTGTCAACGTGGAACATCACCTGAAAAGCATGGCATGGATGTCAGCAAGTTTTCAGAGCAGTTCAGGTGTTTTTGTTAGTTTGTTTGTTTTGTTTGAAGTCAGCATGGTTTGACTGTACACACCAAAGCTTTAAGTTAGTACCAGACTCTGTGTGGATTGCTGTCCCTCTGGGATCTAGGTTCTGTCACTGAGCTAAACACAAGTGGAAATATGCAAAATTGATGTCTAAGTTGTCATTTTCCCTTTTTTTTTGGTCTTAGTTTTAGGGTGTTTTTACATCACTCCAAAATCTTTATAGTGACAGAATGACTGGTTTCCAGACTATAAATTAAAAGATATCCACAAGAGAAACTAGTATCATTAATGACAAAGCCTTTCCTCAAAACTTCTTATATGGTCACTAATTTAAGACCTGGTGTAGCAGTTTTAGGAGACTCAGGTGTTACAGAATCTTTTAAAGTATTTTTTAAAAGTGTAAGAGCCTCTAGATGTATGGAAAGTTGCAAGTGTTGCTCTCCTTCGAAAGCCCTGATATTATTTGAGACATCTTGAGACAGGGGTAGTAACCTTGCACTTGAACTACCTGTGCTGTCTAAAACCAGTTGTTATGAAGAGACAAAACTGCTTTGCTACTCACTTTTCCACCTACTAATTCGATGCCAAGCCCATCCATTTTCTGGCTGCTGACTCCTAGGAGAACACCGTTCATTCGTGTTGTACGGAATTCAAATTCCACGAGCAGGTCTGTTCCCACTCTGTATGCACCGACTTGGAAAGAAAACGGGAAGCACAATAAAATGAAGATAAGCATCTAATACATTATTCCTAATAATCATCACATAAATTGTGCTGAGTGTATGGCAAAGTAACTAACTCAGCATTGTTAATGCACTCCATTTCATGTGAAACCATGTAAATAACTTTTATGGCAATTGTGCTTAGTGCAAGACCTTGCTAGGAAGTCATATAGTCTCTCCTTTAGGTGAAATAAGTAAAAATGATCAGCAAGAGTTTCAGGTATTGGTCTCACTTTGCCTCCAGCCAACAGGAGTTAGGTAACACTGGGAGTTTTTGAAAGCAGAATCTCCTCTTTCTCTGTTCTTTGACTATCACCAGAATTGTTGTTCATTACCTGTTCTGGCAAAGCCTGTTCCATCGAAGTATGTTCCCTTCTGTGCAATGACAAAACATTTTCCAACATTGAAGCTGGAAGTTGGATTATCCAGGTCAACAGGTGATTCTGTCATTTTAAAATTCCTGACACAGCCATCAATGCTATGGAGGACCTGCAGTCAATATTTTAAACAAAATGTAAAACTATGAGCAGCAAGCTTAAAGTATGCAATCAATGAGTGCATTTTCTCTGCTTCTCTGCTGGATTTATGGAGCTGAATAAAACTTGAATTTTACGTAGCTAATCCTTAATATCTGATTGTAATTGGAATCTACTTTTAGTCATACTGAGGATGAATTACATTACTTTTCAGGGATGTGATCTGAGTCACATCTATTTGGCTTAATGGAGGGGACATAAAATAATACACCGCATGATGAAACATAGCAAATTACATCAGCAATGCAGGAATTTAATGGCCTATACTTTGCCTTTTTAATTGACTAGGTTATGGGGTTTGCAAGTAGATGAAGATAGCGGCTATAGTTCTCTGGGCTGCTGGTAATTTTACTAGGTGGGTTTTCTTTCCTTCCTTCCTTTAATCACTTCACTGTGGGCCTAATGTTGCATGGTAAGACAGAGGTAAAGCAGGTAACATCGCTACTAAAATGAACAAAGCCCCTGTGTAAAAGGTTGTTGGCTGCACATATCTGATGACTGCAGTGATCAGGGCCACTCAGTTGGCCAGAGAGGCAGGTGGAGGCGGGGAATGTGCTCAGGTCTATGGAGGCTCCTGTGCAGGGTAGCAAAGGAGGCTCCTGTGCAGCTCCAGTTTGGCTTCTGCACTGGGCATACATGACTGTGACCCCCAGTGGGTGGTCTGGGCACACTTAGAGTGGTGGTTTGAGGAGCCACAATCCTGCCTGGGGCAGGTGTTGCTCTGGGTGTGACCAGGGCATCCCAGCGGGACCTCTGAGAGCCACTGGCATCTCCTCCACAGCTCTCCCTCCCTTTTTCCCTCCAAGGTCTGCAGAAGCTGCATTTTGGTTCTCAGATTCAGACAGAGGCTTTGATCTTTGACTTAAAGAGGTAGGAAAATCTATCCCTGATACCGGTGGGAGAGAGGAAAATGATAGAACATGTACTTTGAGGAAGAAAAAGAAGATATATTCATAAGCAGTGCAGTATAAAGGAGGAAAATAAACATCAGTTTATAAAATTCAGCCTAGAAATATGTACAAATACGAAAAGGATAAAGGCACATCTGCAGAGAGAACTCTTGACTCCTCACACTACCTCCTCTAACAATATTCTGAATTGTAATTGGAAAGAATTTCCAATAACTTATTTTCTTGTAAATCAAAGCTGTATGTGCTGTGAAATTATATAGCTTATTATAGCTAAATACACTTTACAATATTTTCACGAGAACTAGAGCAATATCAGTGAATAAATTCAGCTCTGAGCTGAACAATGCTTTCTGTCAGATTCTTCATAAATAGACCTTTTTGTAATTTCTAAGTAAAAGTCATCTCCAGATCAACAAGTTTTGTTATCAAAAATGAGAAATGCCAGAAAACAAAACACATCTTCACTGCAAGAATAAATCACAGAAATGCAAGATTTGTAGACAATTCAATAGCATTCTCTAGCTTGACAATTTTCTCTTCGCTATGGAAAAGCAGATCAGGTTACACTCTAGCATGGTAACACGTAATATGACCTCTTTTGCTGAAAGCACAATTTTGAGTGCTTAAAATGTGACACTTGCTGAAGCTAAACAAGTGGGTATCAGTCTTCTACACTGAAAAGGAAGCCAACCCACCTATGGTTACATAATGGATTACTGTCTAAAAAGGCTAATGTGTGTTTAGAAGAAGCCTCAACACATCCTTTCAACTTGGTTTGCTTCAGAGCCTCTACATGAAGCTACAACACAGCACTGTCTCATCCATCGTGGTGTATTTTACTGAGCATGACTGGAAGGCAAGCACTGGTTTTTACGTGACATTTGAAGTCACAGCTTCATTTAAATCCCAAAGCACATAAGACTGTCAGGACCTGACATGACTGTTATTGCCACACTGAGCCATTTATTTGCACGGGTTCCCTCCATTACCTCTGACAAACAGCAATAGGTAAGGACTTAGTGTTATCTTTCTCCTTACATTAATATTTGTAAATTGCAGATATATTTCAAAAAGCATAATTTAATACTACTAGGAATTGTATGTTATGGGTAGTTAAGAATTGCTTTTGTTTTTCTGTGCCTCAGATTTGGTTTGGTAAATCCAAATGATCAGTAGATTTGCCTCAGTTTGAGCTTTCTGCACAATCTCTTATTTACTAAGAAACATGATCTTACAGGTCAGATTTCTTTATGGAATACAACTCTCAGATGTAGAGTGGCTACTCATCCCCTTCATTCCCTATCCATCAGTCAATACAGGGACTTAAGCAGGATCTAGGAATTCCTTTTCTGTATTTCTTTTGTCCACCCGAAGAAGGGGACTCTTGCTTGTCTATAGACTGGTATTTTCCATTCCATAAACATCTTGGTACAATGGTATTTACTCATGTGCAGCTTCTTTGGGAGTCTGTTTTGTTTCCTTACCAGATTTGTGCTTTGCCTCTTTTTTATGGATTCTCTGTATCTACCCAGGATGAACCCAGACATAGCTCCTACTGACATTCCGTTTTTTGCATGTCTGAATTGTGCTGTGCTAAATGCCAAATTAGTTGTTTGCTATAATTAAATTCACTCAAGTTCTGGGTTCTGCTTTGAAGTAACCCGCTGCACAGAGAGCAAAAGAAAGCATGGAAGAGGTTTTTCTCCCATTCTGATACTGGTGTATTTTGGGAGGTTGGAAGTGCATCAGTGAGATGACTGGCATGGAATTGTGCATATAGATGCAGTAAATGGTCTGGGTGAGAGAATTCAGGGTTCTTAGTTAACTCTACAAAATTTAGGCCAAAATTATATTTCTTTCCCTGGGCTCTCTGTCATCTTCCATGTCAGCATAGAAGCCAGGCATTTGAACCAAAACAGTGATAAATTGATATATGCACATTTAATTTAGAAACAGAAAGAGGACAACAGAATTTTCATGGCCTTCCTTCAAAACACCCTCTCTTCTCTTTCAGTAATAGCAACACAAAACTGATTATTACAGGAAGCAGCAGTACTACTGGGTACTTTGTCCAGGGTAATTTTGCTTTCTGCTGCTCCTCCTAGGAGATCCTTTCACTGTATATTAGCATTTGCTGCTAGATTAATTACAGCCAAGAGAAAGGGCAAGTGGTATGCAGGAACCTATACTCTAGCTGTGCAGCGATCCAAGTGGATACAAGTGTACGGATTTCTGCTTTTCCAAAACAGTAAAAAACTCTGCTATTTCTAATTTATTTTGGTTTTTTTTTGCATTAACTGGATTCTGAGTCAGATCTTTCCACTGAAAGAATGTTGTGTACTTCCACTAACGTCCATTTTATCCAGATTCTTGAGCAGTCTGAGGGAAAAGCAAGACAAAATAAAACTGGAAGACACTGGTACCAATCAAGACATACTTAAGGCATGTAAGGTAGCTTCAACAAACTTGCTTACCGGACCAATTCTCCTGGTTGTGTAGTTAATGGGCAATCCTCCCACATACAGCATTCCTACAACATCCAGTATATCGGCCTTCTTGGGGCTCACAGTCCCGTTAGAAACACCATCTACTATGAGGTTTCCTTCTTGCTTCACTCGACTTACTTTTATCTAGAAAGACACAAAAATGCAATACAATTACAGATAGTTTTCTGACAACCAAGCATTTCCAGATTGTAACTAGTCTTGCAGTCCAAAATACATAACAATACATGAGAAAGTAGTAGGAATGGTTACAGAAGTACCATGGCAGCAGCTATGGATAATGTTTATGGAACAAAGCTCCTGAGCGAGGTTTTGTGCCAACATCTGACTGTGTGTTAATTGCATCTGGGTCAGGAGGCATCCTGACAATTTTTTATTAGAATTACTGAAAAGACTTGAGATTCCTTTAAAATGCTTCATTGTTATGTTATAACAGGCACGGCAGAGTATTTTTTTTTTCCTGGAATCAGACAGCAATTTTAAGTAGTGAGAATAGATAAGTACTTCAGAATAAATGCTGAATGTTATGGCACCGGTTGCAAATCTTTATAGCAGCACATGTTTGCAGACAATATTGAGTTTATGATTCCACTAGCTTGGACATGCCTCAGATCATAGTTCATGCTGGAGTAAATATAATACCAACTGTGTTCTGTTGGTATAATGGCTTCTGTTCAGACAAATGGACTGTGAATCTCATGGAAGGAGTGCAGTTTCTGAAGAGCTGAGGAAATTCTAGGCCAGTGTTTTTCCAAAAGTTTATATTTGAATCTCTACAAATCAGTATAATAATGGTTCTGCATAAAAAAAGGGATAAATGCAAAATGCATCATGAATATTAGCAGATTTCTAAACAGCACAGTAGTTGGCTCATCAGAATAGCAAAGAGAGACAAATAGCATTTTTTGGCTTTTCTTTAACATGGCTGCTTCTGCTCCAGTGTGGCAGTGCATCTGCCATGCAGTGGGAATCACTGAACACTGACAAGGGGGGCCTGAAGGTGAGGGCCTGAACGTGGTGTTTACAGACAACTGCAAATTTGAGATGGATAACTACACCTTGGGCAGAAAGAAGATTAGGTGAGTGAGACAGGAACTGGGAAAAGACATTCTTACAGAGGACGAACACAGATAGCAGGATAGCAGCAGCACCAAGTGGCTTCTGTAGGCCTGATGGAAATGTTTTAACCCAAGTAATTCCAAATAGAGAAAAGCATTATTTTAAGGAGAAGCCCCTGCTTTCTCAGAAACAAAGACTGTGGCCCTTTTCCTAAAACCATTTCTTTCCCTCCTCCCCCTTCTCAAAAAAATTTTTGTGCTTTTTGGGAACTGTGACTTTGTCTCCATTCTCTGCTGTAGAAACAGGATCTACAAAAAAGGGCCCCCCTCTTGTGAAGTGCCAAGCTGTATGGCCGATGAGCACAATCTTCCATTAAGAAATATATGCTCCATTTAGTTATTTTAGAATAAAGAGAAAATGGCTAAAGAAGCAAAAGCATCTCTTCTGTATGTACAGAGGGAGTAGCAGAATGGGGTGTTGTTCTACTGCCAGTGCTCCCAGGCATTATATGAAAGAGATGAATGATTTCTACAACTTCATTTCTTCCCTTTATGAAATACCTTGGTGTAGAGCAGTTGCTATCACCAAAAATTTCATGACTAAAAATCTCATGAAAATAAAATTCCTGGAGAACAGAGTGGGAATGAGGCAATCAAAGTGTAAGAGAAACTGCAATTAGATTTTTTTCTCATTTGGGGATGAGATGTGGATGCTGAATTTCTAAATATCTGCACAAAAATCAATGTAACTTATAGTATATAAATTAAACAGATAGTTACATGTATACTTTTCTTCTCTGTCTTTAATGGTGCCTTCCAGCATGTCACCTAATGAATATACTGTGTGTCTCTTGTCCTTGGCCCAGTAAATAGTAAATTTCATGGTTGTGATTTTATTCCTTCTCTTAGCATCCAGATGCCACAGGCATTGCATATAATGCTCCCTCTCATAAAGCCACAGAAGGTATTGCCAAATACATCCACGAATATCATATTTATTCCCTACTGAATTAATAATCCAGGGAAGGTTTACTTACACGTTACTTCTTTTTTTTTTCTTTGTTCTTAGCACTCTGACTTAACAATGACATTATTAATGTAGAAACAACTGGTTTTAATGATGTATTCCATCACCATGAGCTGATACTCACATAAAGCCCTATTAAGCAGGAAGGAATATTTTCTGCAATTCTTTATTATACATGGGACATATTTTAAATATGCTCAGAAATATGTGTTTCCTGAAGGATAAATTTTTGTGTACCAGTGCATCTGCCACAAATTTTGCTAGATGATTTTTTTCCCCCAGAAAATCCTAGTTGTAAAATTGGGCTTGTGTGGACTACATTTTGCAAATATCTTAAGACAAAGCTCACTCTTACCATTACAAAGAATAATTTAAAATTAGAGACTATTATACCTGGTGCCACTGGCCATCATTTATTTTGTTGGAAATCACTGTGCTGGTGTTTCCACTCCCCAGATCATAACTGAAGTAAGGCAGACCATTCTTTATCTGAACTGTAGCAAAATCAGCATGGTTGATGCGGGCCATATAAAACAGCAAGCCAGAATCAGCTGTTGTTCGGACTTCAAATTCAATTGTAAGCCTAGAAATCATACAAACAGGAAACAGTAACAAAGGAAAAGGTATTTGTGAGTCAGGCACTAGACAAATTCATCTGCTTTACCTTTTTGTGCTTTTCTAATAGAATTTTATACAGTTAGTGGCCAATTTTACTTGCCCATTAGAGTTCAAGAAAAATTATTTGGTTATATGCAAATTGCATTTCACATGTACCTGATCCCTGACATGTGAGCATTCATTAGTTCCTTCGCTGTGGAGATACAAAACTACAATCTTGGCATAGAATTTCAAGATATAATTCTCAGCTGCAGCTGTAGCATCTAGAAAATCCCAGCACTTGTAAAATTGCAGCAGCTTTATCCATCATCCACACACATAATGCTCACAAAGAGGAGAGAGCTGTAGTGACAGCTGGCAAATGCTGAGTTCCTAACGAGTTGTATTGCCTGAAGACAGGTTGCAAAACTTTTAAAGATGCAGAGAGAAGAGTTTACAATGAGGATATAAAACACTTATTCTGATGTCTCTCAAGAGAAAATGAGGCTGTGTCTGAGCAAACCTGCTGACCCCTTGGACAGAATGGTAATGTTGAGAACCTCCTCTACAGCAAAGAACCTGTATAGAAATTATTTAGATTCTCTAACGCTAAGGTTGTACTGGCAACACATCACTAACCTTGCTCAAGCTGAGATGCAAAGTCAGTACCTGAAAGCAGCTGATAATATAAATGTGAAAAATCATTGCATGAAAATGATCAGTCCAGGATCATTCCTAGTTTTCTAAAATTAGCATATGTGGTACAATATCTTTATAGGGATAAATAAATGTGAGGCTAATGGATTTGGAAACTATAAGCAGCGAAACTGCTTAGTGGTGTGATGTGGCACATCTGTTAATGACCATGTGCCTTCAGAGCAAAAATGAACAACTAACAAGTTCTAGCTTCACAAATCCATTGAAAAAAGCTGCATTTTTATAAACAGTTCATGGAATTCCTTTGCATGTCAACATCTATATGTATATATTGTTATGCTTTGGGGTGGCAATGTCAGCTTTCCTATTTACTGTGCAAGATCAATCTTAGCTATTGGAGGAAAGGGGAAAGAAGTTTTGCTTATTAAAAGAAATTATCAAGTTACTGAACAAAAAAACTTTCTTCTGAAAAAGCAATCTATGAAGTCAGTTGCACAACCTGGTTCCATTATTCTCTTTGGTTTTTAGAAAATCAGTCTGGGATCTGTCTGTGCCCAAATCTTTACAAACAAAGAGGTAAATTGTTTTTGTGAGAGCTACTTAGGCGGGCATTTAATTTCCCAGATTTCATGCTTTAATACTTTTTTAGGTTTGCTTAATGGAATTAATTAGTCATGGGATGTGATTCTTTTTCAGATTATGTCCATAGTTTTGGCAGATGCCTTTGAGAGAATTAGGATGAGTGTTTTATTTTGACGTCATTCCATCAAAACTCATTGCTGAAACAAATAACATACCTGTTTTTCACTTTGGTGTCATCAAATGCAACTGCAATGTGGCTGTTTCTTGAAAGACCAAACTGCTTGCCACCTTCTAAAATGGATGGTTCTGTGTCAGCAGCACAGGAATCCTGCAAAATATACAGCAATCATACAAACTTCATATTTTATATCTGTCTCAGCTGTGCACATGCTGGGAATCTTCCAGCTGCTCAGGACTGAGAATATTGTACCTAGTCTAGAGACTGGCCCTGCAATTTTCCTGTGTGCTGATGTCTCATTACACCAGCTAAAGTTATAAACCAGTGTGACAGGAACTTGGTGTAAAAGCAGAGCTCATTAAGCTGGCTGTAAAAGCAAATAAAAGTAAAATATGAACATTGCTGCTTTCGTGCTTTCACCAGTGGACATTTACAAGGGTCTTAAGCGATTTCCAAGTAGCTCAGTGTACTCTTAGCTCGCATAACTGAGTTTCACACAGTAGGATGCCTTCTTACAGAAATGAAGCAAGATTTAAGTTTTAAAGGAATGCTTTGTTGTCAACTTGAAATCTAGTCACCTTAAAAATAATGAGTTAAAAGTAGGTTCAGATCCTGCAGCTGTCAATGAGTCCTTCATTTTACTTCTTTATATTGCTTTACAGCTGTATTCTTTGCTTAATGTGCTGTTGTTTCCCCCAGTGCTGTTGAAAGGCCCCCACAAAGAATCAGGGAATCCCAGTAACTGATGGATAGATGTAACAACTGTTGAACTCCCCCAGCTGTCTAATGTAGAGACATTACCCAGGTTGAAAGAAAGAAACCTCTCCTTGTCGTTCCTCTTCTATTAATCTTGATGGGGTGCAACAGTGCAAGGTAAAATATCTTCTGTCCACTAACATTTTCTCCTTTTAATTTCACCAGGTCTTTTAATGTCTGGTCCTAAAGCTCTTGTATATGGGTGCCCAGGGCAATGTGAGACCATGGTAATTACCAGCTTCTACTCATGTCTGGCTTTTGCCTCCCACTGAGAGTATTGTGAAGAAACTACTCAAAGGATCTAACTCAACACAATATCAGACAATACCACTGGGAAAGAAACAAACTTTGATAGCTGCAAGCTCTGTTTTTAAGCACTGTGGCTGCTATCATTTTGGATTGGTGACAGTCTCTTATTTGAGCCCTGACTCAGCAGGGACCTGCAAAACACAAGGTGAGGTGCCTTGCTGACAGAGTTCTTTCTCTGAAACATTTTGAAAATGTCATTGAGTGACTTAAGTACTGAGATTTCAACTGCAAAGAGGAAATTTCTTTCCCCCTCTCACTCAGTTTTTCAGGAATGTTATATTTTTTGCTTTCACACATCACAAAAATCTTCATAACAGTATAGAGCACTTCTAAAATATTGTTTTACATAATGAATGCTCTTGTTTGAATATGACAGAGTAGAACACCATGCATTATGACAAGAACAACTGATTGGAGGGAAAAACCAGGGAAAATTCACCAGGACCAAGCAAAGTTATGAATGTATGATACCAGTCTTCCAGTGATCATCAAAAAGGAAAAAAACTCCCATAATGCAGGGTAAAATTTCAAATTATTTTAAGCTTTACAGGCTTATCTAGAAATCTAACAACTAAGTTAATGACAATATTATGCATATGATACCTTCAGTTACATTTGAGCTTGCTAAAATTTGAAGATAGGGGATAACAACTGGTACTGGAAAGAATTGGAAAATACACACACACACGTCTTTCTCTGGCACACTTTTACATTTTACATGGTAAAAGGATATATTCTGACAGTAAATTCAATCCTAGGCTGGTATATGTTAGTAAAGGGTCTGACTCTGACACAAGCTGCTTCCCAGCATCAGTAAACACTGCAGTTTTTCTTCATTCCAGCAGGATGACTGTAAGAAAGGGCAAGGAGTGTGGGAGAGCGTCCAGCACACCATTGTGGTTGGAATCATAGCATACACTGATTATTTACTAATAACTACTTACAATAGTAAGTATTTATTAGGCTGATGTAGAAAAGTCAGCAAAAGGAAAAAAAAAATCAGTAGGGCATGTTTAAAAAACTTCTGTATTTTATTCACAAGCCTGTGTCTGCTTTTGCTTTATCTAAGGACAGCCAGCTTTACAGCTTTCACAAGGCTGTGCACTAAGCATGGATCATCAACCTGTATTAAAATATCTCAGCTTTGTTTTTTGAGTAATGGCCTTAATGTGACCTGGCTGCTTAATAATCTCCCATATTACACGAGAGCCTGAACTCTTCAGCTGCACTTTACTTCGGTCTTGTAAGATGTCAGGGACTTGACTGGTAGGTCAAGAAGCTCAGGTATGGCAGTGGAAATGAAGAACAGAAAAGGCCACTGGTGGACTGTCACACATTCTCCACATTCTCATTTGCTGTATTAGTAATTACAAGGAAAGCAATTAGTAGAAAGAGCACTGAAGCAGTCCCCACAGTTCACTGAATGCTGTTAACAACACAATGCAGAAATGCATGGATCAAAAGTGGGAGGTACCGTCATGGAGTCAAAGGCAGAAGTAATGCTGGCGCTCCTCGTTTCAGCGACAAGCGAACCCTGAGAAGCAGGGAACAACGTGAGGCAGAAGCAGCAGCTACCCAGTGTTGAGGAACGTTCTGGCATTCACAGCAAGCAGCAGCAGACTGGTGGCTGGTGTATTTCCCAGCTGTCCTACTTATGGATCCTGTCTTGCTCTTAGTACAGGGTAGGTTTTTTTCTCATTTGGTATTCAACTGCCCTCCTCTTTTACATGCAGATGGATGCATGTAGGTAAAAAAGGTCCCAAAAGGACTTAAATAGACCATATACCTTGTTTAAGCCTCGTATGTGAAAATACTTTTTTCTCCTGTACATTTTCCTTCTACACTGAGATTCTGTATAATTTACTGTCATGTGAGTGCCATCTCATATGAGTGCTACCTCATTACCAGACTGTAGTTACTTTGTTGCAACAGTCCCCTGAAAAATACTAGGAAGAACTCACTAATATGAATGTAACAGCTATCCAAAAGCTTGCCTTATTTAAAATAGTTTCAAGTCTTCAGCATACTAAAACAGTTTCATCATTTCCAAGAGGAAAGTGGAGTAATGGTGTTTTATTTAGATTTTTATTTCAAATTCCTGTTTTAAATTATTACTGCTCTAGATGTGTGATATACACAACTCACCTAGTTACAATGGGACTAGTTTCTGATATTAATGAGTAGATCTATTCCTCTCAATTTTGCTATTTTAAAAGTTAGTGTTTATAGTCTTAGAAAGTGTGCGCTTGGCTCCTTCATGCTCTTCTGTGGTTTTTTTTTGTTTTGTTTTGTTTATAAGGCTTGATCAAAGGATACTATGACTGCATTCCTTCATAACAGTGAGCATTAAACTGGATAATCCTTTTTACCTTGCTGCCTGGTTCCTTATCTTTCTGTAGTAGCCTTACTGTACTGCAAATTTGCTTTAAACTCCAAACAGAAAAGCTGCATTGGAGCCCTGGTGCTACAACTACTCCACCTTGTGGGAACAAACCACAGCTGTTGCCCTACAGCATTGAGAGGCCGGTGTTTGAAACTGGGGGGCTCGGGATACGGTAATAACTGAGATGCAGCTTGCCTGTCTTGAACCCAAGGCTCCCATTTCTAGGCACGTGATGTGGAGATTTCAGTAGTGCCTGACAAGTCCTTCTAGATAAAGCTGTGCCATATATACCTGGCCTACAAAGGTGGCCATGTATCTCAAATAGAATTTTGGTTCTTGACTTCTCGAAACAATCTTATTATTAAAGTGCAAATTCCAATAATGCAAATAGGCTCCTAACTGGGGAATGTGCAGTCTTTTCACACCATTTTGAAACCTCACTCATACTATAGCCTGCATAAACCTGCTGGTTGTATTCATGTCTAACAAAATACAAATAATTTTCCCCTCAAAAATATCTTCCAGTGTATATATTATTGATTTTAATATTCAGATGTGTAAACATATGTTTTGTGAACAGTAAAATGTTGCACCAATCTACACAACTACTACACTTGTGAGAGAAGAAGTTTCACCCTTAAATTTTGTTGTACAAGATTGCTTGCCACTATGTAGCTGTTTATTTCTGGTAACAACAGTTAAGCTCCATTTAGCAGTGACTGGGGTTTCATTTTCTAAGTCTCCTGACTACAGTTATAAAATAGCAGTAGAGGAATTGCCATATCAAATAGGCCTCCTGGTTTATCTTTTTCTTCATCCTGTCACTGACAAGGCTGTTATCACGTGCATCAGAGAACAGCACAAGAAATATCATAATGAAATGGATTTCCCAAGGGAAAATTTCCCTTCCAAACCCAAGCAGATATTGCTTGGCTTACGTCCTGAAGTGTAAGGGTTTACGGCCAAGCATGCAAGCCAAAGACAATTCTAAACCTATATTGTTCTTTAAATTACTCTTGTGATAATCCAAGCAAATTATATCTACCAGTTTTCTGTTATCTACAGGTTTTACTGATCTGCAACAAGGTGCCCATTTACAGTATCATGCTGAATTGTTACTATTTTTGTGGCAAAGTGCTTCATTATTCTTGATGAATAGCCTTTCAGTTTTGCCTGGAAAAAGAAACTTTTCAAACTCTACCTGACTGAAGTGATTTATACTTACAAGTGCTGATGATAGAGATGGTGTTGGAGGAGGAGAAGCGGGAGGGATTCTTGGCCCTTCTTCCTCCCCATCAGTGTCTGGTTCAGGCTGGACCAGAACTGTTGCACGAGTTGGTTTATCTTCATCCTCAGGTGGCCTAACTTCTGGCTCTAGTGTGGGACATCGGCCAATATCTGCATTTTCAAAGGACACGGGTTGAGCAAAGTCCATGGGGCTGAGAACACACAAAAAGAGTGATGTTTGTTATTAGTTTTTCTGCCTTTTTACCACCCACTTGCAAAGAACAGCTACATGCTGCAGTGCTATTTCACTTCACAGGACACAAAAGCCAGGACTCATCCCATCCTGTACAGGTAGGTACAGGTAGAGAAGCAGGACACTTAAACTATAGGCAAAAGTGACCATTGGCTTTTCTTCCGACAGTCAGTGCAGAGAGACAGGAATCCTCTTTGGCAAACTTTACAGGCCTATGTAGTCCCAGTGGAATTGCAGAGAAGTCCTTTACTCTGATGTGCAGTGATAAAATCCTAATTTAGGTACTTCAGATATGTGAAAGAAAGATTTAGATGGAAACTTTCTACAGAGGTTTTATTTTATTCATCATTGCCTTTTCTTTTACTCAAATGTTCCTTCCAGATTACTGCACTTTTCACAAAGTAAATTGATTCCCATGGTGGTTCTCAGAATTTTGACTTCTTTTGGAAGTCAACCTTACCTAAAATAAAGTATTATAGTACACTGTAAATACGTATTGCTGATGCACATCTTACTGCACCATTACTGTTGAATTTCTCTGATTTCATGGATAAACAGACAGTGTTGGCTTGTCTGTAAAATAGCTCATTGATTGCATAGCTTATGGAGCATATACTGTAGACAGAAAAAAGGAATGGCATAAAAAGAAAACAGACCATATTCTAGGATTTGCTGCTGGTATGATTTGTTGCAACAATGAACTTTCTTTTGGCAACTAAGGTAGTTAACCAGATCTCATTAATTGGATGTTTGTTGGCACTTACGTGGCATTAATGACAAGATTCCATATACAGCCCTCAAATGGTGGTATGCTTCTGACAGGTGCAGTCTGAAACTGAGAAGAAGTACCCCCCACAAAGAGTTTCTTAACAGAGATGGGCTGGTCTGATGGCAGCCTCTGGGTCTGGACTTTGTCTTCATCGACTTGAACACTGAACATCCTGTGGAAAAGATGTGGAAGCAAAGAAATATATCTTTTACTCTGGTTATTTCTTGTATTGAAATCACCCTTTTGCAGGCCCCATTTACTCCTACACCAGCAGTAACAATGAGCAACTCAAATTATGTAATTGGTGGCTCACATTAAACGCATATTAACCACTAGAGGGTTTTCAGCTGCTCCTGAGCTTCCTTGGTCGTTGTTTGACAAAGCCTGGCAAAACTGTGCTGTGGAGGGGTGATAATGTCAGACTGTGGCTGCACAGGAAGAAGTGGTTTGTGGTGTGGCAACCCTGACACAGCAAGGGCTGAGCTGGCTGTACTTCGATGGTACATACAATCATCTAAAGCTCAGCAGGATGGGAACAGCACGGGGTCACATTTTATGTGGACTCCCTATTTCCCTATTATCTTCTTGCTGGGGCACAACCACTGCTACAGATTGCTCTGACTGCAGGATCAATGGCAGACATATGGCACACTTTTTAAAGATCTGGTAGCTTTTTCTGGGGGAGGTGGCAGAGTAGGAAAATCGCTGATTGTTCACCATGTACTATAGAGGTGCTATAATTCATTCCTATGGGTATTTCACATGGTACAAGCAAAAGACAAAGCAGTCCCGTGGTTACTGTTAAGGCTGAAGAGAGGAAGGTAGGAGCCTCTGCAGCACCACGGGCTAATAATCAGTTTCTGGCATATAAACTTCCTTTAGTCAACTGCAAATATATTGAACTCCAATATTCTTTCTTAACTATAATTACAAATGTTAGCAACCGAATATTGAAAATATTTATTGAAAAGACGCCTGTGTTCAAATACGAAATGCTTGGCTTTGTTATTTACACACATCCTAGGCAGAACTGGATAGCAACTTAAGCAGCTGAATTACATAAGTGCTGTACTACGTGCAAATTGTCCAGTTTCCTCATAGTTTTGGATGGATTCACTTGGTCTGGAAAGCTGCAGAGTAAGAAATATAATTAATTTTTCAAAGGGTTAGAGAAAGCAGTTATT
Source organism: Falcunculus frontatus (assembly GCA_013398115.1). Classification (NCBI taxonomy): domain Eukaryota; kingdom Metazoa; phylum Chordata; class Aves; order Passeriformes; genus Falcunculus; species Falcunculus frontatus. Next base: position 1,477,605 of record VZRV01002362.1, on the reverse strand, counting down.
AAAGGACTTATCTTTGAGGACAATCCCTATGATATCTCCCAGACCCTTCAGCAGTGGAAACAGAAGGAGAGAGATTTCTCTGTAGGCAGTTCAGAGCAAAAGACTAATTTAGGTTTCATGAAGTGTCCCAGGGAGGACACCTCCCTTCTCTGCCTTCAGAGGTAGTGTAGGGAAGTCAGATTGTCAAGACTCAAGTTATCTTTTGTACTGATTCATCTTAGCCATGGCTAATCACAGTAAACATTTTGGGTCCAAGCAGAACCATGCAATGATGTACATTAGTCTTCAACAATATTGTATTTCGTAATTATATGGACAATTATCTCTCTGCAGAGTTTTCACGGGGTGTTCCTCACTTCAAAAAAATAAAGCTTGAGGTCATGATGAGCAGAGGAAGGCTTAATCTTAATTTATGTCTTTTCACATCCATTTCAGGTTACAGAAACTTCAGAGTTCAGATAATTTGTTTTGTAACAAAGCTACTTTGAAAACACAGAGGTCTCTCTCATCTGAACAAGCATCATCACTGGATGGCATTGTACAGCAATTTTGCCTTGATGTATTCTCACGTGTACCCTCATAAGGTCAAGCTACTGCACTCGCTATAGCAATGCATAAAAGAATTTGCTTTGTTGTTTAGAGCTTTTTATTATCATCTGCATATTTGTGTTCTGTCACAGTGACACAAAATGTATCACAAAATGCAGTCATCCATTTCCAAAATAACTTTTTCTTCCAAAGCCTTTACCATTTGACTTTGATCTAGTCACTGAAGTAGAGGAGATTTATTGACTGGAGGCATTTACGAAAGGTTTTTTAACAATACGATAGAAATTCAGTCAGAAAATTATACAGAAAGGAAAGAAAATTACAGAGAGGACAGAAGGGCACCTCGGGACTAGACAGGAATGATTGGTCAAGAAGGCTGCAGTGTTGTAGGGGTAAGAGGGTGAAGTGGATAAGTGCCTTTTGTAACATGCTGGATGTCACATCTTCTCTCTGACTTCTTTTAAGAACACAGAACATTGAGCATTAGTGCACTAATCCAACAAATGTCTGTACTGGATGTACACATGTCACATGTTCCAATGTCCACAATAAACCCTGCTTGGAACAAGGGCTATTCCAGGCCATAAATAATACTGCCTGCCTGAGTCCTACACAATACAGTAGTGCTGTTTCTAGTCACTTTCTGAATGGCGAAGTGTAATAAGAAATTTTTTACAATGTCTGAGAAAGGACAAAGGAATTCAAGTGAAATTCAGTGTAAAACAACATGGTCTGAGAAGGTCTGTGATGTCTTTTCCAATAAGAAAAGTGTGACTGTGTGTTTTCACTGTTTTACCATATTTAGCTAGGCACCACTTTGTCCGGCACACGGCATCTCAGAAAGGCTACAGGCTGCTGTGCTCTTGCAGTTTGTACCCTTTGAAGATGGTGTTTTTCTACATGTCCTGAAAAGGTGATTTACTGCACACAGAATTTGTCACCCACAGATTCTTCAACAAAATATATTTGCCAAGAATTAGAAGGTTAAAGATGCCAGTTCAGACAGGTCTCTGGAGAAACAGGCTGGTAGCCTATGAAAGCTTGCAAACCCAGCTCTTCAGAACAATTATAACTATCAGAAACTTATTTCTAAGAACTTTTGGATAATAATGCAATTAAAATAATTTTTTTGTCTCAGCAGAAGCATTTACATGGATTACCAAAGCCATCAATACATTTGCTTTTTTGAATTAGCTGTTTTCTGTGGTCTGTAGCACTCTGAGGTATTTGTTACCCTCTAGCTCGCTCTATCCGGATGGAATGTGCTCTGCCGTCGTGAAACTCGCCAGCCTCTGGTCTGATGGTGATTCTGTGGGGATCCCGGATCCCAGTGGAGATGTGAACTTCCAGCCGACCTCTGTTCAGGAACACTGCATAGTAGGCCTGCAAAGTTGGAGTGAAAAGGTAAGTTACGTTTGGAAAGAAATTATTTCACTTGGTTTTACGTTAGTGTGTATGTCTTATTGTCTTACACAGGCTTTTCATGTGCTCACCATAGACAAGACACTGCTGTTTCAGTTCTGCTGCTGCTATACTCAGACTCTGGCACTTATTATAATGAGGAAGGGGTAAAACGAGGTCATGCTGGAAACATCAACAAAAGATTTAACTCTGCACCTATTTTCAGGGAAAGATGGAGACTTGTAACCTACAATTCTTCTGATTTTTGTTGATACAAGACCTGCTCTTAAACTCATCAAGCCCTGAAGTGCATTGATCTCAGCTTCAGTTCTGTGTTTGGAGGGCTGGCAAATCATGCCAGTAGTTACTCCAGCACCAGTATCATATTGTGGCAGATTTCAGCATCTAAACTCCAGTTACTATAGCAATAAAGTGGTCATGTTCACTTCTGTGACCTGAAGAGCTGGGAGATGATAAGGGAGCCCCTACCCTGAAGTTAAAGTCATCCAGCAGAGCCATTACAATGTGCTGTCCCTGGAGTGCATTATTCCAGGTCGCTGAGAGCTCTCTTCCAAAATAGGCAGAAAGGAGAATAATGAAATATCATTTCCCAGAAGTCCCGAACAAAGAAGGCATCAACACATTCTGTTTATTGCTGTTGTAGTGTGCCTGTCAGAATTTTAATCAAGATTTAATTGAGACTTGAATAATTTCTAACAATTTCTATCAATCGCACTTTTAACAGTCACTCAGACACTGTGGACTTATATGGCAAATTTGTATTTTATGAGAGACAAGGAGAGGCCGGAGCACTCAAGTCTTAATTCCACATCAGTGATCCCAAACAAAGGGCTTATCTTACACTGTGTTCACCAGCCTTTTTTTTTTCTTTTGGTCTCAGGGAAATTAGAATGATCCTCATTTATGTCTCTGTGAACAGGAATGAGAGAGTTTCCAAGCATTAATAGTGCATAAGTAGTCCTCAGAACGACTGAAGAACAGTATGATTTAATATTTAGGTTTGGTTAAAAAACCCAGCATGGAATACAATAAAAAACCAAATCTGCTGCTTAGCAATAAGCAGTGGACACCTGACTGTAAATCTGTACGAAAAACAATTTCTCCAAGGCAAAAAACCAATTCTGAGCTTCTGTTAGATTCTTCATCAGATAAAGGATATCATTTGAAATAATTTATTCCCAGTAATTGAATTTTAACTTAAGCATAAACATCTGACAGTGTCTTGAAACAAACCATAGCAGCTCAGTAGAATTGTGGGGTTTTTTTTTATCTTTTGCCAGGTTCCTCATACCTGTCCTGTCTGTCTGCGCTTTCTCCTCAGAGGGGCAGCTTTCCTTGCAGAGTGCCTGCGTTTTCTTCTGGGGGGGACAATTGTGCCACTTGTGCCAAACAAGATGATCCCAGACTCATTCCTGGTGCTGAAGGAGAGATTGATTTCCGTGCCCACGTCAAAGGAGACAGGCTGCAGTTCCACAAAACCTGGCCTGGAGAAGCTAACTGTATGAATGTTCTGTAGGAAGGAGAGGACAGGAGAGTGCAATAGTAGAATTAAGAGCGAGAGTATGAATGCACAGGAAGATTTCTTAACTAAAATAATAAACTATGTAAGTATAACTAGTGAGAAAAGATGGAAAGTAATAATAAACACTTAGCAATTTCCTCCTCAAAGTGTTCTGCAAACACTAATTTACCTGCTTACATCTAGCATCATTAGTGTATTTGTGAAATCCTGTCTTACAGGAAGGCAAAGTTCCAGTTTTATGTCGATAGATCCTCTTGGATTAAAAATAACTGTTCAAGGTTGTTTTTATTTTATATATGTGTTTTCCATTGAGTTAATACAGTTGGAGTTTGCTTTTAAATCTATAAAATAGGTAATATTATCATAACCAATATGAACGTAAACTAGATTCTTTGTCAAATGTGCTGAGAAAATACTTTTCATTAATCAGTCACTGCTGCTCCACTAAGTACCACTGCTTTCTTGGTTACTCAGAGTCATAAATGAAGCACTTGTTGCACATGGCCCAACTCTTTGTACATTGGTAGCTATTAACACAATTTAAAGAGTAGAATATGTCGTCAAATAATAAATCAGTTCATACTCCCAAAGATTTTCTGTCATCGCTGCCAACTCATGTATTCTTCCAGATGTGGAAGACCAGTCTATGAAAATAGTGACTTTTTCTAAAGTAGTTCACCATTTTTTCAGTACAGTAGAACTGTTTTCAGGTCTAGAGATAAAAGATTATGCCAGATACAATCATTGCTGGTGGTGCTCACCTTTCTCTGAAATCTGAGGACATTTAAATAATTGAACACATATCCAGTCTTTATCCTTTACTTTTGTTTCACTTCTTTTTAATTTTCCTACATCTTTTTTTTGTACAATTAGAATATTTATTTCCCCAACAAATGGTTAATCCAATTAGATCTCATACTCTGAAACCTCAAGTGTTACAAAGTAACATGAAAGGCAAAGTACTTTCTAAAATTCATAGCAACAGAAGAAAATGAACTGTTCTTTCCCGTTCCAGAAAGGATATACTATAAATCAAAACAAATATGAACCTCTCTATCAAATTTTTGCTGAAGCCAAATCTGTAAGCTTTAAAAGCATTTGAGCAATCTGTTTTTACAGTATAGATTTACCACAAACTTGAAATATTAAAATATGGATCTCATAATAAATTTAGTCAAATATCCCGTCTGAGAATCCTACTGTCGTGTACTTCTGGCTCTGATGAAGGCCAAAGGTACAATGGATAAACACAGCAAAAAAGGGCTCTTGTCTTTATTTTGGCGTGGCCAAGTTCCAATTACTGCTCAAAGTAAATTTTTTATGCTTTGTAAAAAAAAATATTTGGAGAGCATCGGGTTAACAACAACTCATTTGGATTTACTGTAGTGGTATTTGATATGGAATCTAGATCTTCCGTCTGCTTGCAAAACTCTCTTAAATTAGAGATTTCCAGGGAAGAAATACAAACTATTTATTGGGACACAAAGGTCAGTGGAAGTATTTTTTTATATAGAAAGACTTTTCCATGGAAAATTACTAAATTCTCTCCCAAATTTCAGATCAGATTCCTTGAATTCTATACGCACTGAAAGGCTGTTAACTGCAAGCAGCAACAATTGAAAATAAACGCATTTAAAGCTAAAATAATAACACCAATTTTGCACATTCTTAGTGATCAGTAAGAAATGTGCCTTCCAGCTCAGTGGTAGCTCATGACAGTAAGTATTCATACCTGAGGTTTTATGTAGTGAATGACTTTATAATAACAGTTAAAAAAAATTTAAATCCTTGGGTTTTATGTGCACCAATTTTTTTTAGTTTTTGCAGAGTTGTCAGTGCCTATCCTCATTAATGTCAACAATTCCCATTTTTTGCAACTGAAACAAAGCTAAATCACTGTTAAGCAGTTCAGAAAATTCTACCCTTTAGGGATAGGGATATCACAAGTGGCCAGGGTTACTCCCCAAGAAGTCAGGATCTGAAAAACTGATCTACTTGCTGATCAGACTTACTCATCTTTCTTTCTCTTTAATGTAACACTTCAAATTTTAAGGTTAGATTCCTATCTAAGGACTACACCATATACAATTAATCTACTATGCCATAAAATCAGAAACCAGAAAACATTTATACACATTAAGGCCAAAATACGTGGAAATCAGACTAACCTCTAGTGTGCATCCTTTGGTTAGACCAACGAAGTCAGGACTGCTCAATATGTTATAAGGTGTCCTTGAAATTTCAATGTCTTTGAGGCAACCTGTGTATTTCTCTAAGTTTACTTCAGGCCTAAAAAACATTTAGAAGTACAAAAATTTTTTCAAAATTACAAAGTGTTTTCAAAAATAGAGTTTAGAGAGAACAGTCAGCCAGACACACATACGTACACTTTCAGATGCACAGATGCTTGATTTTTATTTTTATTTTAACTACACACAAACACTTGAATACGTGTCGCCTTCTACCATCTATCAGCACACATTGCACTCTGCCTTGCATCACTCAAAGGTGTAACAGGAGGTTCATCTAATCTCCAATTGACAACAGTCCCCTTCTCAATTTTTTCTTTGTTTTCTTTAAGGGTTTTAGCTTGGTTGTTTTGTTTTTTGTGTTTTTCCTTTGGTAAAGGAGTGCCCCCACCTTTGGTGTTAAAATGCAGTTAGCTATGAAATAAGGAAGTTGTTCCTTAGGCAAAGCAGAAAGAGGCAGAAATCATAATGGTAAGGAGAGACCGTAATTGGATGACATTTTTTATTCCTCTTTTTGCAAGCTAGATCCACTGAAAGAAGAACTTTAGCAGCACACAAACATTTTGAACAAAGATTTTACCAATATGCTTTAGGAATGCAATCAGGTGGACTGACATTTATTTTGTATTTCCAGTATCTTTCTTAGGAAAACTGCTGCATATTTTCTTAGGACACAGCAATACATCTGACTTTTTCAGGCAGTTAAACAGAACAAAGCACTTGGGTTTGTTACAGAATGTAATTATCCATCCAAGACAGGAAAATACTGTAACAGAATTCTGGTTCCATGTTTGACTCATCAGCTGGCTGATGAGAGGAAATGAGAAACCCATTGAAAGCAACACCAAAGCTATCATGTTTGATTGCAGAAGTATGATTTCCCAGTCCTGGGAACACCACAGTGAGACCTTAACTGCTGGTTACACCTGAACCAGGCTTGCAAGAAGAAAAACCTTATAAAGCCACTTCAGAAAAAAACCTACCATTCATACCACGGAGAGCAAATCCAAATAGAAAAAAAAGCACTATTTATTTCACTAAAAATATTACCCATGAGTGTTAACTAGAATATCTGAATAGTACGAACAGCTCAAAGAGAGAAAAATTAATTTGGGAAATAAATAAGGACTTAAAATTGGGGTGGGGTGGGGAAGGGGGAAAGCAACAAACACTTCAGTTCCTTGGAAGGAAAGAAAAAATTTTAAAGAATATTAATTACAAAATAAAACCATTTTGCACAGATACTAAGCAGCTGCATGTTTTGGCACTGAAAGCCATTCTTTGCATTATTAGCCAACCTAGCAAGCGTGATGTATTCTCTGGCAGATTAGTACCCTCTGCATAAGTTAAAGCAAGCATCTGGTTTACTAAAATGTTCCATATGCTGCTTTATTTACAGTCGAGTAGCTATGGCCACCTTTCATTTTTCATTTTTTTTCCTAGCTCTTCTCCAGTTCCTTTATGGACTTATCTTCCCAGCAGAAGAACAGTTTTGCTGTTAACATTGTCACTGGTGCCTACAGTCTCCTGTCTTTGACATCCAGAAACCATTCTTGCTATTACCCTCTCCTGCCTTGCCCAGTGACAGACTGTCCTCATCCTGTCCTGCTACAAACAATTGCTGTTAAAATTCTCAGCCCATATCACAGAATCAGGGAATGGGTGAGCTTGGAAGGGACCACCATGGGTCATCTGGCTCAACCTCTTTGCAAACACTGAACACTTGCTTGATGTTTTCTTAAGACTTCTTTTTTCCTTTTTTCCCTTCCAAAATATACCAAACAAGGTCCAAGTTCACTAAGATCTTGCATAATTCTTGGTTTGTTTTTCAGGGTTTTTTTGTTAGTTTTTTTTGTCAAGATAGGCCAGTTTTAGGGGAAGACAAGCAGCAATTTCTGGAGCTTGGGAAGAAATAATCTTTCTGAGGATCAGGGCAGAGGGGCGGAGGTGAAGTTGTATTTTTCCAATTCAAGCCAGGAATTAGGCTGCAAAACACAGTGAAGTTCAGTTATATCTGAGCATACCAAAGCAAAAGCAATGGATACAAAGAGTTGCAAACTGAAAATGCAGTCAGAAATATGTGACCTCCCCTCTCTCCCCCTCACCCTCCTGTTCTTAAAATGAGAAGTGGCAAATTTCACAAACATCTCCACCTTCCTTTCATGCTCTCCTCAGTAACTACTTCACCGCCTCTGAGCACGGCGCTCCCCACCTCACATGGGACTACACTGCTCCTACAGCCCGGAGGTCGGAGCCAAAGTCAGCAACACAGCTGGCTGGAGATTCGCTTCCGAGGCGTTCTGGTGTCATAAGCATCACACAGCTGAAGTAAGCAGCTGCGTGAGGAAAATAAAAGTTGCTTGTGTAGGTGTGCGCACAGCGGGGAACGTGACGGGGGTGAGCCCTTGGGAGCAGCTTTGCTGGCTGTGGCAGGAGCAGCTCGCTGAACTAAGAGCCTTTAGCATAGCAGCTGCTCTAAACACTGCCCACACTCTGATGCTGCTTCTGCGGGGCTGCCCGTGCTTTCAAGCTGCACTTTAACTAGACACATGCAAGTCATGCAAATAATCTGATTGTTTTTACCTTGCTTTCATACTGGGATGAGAAAGAAAGACAAAAAAAGAAAAAAAAATGGCATTAATTGTAGCAAATGTACTTCTTGTATTGTTGTTCCGTGGTACTTACTAGCAAGTTTCAACCATTCCACAGTGAAGCAGATGAACATCATTTATAGTAATGATGTTACTATACAACTACATATAGTAACAGATGAGATTCTATGTGCACTATTGGGCTATTACAATTAACAGGTTTACTCTACAAACAGCTACCTTAAAATGTAATTCATAAGAGGGTTTTTATAACTTGATACTATACTTGGTCATGAGCAAAAGCAAACCATGTAAAAGAATTTGGCAGAACTGACATGACCTAATAATTACAAAGTCACGGATACCTCAGTGTCTATTGTTTGCAGTAGCTCAGCTTTGCCCTAATCTCCCTTTCACTACTTTTGATTGTAATTTACCATAACATTAATCTTGCCTCAGGCACCGATGAATCATAGCTGTAGGCAGAATGGTTACCACAGGTCAAAGTAGCTGTGGTACACTGATTTTCTGGGCAGCCACAAAGGAAGTGGAAGATAATTGCTCTAGACATTTTGTTATGCACTGGTGTGATTTCACACTTACATAATGCAGTGTTATATTTCATGAATAAAATAGATCTTAGATCTTTTTATTGCTGGGTGATTTGACATCGGAGGTCAATTATTATCCTAATAGATTAACAAATATGTCCATTCTTTTAGTTGCAGAAGAGTCTGTGGATTAAACACAACAGTTCCTTGTGCACAAGACCACTTCAAGGCTCTCATTATGCCATGTAGTTAAAGCTGACATAGATTAATGGGCTTGTTTCTGTGTTGCTCATCTGTTCATTGTAGCACAGAATTCTCTTGTTCTTCTCATTGCAAAACTGCTGAATATTCATTTAAACTTTAAGTAAGTTTTTTGGTCTATTTAAAGCCATGTAAGAAAGTCACTAAATTCAAGTATCTGTTGATGCACTTCAGGAATCACTGTTATCATATTTATTTAGTTTGTTTAAGCAGAAGTTAACATTTATGCATATTACTATGCAATATTTAACAAAAAGTTTCTGGGACTTTTATTTGTGTAAGAAATTCAGGATCAGACTTCTGAAGGGGAAGGCTGTCATATTTCATTCTGCTTACATTAAATATATCAAGAGTATCATGTCATATACTTTAAGTCCCGGATACAGGAGGAATTTTATCTAAGCAGATCAGGAACTAAAATCTACAAACAATTCAAAATTATATCTAAGCAAAATATTTTAATACATATTTAAAGTATACAGACACTGATTATGCAAAAACATGGGTACCCATTAAGCAGTAATTTCATGTGGAGTAGTTTGTAGGTCAATTTTTCTACTCATGCACAAAGTAAACATTTGTCCTTATTTTTGTGAAGGTATCGAGCCAATTCTCTGAACCTGCAGGCACAAATTCTATGCATCAAATAAATAAATACTTAAAAAGTCAGCTACATCATGGTTCTCGCACAGAATCAGAAAGATGTACTGCACTGTAAGTGTTATTTCCATTGTATCTGTGTAAGGTGAGCTGTGTGAAATAGAAAACATATGCAAATAAAGCACTATTCTGCTGTTGCAGTACAGACTACATTGGGAATTCGCCATTCACTAACTGCAAATGAACTTGAGAAATAAATGTAGAGAATAAGATTACATTGTATTTACATTCCCTTACCAAGGCTAAATAAATTGGTTTGAGCCATATTACCTTAGATTTCTCAGGGTTGGCAATCCCCCAAAATATATTTTCTCGTGCCCTTTTAAGTTGAGTCCAAAGTGGCTGCCTGTAGAAGTTGTTGCTATGGTCTCTTCTTCATTGGTGTCTACGTCTACAATTGATATGTTGGCTAAAAGACATTTGAGATTAGTTACAAGATATCAGTCATGAGCAATGATGTCTTAATGTAAGAAACCAACAGAGAAATATTTGGAGGTTAGCAGGTGAGGGAAGAGGCAAGGAGGGCTGTGTTCTGCCCTCCTTTTGCTGTATTGGGCAGGGGAAGAAAGCTGCACTTTCCTCTGTTTCCATAACAACCTGAAAAGCTACAGCAATTCTGTACACTTTATTTTTATATATTCTCTAAACCTGTTTCAATTTGGTGCCTTCTTTGTGTCACTGTAATTTGGAGCTAACACTTCAGGACAAAGCCATGACAAGAGATCATTTTACATTTAATTTGTGATCTCAGTCCAAAGATTGCCACTTGAACAGGATTTTTTACTGTAGAAGTATGTTAAGCATTGTCATTATGTGCCTTAGAGATTGGTGATCATTCACTCTAAACCATTTTCAAACCCAAAGCAGTCAGTTGCTGTCATATCTAATCTCAGTCTGGAGTCAGTGATGCACTACATACAACCATCCTATTTAGGTGCTTGTTCCATGTATATTTTTAATGTATGGATTAATACAGAATATAAAGGTCAATAAAAGAGATAAGACTTAGTGAAAAATGCTGAGCAGGCCCCAAGATAGATAGGGATGTTCTACCATAGGGATAAAAAGAAAGGATTTCTTTACTTCCTTCCATGAGATTGAGTAAGGACAGACTTTCTGCTACACCTTACCAAAACGAGATTAATTTTCATTTCCATACCTGTGTCTTCTTTATAAACACATGGTATCGTTTGAATGCTATTGATAAATTAAAATTACATTACATTGTATTTTATATCAATACCTCCTGGGTTAAGTATGAACTAAGATAACTGGCTAGCAATAGGCCATTCCTCCTCTAAAGGTACAGTTAGTCTGCAAGTGAGATCACAAAATTATTTTGGTCACTGTCCCAGCTCCCAAGTCTACTTCAGCCAAATGACAAGGAAGAGGGTCTGTGTGTGAGGTGTGAGAGCCAGGTAGAGAGCTGGCACTGCAGGGGGCAGAGGCAGAGGAATGTGTTTAGGGGTTTCTGGTGACCCTGAAGATTCAGAATGCAGCAAAAATTCAAACTGCAAAAGCACAGAGTATATCACAGTTGCCATAAATAAAACTAATTTGGCTCAGGTAAGATTCTACCAGCCCTATAACCAGACTACAAAACAAAAAAAAGGGTTTTGCCAGCATGATAACCAGTAGTCTTTGTGATCTTATCAAATGCCACCACTCCACATTTTGTGCCAGTAACAGGTTAAAGAATTAGTAGAACTTCTGGAGGTGTTCCCAGTTGTTTCCAGGCAGATTCAGTTCATGGCACACTACACATCATTAGGGAAGATAAAGTAGTTGTGTTTGTCTAGTGAGATACTGTACTATCACTGCTTTTTTAAGCACTTCGGTATATGCTGAGCATGAGAGGACTGTACAGCATGAAAGCCATTACTGTCCTAATAAAAATCACACAGGTGTGTTTCATGATTTGGAACATCAGGGAACTGATGAAAAGACTTCTTTTTTCCCCACCCAGCAGAATTTTAGAATGCAATTTATGACTTTATAAAAGAATTATGCCTGAAAAATAGGTTACCTGTTCGTAAAGCACTGTTTGACAGTGCAATCACTCACATGCAACTCAACACACCTATAATCTAAACAAAAGAAGTTGCTAAATCACCAGAGCTTATAATTCCCACAGCATCTTCCCTGTGATTAGATGGTTAGGAGTACTGCACAGGTAACTGGAAAAGTCATGGTGCTGACACTACAGGAACTTACCTTGCTTTTGAATTCTTGACAGGGTGAAAGATTTCCATTTGCCATCATTATGATTTTGGTTGCTGATAACCGAAGCTGTACCCGAGCCCAGATCATAGCTGACTTTTATATGCCCACCACTGAGTTCTACACTCATGAAATCCTTCTGTTAATAAAAAGGGTTAGAAACACCACTATGATTCTTGTTCATTTTTTTACGTGGCATATGACATTAAATAAACACTTCCTAATTTTGGACGACAACAGACGATTTTTTTTAAGCTTTAAAAAGGCCCCACAACTCATGCATTTACTACCCAGGACTCTCATGTATAAAAGCCTGATGCCAAGCTCTTTTTTTCCCTTTTATTCTCTTTTGGATTGCTAATTTAGTTGGAATTTTGCTAGCATTTTAGCTGGAGTTTTGATGGGATAGTTGTACTTTTATTTTAGATTGAAGATAAAAATGGACGTCATAATTACCTGAAACTAATACTCAGCTTTGAGTATAAGTCTGTACTATAGTTAGTGTATTTATTGCATACCTCACCTAGATTTACAATTTCAAGGCTGAAAACAAAAATAGTAAAGATGGTAAACTGGGCATGTTTTACCAGATTTCCAGAGAGTAATCTATGGAAGCAACAAAGGAACAGAGAGATGGAGATGCCGAGAGCTATGAACTCTCTAATTTTCACCAACCACTGACACCAGTATCTGAGCAGCAATTGGAGATGGATGACTGGAGCAATGATATATACTGCACTATCTACAGAAGAAGAGCTGGCAGGATACAAAGAGCAAAACAAACAGCCAGGGAACCGGACAGCATGAAAGCCATTAAGTAAGTAATGGTGGAGCTATGACCCAGGACGTAAATGTACCAGAGAAATTTTTACTATCATTTTGCTCATGGCCAGTTCCACCTCTTCTCAGAGCAAAATTGATCAAACTCAGGTTTCTAGGTGCTTAGGCATGTCTAGCCATGGAGCATTAGAAAGAGTATCCTCAAAGTTTTTATGCAGTGGGACAGTATCATAAAAGACAAAATATGCCAGGGACTAGTGTTCTTGAGTTTTCATTTTTTTTTTTTTGTAGAAAAATACATAAATTAACAATAATTATATAAAGTAATCTAAAATAATGACATTAATTATACTTTCAAAATTCAATTATAAAAGTTCATTAGAAAAACTACATAAATACTTCATTATCATAATAAAATGCCAGCTTTTGCTATACTCAGTCAGGAGGAGCATCCTCTTCCTTGATAATTCCAGCTGTTTTGATAATTCTTTCTAAAATACAGGAATCTGAAATAATACTGATTTACACAAACACAGTTTTCGTAAAATAGTGAGTGCTCAGCAGTTCTTCAAGACATCAGTGAAAACTACTGTACATAATTTCTGCCCCATATGAAAAGGCTAAGGGAAGGACTCTGTTCCCTGCCAATCATGTAAATCAATCTGGATCAGAGATGCCGAAGATGAGTTATTCAGACCTGGACAGGTGTCTTTATAAATAATTTCTCCCTGTTATCCACATACATTTGATACTGTGTATGAAAAAAAACCCCCAACTTTATAACTAATGTTTCTATTCTCTGTTTTAGCTGTAAGAGGCACCATTTGCAGGTACTGGGAAAACATAATCACTATTACATCTTATTTGTTGCACCAGTCCCCCTTTAAACTCACTCACATTAAACATAAACATTTTCTTTCTATCAGTAGAATTTCTATATAAGACTTGTCTCTTCCCATATTCCCCCTGCCATCACACTGTGATATTTTAAACTATGAATAGACAAACACAACTGAAAAAGTTTACACACATAAACATCTGGAATAAAGGAAAATTAATTAATAATTTCAGAAAAGCTGGAATTGCCCCCAGTCTAACATGATGATCCCCATTCAGTAAACATCAGGTAGTCAACCTCCACACTATAACAGTGTCTTCACTTGGCCAACAGTGAAGCACCACACCAGGCAACATCACTCCTGGACTGTGGTACATTAAGTTACTAATTGTTTTCATGATCTGATGAATTCAGACTCTGCAAAGACGGCGTGAAACCTGCAAGTAGCGTAGAGGTTAGCTGGCTGTTCTTACCAAGTCATCAGTAGCGAGATACATCAGCAGAGCATTCGATGAGAAGGTCCTGAACTTGAACATGACTGTGGAAATATTGGGGTTCCAGCGGATTGGGCGGCTCACCATGGCGTAGCTGTCACCATCAAACTGCACTGTCCCTTCACCGTCTGCCACCTGTGGGCTGAAAATGGGCAATTCCAACCATTTTCCTTTGCCATGTGAAGTTAAAATAAAAAGTGCAGGGCTAGGGAAGTGTAGGGACACCTCCTGGGAGTGTTCCTGAACTTGGTTTGACTTCTTATCACATCTCCCCCTGACAGGGACAGGATTTCTCATTCTATTTCGAGAATGCAAACACTTGTTTCGTGGGGTCTCTGCTCACTACCCTGGCGGCTGTGAAAGCCACTTTGAGGCACTGGATTCTGCTCCATGACACGTGAGAAGTGCAGGCACCCACTCCACAGCTGTCAATGAGCCAGACTCAGTCCCACTGAGGTTCTCATGCTCGCTCATCCTTTGACTGTTTCTGGTTACTGGTTGTCAGGAGCCTTTCTATCCCAGCACTGTCACACCAGCTCAGTTCTGATAAAGCACTGACCACATTTACAGCCCAGACTGGCTGCTTCCCCTCTCGGTGTAATTGCAACCCAATCTCTGTTGCATACACATTAGAATTTGATGGCTGCTGTTGAAATTCTCACTACTTACCACCGAACATAAATGTCACAGCAGACAGGTTCCCTAAAGAAGCTTGAGAAACAGTGTTTTACCTACCTGACGGCACACCCTTTGCAGTCGCCTTCGATATCCCTGAAATTCCAGAGTCCTATGGGTTTGCTATCTAGAAAGGTTTCACCCATGCAGCCAGTGAAGGTGGTGACTCTTACAGCATCTGACTTCTGCAACAGAAAACACAAACCTCCTTAGAATTGAATTTAAAGCGATCTACTGCATCTGAAAACATAACTGGTACAAAACCCATAAAAATAAATACCATATAAAATTCCATACAAAATCATAAAAAACCCCCATAAGAAGCTTCTTAATACTCTAAATATCAAGAGCAGTATTTAATCTGAGAAGCCCTCCTACAAAACAACTGATCAGTGAAAATGTGAACTAAATTTTGTATCAGTCTGAATGAGAAAGACCATATAGATTTGAGACTCTTGGGAAGGCCTAGGCAGAACAAGTCCTGAAGAACAAGGAGCTGCTTTGGCTTCCACATTCAGTTTTCCTGGCTGTTCAGAGAGCTGCCTGCTCTCACCTGTTCAAGGCCTGCCTAGCTGGGTTTTCATATAAGACTTTCAAGAAAGAACTATGACCAATCTTGCCCACAATACAATAAGCAAAGTGTTTCTCTTGTAATGCTTGAAACCCTGGAAACTGAGCAGACTGTCCAAGCTAAAAGACAGACTGAGAACTCAACTGTTACACCTGTCAAGTTCATACTGAATTTTGGATGCAGAAAAAAGTGCAGACAGCAAAGCAATTAAAACACATGTCCCATCAGAATGCATTAAGCTAGGGTCATGCACATAGAGTAATGCTCATTAGAACATAACACGGTACCATAATGAAGGTAGTAATAGTTGACAGTACACAGAGTACTCAGCTCAAAATTATCCTTCTAAAAATACCCTGATTCATTTAAATTTCAGTTCATCAATATGAGCTGATTAAAAATCTATAGACTTAGCTATTTGAGATAGACAAGCATCTGCTGTTTTTACAGCAATTACAAATATTAAGATCTTGCAAGAGAACATGGAGAAGTGCAATTTGAAAATACTCAAGGAAAAGTATGACTCAAAAGACTTAATGTGCTACTGATATTTCCCAGGGTAATTGGAAAGGTTTTAATTAGCAACAAGTATGAACTTAATGTCACTTCTAAAAAATTCATGACATCTAAGTATCATAGTCTTCAACACAAGTCAGATGAAAGATGTTTTTAAAAACTGGAAGTCAACTTTCTTTTTGAATACACTGCAGAGATGCATGCAAAAAGGAATGGACAAAACTGTAGGACAAATCTAAAGCACAGCAAAACCCAATCATATGAAAAAGCAGATTTCTGAGTCAATGACTTAAGATTTATCAGTGATCGTGATTAAATGTCCAAAGAGCTGCATAGTTTTAGAAAAGCTTGGTTAAGGTCTTCATTTTGGGAGCCTTACAAGTGTACCACATGACAGAAATTAACTGAAGTTATATTTTAATTCAGAGACTGTATTTGAACAAAACAAATCTGACAGTGTTTAAAATTCTACATTGCAAATATACCAGTCATACCAAACTTACAACAGACTGCCTTCCTACTGCTGCCCTTGTCTTTATGTACCTGGAGAAAAAAAGGAATTCAGGAAGATTTTCCTGACTAAAATGAAAAAATAGAGTTCTTCAAAAAATTGTTGGACAACCCTTGAAGTTTTGCAGTTCATTTTTTTGCATATTGTGTTATTTTAACACTTAAAGACATATACAAACTTAAGAGTAAAAAAAGTTCAGTGAGTTCACTGTTTGGGAAAGTCTAAATTTTAGCTTCTTTTCAAATGCTAAAATATTGATCAGGAACAGAATAGTCAATTTAATTTTTTTTTGTAAAGAATGCCATTGGAAAATAAGTGCTAATTAGCTTTGATTGGAGGACTTTTTTTTTAAAGATTTTTATCTATTCTATGTGGCATAAATCTTCTATTCATCCCATGAAGTGTAGCAAGGTAGAAGAAGTTACCAGAAAACTGAACAGACAAAAAGAAGAGAAAATAGATCTGGGGTATGATGCAGATAGCAGTTAAAAAGATGGGTAGTACAGGGAAGGAAACTGGAACAAAAATGAAGAAAATAAAACAGAAACACCAAAAGTAGACTGCAAAGGAGGAAGTGATACTGTGGATACATGACAAAGGAAAAACCCTGAATGCAAATGAAAATATATACATTGTTAGGAGACCAGAAATGTATGGAAAGAGAAGTGAGTTCCTGTCGCTCAGGAACTGAAAGCCTGTCAGCTTTTCAGCCTGTCAGGGCAGCGGTATGTCCAAGGTGAAGCATCCATCTATCCAGCAGGAATTACTTGTTTGGGCTAAATGCTGCATCAATACAGCCAGCTACAGGGCTTCTGATCAGAAGGTAACATCTTGGGCAGTGCAATCTCACATCTGTTCACCTCGGTCTAGGCAAATCTCAGTAATCTTTCAAACGTGCAGGTGTATGACTTGCGATTAAAGCACCGACTACAATGATACCAAATATTAACATTTACTATTTCTATTCTAAGCAGTAACAGAATTTGTCCACACAAACAGCCAGCTAACACAGTAACACCAGACAAGGCATTACCTTGATTTTTTCAGTTAAACCACCAACAAACAGCACAGCATTAACATCTACATCCAGAATGGTATATCCAGGTGGGGAGACAGCACTGAACGTCGCTGGCACAATGCTGGCTTTAGGACCATCCAGAGCTCGCACTGATATTGTGCCATTTTTCCCAGTCCTAGATATTTTAAAAAAATAATTTAAGCATACAAAGTCAATAGTTACACCAAACATAGGAAAACTCTATTTTATATGGTGCCTTTTAAAAGAAGCACGTGACTGACCTGATTGCGCTTCATTTTGATACAAACGAACAGACACTTATGCCTGCATAAGTTAAAGACATGATCACAGAATGAGATTTGTTCCTCACCTGAATGTCCTTTTTGAACAAAATTCACTATACACATGATGTGGACCTTTCACTGACTAAAACAAAGAATGTTTATTAGATCATATTTGAACTGAAATGAAGTGATAAAGCACTTCAGTTTCCTTCACTGTGAGGCACAGAATTTGCATTTCCTGCAGTTGAGTTGTCAGGCTGCTTTTCAAACAGGCACAAACCCCATTATGTTCAAGAATATTGCCTCATTGTCCTCTATTAATCACATCAAATATTGATGGGAACAAAAGAACAATGGACTTCGCCATTTATTAACAATTTCTGCATCAGTTTGTCTTCTACTCCTTTGGTTATATTAACGTAGTAATTGGCATGGAAGGAGTTTGCTGACATATTTTTACAACAGAATGAACACAGTGTGGAGAAATATGATTCCTGAATCCTCCTTCTGGAACTTCTTATAGATGGGTGTCACATTTACCAACTTGCAGCCACTTGGGACCTCCCCAGCTGAACAGGACTGCTGGTATACGGTTGAAAGTGGCTCCCTCAGGAGTCTTGGGTAAAACCCATCCCCATGGACTTGTGTGGGTCTACAGTGCAACTGGTTTACAGCAGAAGGTTTACTGATGTGAAGCCCTTTAAGGGATAAAAGTTCTCAATGTAATAATTCTTGAAAGACTAAAAGTTGCTAAAAACTTTATTTTAACTGCTGAAACCTCATGCTTTCTGAAAGAAAGTTATTGGCATTTCCAGTGTATATTGTGCTGAAATCAGGATTACAGTTTAAAAACACTCAAGTGCAATAATGCAGAAGTCACAGAGCAGACTGACACTTTTTAGGGTGTCTAATAATTCACAAATAGTATGGCTGTCTTTCATCTTCAAACAGACTGAAATGCTAACAATGGAGTCTCTTCTATAAATAATTCCCTCTTATTTAGGGAGGACAATGGAGTTTGAAGAAAGATCTTGGCTAACTTGACAGCAAAAAGACATTGCTACCCTGTGCATGACAAGTCATCAGGTTGGAAGATATTGTTCTAGTGATAGTTCTGTAAAACTGGAGGATTACAGAGGCTGTACCAGCACTTCGTGGCAGATATGCAAAAAGATGCTGAAAGGACACTAAATTGGCAGGAGCTGGCAACTTCCTCGAGGGCAGACAGGCCCTGCAGAAAGACCTCGACAAAGTAGAGACATGGGCAATCACCAACAGGGGCAAGTGCTGGATTTTGCAGCTGGGATGGGACAACCCTGGATGTGTGTATAGACTGGGGAATGAGAGGCTGGAGAGCAGCCTCATGGAAAGGGAGCTGGGGATCCTGGTCAATGGAAAGTTGAACATGAGTCAGCAGTGCCCTGGCAGCCAGGAGGGCCACCCATGCCCTGGGGTGCATCAGGCACAGCATCACCAGCCAGGCAAGGGAGGGGATTGTCCTGCTCTGCTCTGCACTGGGGCAGCCTCACCTCGAGTGCTGGGGGCAGTTTTGGGTGCTACAATATAGAAAAGACATTAAGCTATTAGAAAGACTCCAAATCAGGGCCACATTCAAAGCAGGAATGGTAAAGAGTCTGGAGGGGAAGCCTGTTATGAAGAGTGGGTGAGTCACTTGGTCTGTTCAGCCTGGAGGAGTCTGAGAGGAGACCTCATTGCGGACTTCAACACCCTCACGAGGGGAAATGGTGGGGCATTACTCCTGTGATCAGTGACAGGACTTGAGAAAATAGCATGAAGCTGAGTCAGGGGATGTTTAGGTTGGATATCAGAAAAACATTTTTCACCCAGAGGGAGGTTGGGCACTGGAACAGGCTCCCCAGGGAACTGGTAACAGCCCCAAGCCTGACAGAGTTCAAGAAGTGTTTGGACAACGCTCTCAGGCACAGGGTGTGACTCTCAGGGATGTTCTGTGTAGGGTCAGGAGTTGGGCTTGATGATCCTGATGATCCTGAGTTGGGTCCCTCCAACTCAGCATATTCTATCATTCTATGAAAAATTTATGTAATGCCATGCATGCAGTGTTCGCTCCTTAGGAGATGCATGATATAAATGAGATGACTTCCGCAAGTCATCAGCATTTAATTATAAAATGCTATGTAGAAACTTCTGTTCCTTGACCCCGTGGAAGCACAGAAAATCTTCCTTGAAAAGCATGGCTTATATGTGCTACAGTACTTTTAAGGCTGAATTCTTGCTGAGCTAAACTGATGTGTCTACAGTGAACTTGTGATTCAGGCATCATTTGTCCTCAAAGGAAGGGCACTGCTTAAACTCTGTCATTAACAATCAAAACAATGGTAATATCTAAATCACAGTTGATTAAAATCACAGCTAATCAGGTCCTGCTCCTAATTGAGGCCTGCTGAAGTCAAGTAGCACTGATCTAGTGAGTCTCAAAAATATTCTCTCATCCGTTTGACTGTCTCACAAAATTGACATTATTTTCATGTTGCAAATCTGCTTTAAATCATTTTGTCACATACTGTTATGCCCAATTTTCCTTTGTTAATTGATATTTGAGTTGATTGCAGATCTTGATGCCAATCAGATTTGCTTCTGTAAGCAGGTAAGTAACTCAAAAGTGACATTTACTAAACTCCTGTACCATTCAAGTATAGGGAATTCCTTTAGAAAATCCTATAGGAATGAAAAAATTTTACTTCGATTCCATTAAAAAGAATTCAAATTATTTCCATTATAACCTCTGAATATACAATAAAATGCAAAGGATCAGTATGCTTTAAATAAAAAAGGTGATGAAAATTAAAAGTATCCCTGGAAAAGTGATGCAGTAATTATCAATTTAGCCTAACTAACTGAAAATTTTGGTGCATGCACCAACCAACCATCTCTGATCATTACTAAACAGTTAGATTTTTCATATTTAGATTTCATCCGGAATTCTAAGTGAACTTGAGAATTTTCCAACCTCTGTGCCACAACGTCTCTTTTTTTTAAGGCCCTTTGGGATCCTTAAGAATGGCTATCAACCTGTGGTGGGTTTGACCACTATGTCATTATTTTTGTCAATCCTCGCCACCACTGAAAACAATGGCAAAATTCAGTAAGGCCAGAATTTCATCTTATGTCTGTATGCTAAGCAGATGCCCTGCTCCAGCTGCTCAGGTAGTTCTGTCAGGCTGAAAAAGTCTATGGCAGAAACTGAGCAGAAATTTGGAGAAAATGTGTGAGGGAATGAAATAAGTAAAACTCTCCAACAGCTTATGAAGGGAGTTTGAGGAGAGCTATCAAACGGACTAAAATGTTCAGAGTCGAAGACTCTTCCGTAGGGTATGTGATTTGTGAAGTCTGCCTTAAGAATGCAAAATCAGTCCCAAGCTCTTCATCTTAATCCCACAAATCCAACTAATGCCTCTGCAATGTAATTCTCCTAAACACTGCTCTGTACTTCTGATTTGTGCAGCTGTAATCATTCTAAATTGCTGATCCAGCACTTTGTTCAAAGCTAATGGCATGCACATCCTATATATCCAGAACAACCAGCTAATAGGTAATGGGCTTTTGTAGGATGTGTGAATTTTATACCATGTCCTGGCTCCATATTCTGCTGAAGCAGCTTTCTTGTAAATGAAAGCCTGGTATTACTGTGTCATGAAGCTGCTTTGGTATGCATAATATGAACTGGTGAAGATTTCAACAATTTGTATTGTACCCCAGTTTGTATTTTCCTAGCAGTAAGGTTTCATTAAGCTAGCTTCTGGAGACCATGCCATAATTTTATTTAATTCTCTGCTCTGAATGGCTGATTTCTGTGATTTCACTAAATTATTTAAACTGAATGCCATTTCCTCCTTTGGGAGCTCTGTATGTTACCAGAATTAGAGTGCTTTGTTTTCTTCCTCCTTCATTCTCTCATTTTCTGACTATATTATCCATTTCATGTTTAATACTATGTGAAATTAACTGTAATGATGCAGGAAAAATTACTCAGCTTTCTATCAAATTACAATACAGCTGATGTTACCTAAATTAGTAAGTTCTATTCAAGATAAAGGCTATAAAGTTATGCAATCCTTATGCTGTGATTACTACACCATATGCCATGTGTTTGCTGTTGAATGGAAAATACAAGCTTCAACTAACAAATTTGGGATTCGAATATTTATGTATCTATATTTCTAAAGTTCAAAGGCATTAAACAGCTAATCTCAAATTAAAAAATATATTTTAACTTTCCAGAATACCTCCTTCTTCAGTTTTCATAAACTGTATGTTTCATAAATATTTCCGGTTTGATGAGACATTTTGCCTATGGAAATGGCATTCTGAGTAAGAATCAAGATACTGCTGTGTGACAGACCATTCATCTGCAGAGCTGTATCAAGACCAGAAATTCAGAAAAGCTGGTTCTCTTTAAAATTCAAGGAGAAAAGAACAGTAGTTATTTGAGTGCCAAAGCCTGTAACTGATTTTAAAAGGAAGCCAGTTGAAGAAGACAATTGATAGAGTGATAGATAAACAAAAGGGAATAAATATAAACAGTCCTAAATTGTTGATACTAGAGTGAAAATGTGATTAAATTCTTGACACAGACCAATTGACATTTCAATAGTAATTGTAGTGCATACACTTTTGGTACTAATGGATGCAGGTCCAAAACCTTTTGTTAAACCAGACTAGAATTTCCCATATTAGCCATTTTTTCTAAAATCTTGGAAGTGAAATAGTTACTTACCTAGAGGCTTCAATCCGGTACCAAAACCCATCATCAATGGCCAGATCTGGATACTCTACCCGTCCAACTCCAGATCCCACATCCCACAGGAAGCTCACCTTGCCCTTGCGCATCTCTATGGCCAAGAAGTCAGTCTGCATGCAAAATATGAAAATAGAAGAGATCTCATACTTTATTTAAGGAAGTTTTCCAGAACTTTTCACATTTCAGAAGGTCTAATGAAGCATCAGAAACCCACATGTAGACAGTAGAGAATTAACATTAATTCTCACATTGCCCAAAAATGAGACTCTCTTTTTCCTGTTTTTATTGGCTAAAACAAGGAACCTGAAGCTAAAGACAGCAAATAATTTCTCTCAGTGATATGCAGTTAACGACTGCTAGGCTAACAGAAATGTTAATATTGCAGCCATCAATAGAAGGATTTTACTCAGAGGAACACTCTGAAACATCCATTGGATGGCAGAAAAACGCTGGGATACATGATGCCATCTAGCCTTTTCATTTTGTATTAGGTAAATAAAATACATAGTTCAAAAAGTTGAAAATAGAATACTTTTCCCATTTACTGAATTATTATTGGTTATTCTAGAAGTCTGTCTGCTATAGGCCTCATGGGAAACTGAATCATTCACCATTATTATGCTTGGAATTGTAGGCTTGACTTAAAATTACAATAAGTAGGAGCTTTGACAGATGCAATATGATTAGCTACTTCATTCCCAAGGGAAAACCCACAGCCAACTCCAAAATTACTCCGGTTGCACTGTGAATTTCAAAGCTCTAATGTAGTTCATGTACAAGCTTGCTATTTCATATCTAGTTAAAATAAAGATATATGTAAAAAATTTTCTGGTCATATTTTAGAAATCTCTATATTAATACCAAAGACAGTAAATGTCTAGATTATTTTAGACCCTCTACTACTGCTTTGAAGCCTCTGGGTGAAAAAAAAGCCTTTCTCATCTTCTTAATTTGTCAGTAGTCTGATTTGATCGAGCAACTCTGACATGAAAGGCAGGAGACAGACTCACAAACTTGGCACTTCCAAGGTAAAAAAGCAGATTGTCAGCAACTACAGTCTTCACATTGACAATGACGGTGTTGTATGTTCCTTTCTTTATTTCTGGTCTGTACGTGCGAATACAATTGCCTCCAGAGGACACGGACACTTTGATCTTCAAAAAAAGCATAACAGAAAGAGTTCAGTTCACTGCTTATTATTTCAGAATTAACCATAGATGCTTCCAAATAATTATAAGACTATTATACTTTTTATTCCTTCACATTTTTTTGTTTCATGTACCAGGGAGTTGCTTGGATATGCGAAGAAGGTAGAAATGGAATTTGCTTTCTGGGATTGTTCAGCAAAAGGAAATAAAATCTCTTTCTGGCATTCACATTTAAAGGACGAACAGTGTAGATTAAAAATAGCTAGAAGATATATTGGTCTAATGCAAGTAACAGTGGAATTCTAGCAGTACAGACAGTCTATAAGTAGAATATGAAGCTAGGAAAATAAGCAGCACTCCTGAAGGAAATCCAGCATATTGCTGTTGGGTAGTCAGAATTATCTGCTTTTCCCTTGTAATATCTTTGATCATGCCAATTTCAGACACCTTTTCACAACAATTTTTAAACCAACAGTTATGTCTATCACTGCTTTTACATAGTCCCTAATGGAGTTGGCATTCATAACTAAGTTTTTTTATTTCCACAGCTGAGTGACACATGCATTTGGATCCATGTGCTGGTTTCCTCAGGCTCTGAGTACAGATAAAAACACTTCACTGTTTGCTTTCGTAATGCTAGCACAGGCATAATGGCATTACAATGGTGTTTCAATCCCAGCTAGACATGTTTATGCATTAGAGGAAATGTACATAATGGTATCACCTCATGCTTAGGGGAAACTCTACTAAAAAGGAGATCCATTTTAGGGCCAAACTCATAATTTCCTTATCTCAGAAATGCTGAGTAGTTAAGTACTTCAAAGCCTTCAGAGAGAAGATGAATGCAACAAGACATATCATTACTGTAGCCTGTCTTTCTATTCTGTGCAAATTTCATCACGTATGTGGAATACACTTCTTTCCCAATATCTTATTATTTTGTGTATTTTTTTTTTCAACTATTTTTCAACCGTTTTTGAGGAAGATTTCTCAAGTACCATCTACAAGATTAATTTTCCGCTGCTATTTAGATCTCAAGCTGAATAACTTCAGTATTAACCAGATGATCCTAGAGTTGACAGTATTACTGAATGAGGGAGATGGATTCTGAACTCACTAAATGGACTAGAAATATATTCTTAACTCAAGTTCAAGTCCTTAGCGCTGCTATTGGACAGAGAAAAATCAAAAATATGGGAAAAGCAGATATACCCAGCAATTTCAGTGAGTCTGAGATGGTGTCATTCTTGAGTAATATAAGTTCTACGAAATGAAATCAGGGGCTTAATATCAGTGCTGAAGCAGAAAAATACATTTTCGTTTTCACAAAAAATCAATGATATTGTGACTCTTCTGCTGTACTATCACCTACAATACTTCTTAAAAATAACCTTTCGAGATCCATTCCTTCAGATGTTATTCATTTAACAAGTGCATGTTTTAAATGAAGAAACAAGACACAGAGTGAAAATCATCAGAGTATTCTCTTTTTATCTGAGAAATTATACTCCATTATTTGCTCTCTTTACACATATTTAGATTTAGGAAGGATTCACACTGTAGATAAGAATTTAAAAAGCGGAAAATAAAATCCCATCAATACTCAAAAGGTAACTTTTTTGACAAACAGGACTTACCGAATTGGCTTGCTTCCGAGCTTGGTTTATCAGCTCTTTTATCTGAGAAATGTTTTTTCCTAAGTTATCCTGAAGTTCTTTGATTGGCTTGACTTTATCTAACAGGCGATCGGCTTCCTTTTCTAGGTTTTTAATACTGGAATCTGCATCAGCAACTTCATAAGAAAGAACAAGGCAGAGTTTTAGAGAATAGTGAGAGAGACTAATTATACATTGCAATACTAAAATCCAAGAAAATTCTGCATACACAATGCTCAGGCGATTGTATATGCTGCTATGAGGTACACACAGGCCAGGAAGCTACCTGAACAGAATAAGGCAACTTCGGGATGTTTAGAATCAAGTTAAAGTAGCAATAGTAGCAACCACTGGTGTTAAAGCAGGATTTTGAAGATGTAACTATGCTTCAGGTCAGGATGATAGTTATGGAAACCATTTCCTGTACCAAAATCATTTATGAAGGAAATATTTGCTTTCTTCTTTTAAAAAACCCTCAAATTTTGAAGAAAAAGGCTAGATTAATAAAACTGGTTAGTTTCCATAAGTAATTTCTGAAATTACTGGGCTAAAATAAACTTGAAATTAATTCTTGAACTAACTATAATAGGCACAAATACAAAAAGATTTTATTCTGGTCGCAAGCTTAAAATTATGTATGTGTACTGAAAGCAGATTTAAAAACAGTGGCAGTAAACGGCAAATTATTTTCTTTTGTTTCAGGTGAACTAAATAATTTTACCAGGCTATTTTTGCCTTTCTTTTTCCTTAAGCCTCAAATTCCTTTTTTGCCTCTCATACAACATACAACCAGTGAATGAACAACAACCTCTCTTTGACAACTCATCAGCAGATCTAAGGATTGCAACACTTGGCTGGCAGGAGGGTGTGGGTTTTTGTGGATGACACTGAAAGGGATGAACATGCATTTATCAGAAAAATGCATATTACATGAAAATAATAGTAACAATAACAGCAATAAAAATAATGCTTAGATAAAGCATGAAAAACTGCATATCTAGGTTTTTGACCCAAATGCTCATACTAAAATCTTCAAGATCCTTCTTAAGGTTTCATGTAAGTTAAACTAGCTACCAAGTCACTTTATCTCAAAGTTTTCAAAAAGTAACTATTTAGCTACTTCTATGAATGTGAAACATAGAGGACCATGCAGAAGCTTTGGTGGTAAGCAGTGAATCATTGTTTACTGGAAAACACACATTAAAAGCTGCAAGTAAGAAAAACATACGTACAGATTTCTGCAGGCAAGATATGGAGACAAAGGAAAGAGAAAAAACAGAAGATAACATAAGAGAATGTTTTGAAGACCTAAACAGAAATGTAAAGCAAAGTAAGGGACAGGATGAGTCTACAAATAATTTTTTACCTTTTAAATATTGCATATCTATCAAAATGAGAATTCAGTGCCTGAATTTTGACAAAGAATAGAGGCTACGTATACTTTTGCATGTAGTCATGAGTGCCAGCATACTCACTTTATACATCTGGAATGGTTCACCCTACATTACTTAAATCTCACTCTGTGATCTGAGTATCCATTAACATTTGGAGAATGATAGAAGTGTGCTTCTGGAGAACATCTTACAGTTCAGCTTTATCTGACATGAAACAGTTTGCACGTGTTAAGACCACTCTTCAATGTAAATAAAACAATGGTGACTGGGGACAATCAAGAGATTAAATTTTAAATTATCACTCCTAATCGTAACTAAAATGCTGATTTACCCACAGGCTCAGAATACTTGGGCTGGAACAGATCTAGATCCAGCAGTGCCACGAAATGACTGCTTTAAGACTGTTTCTCAGTTGTTTCCCACTACCCTGCAAGCGACCTTACAGATCTCCTGGTTCTACAACCTTCTATAATCTAACCACACTACTTCAATCAATAACTACTTTTCATATTGTCTAAACTTGTATGGATCAGTCCACCCAATAGGAATTGCACTGGGGCTCACAGATGTATCTCCTCTGATGAGGGATGGGGAACTTGCAATAGGCAGGCAGTGACAAACAGCCATTGGGATTAACTTCTTACACTAGCATGGCAACAATTGGAAGGGGATATTTGTCCATAGAATGAGAATGACAGCCTCCTGAACTGTATGTTTTCAGGTGCTCAGCTTCATCAAGCTGACAACAATCTGGGGAGCCCAGAGTAGCTGAGAAATTAGTTCTTTGGTCATTTTCTAAAGACACTCTAGTTCTGTGGCTGCACACTCCTATATGATATGCATGGTCTAGTAATCTACCATAAAATGTATTGTAATCTAGAATCCATTTTTATCCATTCTAACCAAAGTGAAAACGCTAAAGTAATTGTCTCATTTGATAACAGAATTTATGGGGAAAAAAAAAAAAAAAGAAAAAAAGCAGACAAAACCCTTTTCCCAGAATCTTCTTTCTTTTTTTAAGTGTCTTCAGTGCTGTACCAAAAATAGTAACGTGTATGAAAGAAGTCATGCATTTCTCCCAGGACTGATTATCTGATTGACTGAAGATTTAGTGTGGGGTATTTTTCTTGAATCAGGCAGTGAATTGCCAGGCAGAATCTTTGATTATTCACCTCCTAAATACTTTAAAAAGTAGTCTGAGGAACAAATCTATCCATTACACATTCATCCTGCTGACATTAGCTTTCCTTCCAACTACTAGCACTAGTCTTTAAGATTTAAAATTCTTTTCACAGAATCACAGAACTGTTAGGGTTCAAAGGGACCTCTGGTCCCTTTTCACATATAAGAAGCCCAGAAAATAGAAGTGATAGTCCTTTTATCCCAGCATACTGTAGTAATGTTATGTAAGTGAAATTCTGGAGTGTCCTTGTTTCAGTTTGAGATACGAAATAAAAACCACAAACTGAAAAAAACCACCACCAAACAACCTGAAAAAGATCTTACTGTTCTTGATAGGATCCTTCACAACTGCATTTGTTTTGGCCACATCCTCTGTAAGTTTACTGTAGTTTTTTCTCAAGCCCAGGAGATTCCGATTGAGGTCTTTAATCTGTGCCAGGACGTCATTTGCAGTATCATTGGCTTGTCTTGCTTTGTCTTTGGCTGCCTGTACCTTTATGGCTGTATCTGTAGGTAGAAAATGATAATGAAATGATTGCCCAGAGTACAGAAGTAACTTTTTTTGAGTAAAGATATATCTGTGCTCCAAAAAAACTCCACCTTTATTTCTGAAGTTTTGGCTCTGAAAAAACCCCAAAATACTACAGCACTTCAGAAATATGACTGAATCTTTAATAAACCATTATTGTTGTTAGTCCTGACAAAAGAAAGAAAAGAGAACCCTGACTGCCTTTTTTCACTTCCTTTTTTCATCATATCTAAGTAGCTCCTTTTGGGTCATTGTAAGAGGCCATGCACCTTTCTCCCTGAGTGAAAGTTGAAGTCAGTGTGTTACTTCTGTCTATTAGTCCTACAAATTATTCTCAGCCACACTTGAAATGATGCCATCCCTGTGCATGTGGGTCCTTGTCCCACATGTGATCTATCTCATTCTGAATCTTTCTGCTTTTATCTGACTATTAGTATAGCAGAGACACAAGAATTATTAGTTTAAGCTGCTCTCTGCTTCCTCAAATCCTTGAACAAGATATATGACAGGGTCATTTTCTCTCCCTTCTTCATTTGATTATTTTCCTGCTGGACAACTAATTTACTGCATTTTCTTATCCATGCTATGTATTTGCTCTGAATTTCATTTTTAATACTCATCTGCTTGTTTTTATGAGTGTCCTTGTGCCAAGAGCAAGCACCTTGTAACTCTAATCTGCCAAGAGTTTATTATACTGCTAATGATTGCATATTTCATATTACTTTTACTTGTTCCATTTTTAGTATTCTATGTCCTAAGGTTAACAGGCCTTAGAGGTCCATTTTGGTTGACTGAGACATCTATCTGTGTACAAGAAGACAAATACCCATGTCAGTATCTTGACCAAAACCCAATAAATGGTACATGATGAGCATGAAATATTAAACAATTTATTTTGTAAATGCCTGATTTCAAGGATTATTAAATCTAAAACAAAACTTTTCAGTTAGCTGGAATCTTAAAGCCACAAAAACGTGCAAGATGAATAGTAAATTGTTTTTCATGCTAAGCTTTTACTTGCAGTCTGAACCTTCCAGACCATCAGAAATCAGACAGAATACAGATATTCTTCAGAGACTTTTTTTTAAGTCCTAACTTCAGTTTATAAAGTGCTCCTTGGAAAAAGAATTCATAGCAAAATACATTGATTTTAAACATTTCATTTTTTAAAACATTCAGTTTATCTTTCACTACCCATTATAATAAAACTCCCTGTCCTTTGCTATCACAATGCAATGTAGCTAACATTCTGGGACTTTGGGATTTTAATGAGTATTACATTTAAAAAAAAAAAGTCTATGCACAATGACAAATGTGCGTATGTGAGACACTGAAATGTTAAAGGTTAATGACTCAAGCAATGGTCCATCGGCAAAAGCAGCAGGTTATTATGCTGAGGTCCCCAAACTAAGGGGAGGAGCAGAGTTTTTGAGTGTGTGGTGCTGAAACCTCTGATTTGCATAAGAAGAGCCCAGGTGTCTCACCCATCACTGCAGGATGACCCAAACAAAGCGACCTTTGTTTAGCAAAGGGATGTTTTTTGAGCCAGATAAGGAGAAAGGCTGATAAGAAGCAAATCCTGTGGAGCTGGGATAATGCTTTTTATCATGCCAATATCCTCCCTTACACAACTGGCTGGGTGTGTAACTCGCCTGCCCCGGGGGATGTATGGGGGCATTCACACACAGGCCTGAAGGTGTTCATCCCTTCTGAGAAGGCGTAACTGGCCCAGCTACACTGGTGGGAGAAACAGCAGTCATGGCTCAGAAAGGGTCATAAATCATCAAAAACCCCAGACTCATTTCTGGGGCCTTCCACCAGAGGATAGCACATGATCCACAGTGTTGCATCACGCAGTGTAAAACTCCCCTCCAGGAGAGGTACCTTAACCCACTGAACTTCATGTTGTGTGGGGTTTCCCCCACCCTGGATGGATCAAGACTGTGACCATCTCTTCGACCAAGGGACATCTAAATTGCAACAGCCAAGTCTTGCTGATGGATTCACACGTGGTGGTATCTTTCCTCTCCACTACTCCACTCCTTTTCTTTTTTTTTTTCTTTTTCCTTTCCTTTCCTTTCCTTTCCTTTCCTTTCCTTTCC